>OY829913.1:171324391-171676891 GCA_963691935.1 Nephrotoma guestfalica
GCAATCAATCAACGTTCCATAATCATTTAACTTTAGAAAATCATACAGCTAGCTTAAACAATTTAGACATATTACATATACAACCTAAAAGCAGACGTTTAGATACCTTAGAATCTTACGAAATTCGAAAACCCATATTCCTTAACCAAGATATCCTTAACGAACAGAGAGAAATCCGTTTCTCACCAATTACAGATCCCGCCCTGTTTTATTCTCACGCTCTTAATAATATGACTAATACGTCGGGTAATTAAATGCACTTCAATATACCTTGAATTTTGTTACTCAACCGATAACTAATCGCTTACCTACTATTCCACCCCCCCCTTTTTTATTTGTAATTTTTCCGTGTAAACAACAGATGGTTGGAACGATCAATAGATTAATTTTTATTGCCTATTTTTTGTCCCTCCTTCTTTGATTTTATTTTGCTGATTTCTACTATATATAACTAAATTTTTATTTTTACCAATCAGTAGATACTCCTGATGATGACCTAACAAGTCGAAATTAATCGAGTAAGTTTTTAAACATTTTGGAAAAAGAAAAAAAAATTTTTTTGTGCGAAATAATAAACAAGTGTTTTAATGTGTTTATTAAGTGTAAAATAATTTTAAATAAAAATTATCAATTTTTACATAAACCATACTCAAAATAACCACTAGTTAAAAAAAAAGTGTGATGGCCCACCCTGTATGTATATAGAATTTCAAAATGGGTAGATTCTCATACGTAAACGTAATATAATTAAACAAGAAAAAAAATTGGACGTTCATCGGGAAAATGAAGAGATGAAACATGGTACCACCATTATATTTGTTTATAATCCCTATTCAATTATCTTTAAAATGAACCCTGTTTTACAATTATCCGATAAATTATTTTTTTGATAGCCATATAAAATATACACGTTCATAATTTTCCCAAAATTTGACAAGAGAATGCAAATGCGTATATTCAAAATATAAAAATCGTGAACTTTATTCAAAAAATGGTATGACGCATTTTGCACCATATACGTATATATGTATTTAAATAAGCCATGTGTAATATGATAACGTCATTTTACCTGTGTTATCAATGCATCAATTGTTCCGACATTAAAGTAAATAAGGATAAATTTTACTATACATTCCTATACATTATATGTCTGATATTGCACCTGGCCATCATTTTAACTTCTTCGTCAATTTAAACAAATTTAGCAAGAATATCTTATTTGACAACATAGGTAAGGGTATTTTGGGAAAGATAGTAATATTATACCGGATGTACAAAATCATAAATAACTTAATAAAATGCCCAAATATTCTTCTAGCACCTGGCAAAATAATATTTAAATTCAATTTATGCAAAACTAAATAAACATTTATATTTGTAGAAAAAATCAGTTTAAATTGTTCAAACTTTATTAATAACTTAATGTTATTCACATTCGAAACCCGCTGTTCTTCTGACTTACACAGCACTAATTAACTAAATGTGTTAACTGATTAGTTATTTTTCATAAAAAAATTATACGTTCCTCAGGGTTAAATTATCTAATGCCATTACCCAAAAATAAACAAGGTTATAGTGTATATTTAATCTGGCACTCGTATGGGTTGGCCACTTAATCTTGCATTACAAAATCTTGTACTAAAAATCTTGCATATCAGAATTTCCCGTGCATTTATAGAAACGTGCGCGCGATTGTATAAATGTCCGGGAAACTCGGATATGCAAAATTTTTAGTGCAAAATTTTGTAATGAAAGATTAATGGGCTAATCGCAGATGAAATAATTGTGGGAAAAGGTGAAATCCGGAAAGGGATAAAATACAGTAAGACCCATTTTTCGTTCTATTTTAAGTTGTCATATATTTTATTTTATTTTGTCTTTCATTATTTTTAGTATTACATACCTATTAATATATAATTTTATTTTGAAAGTATGAAATTGAAATAAATATGTGCTCAGAAATCACTAATCACGCACGCGATTCGATAAATGAACGCGCGAGATAACAAATGGTAGTGATTTAGTTCTACTGTATAATGACAATTGTAATCGGTAACATAACAACAATAAAATCAAATTAAAGTTGCCTCTTTTTCTTTTATATATAATACATATACTTATGTAAATTTATAAACAATTCTAAACTATATTTATTAAGAGACGTTCTTTGAAAAACTGCACACACGAATATATTTTGAAAGTCCGAGTAACTTTCAATAGTAATTATTTATTAATTTTCACCAAATAATTTGTTTCAGACATATACGTAATATGGACATTTCAGTGGCTCAGTCAATCAAGGGCACCGATAAGTTATTCGTGGATGAATACGCGTACCATTTAAACAGAGAAATAAATAAAATCTTAATTGGGTCTGCAGGAAACAAAAATTATTATCTTGTAAAGAACGAGTAGTCACACATAAAGTTGAAGATAAACACGAAATTTTAAAACTTTCGGCTACTCATTCCCACGAACCCTTGGCTTTCGAAAAATCTATAAGCGTTGCCAACAGTTCTATCAAAATTCAGGCCAAAAATTTCGATACCAATTGTCTAAGAAACTCACGGGTATACTTACCGTCGCGAATCGCTCACAAAATCAAAATTCAAAGAACCCGAAAAACTAAAATGAAAGTACCGAACAGTTTGCAGGCTATAAATATACCAGAAAACATAAAATATATTGAAGCTGAATTATTTATCCTTTGTGATGAAGAGTTGAATTATTATTCCTTTGTGATAATGGGGTTGAATTCTCAACGCCATCTTTCATCGTTCGATTTATTTCTTTGTGTTCCCAAGCCAATATAATTGTTTATAATACTGCAAGCGTCGAGGTGCGATTTTAATAATTTATTTGTATTGCCAAACTTTAATGGCAGACAAATAAGTTAATAATTTTTAAGCAAGTAACTACTAAATATTATTTTTTATATTTCTAGGTAAGTTCCGGGTTCTTCTATACAGATAGTCTGCCCCAAAAACAATCAATTCGTAGGTAAACTTTTGATTTACTAATTCATAAATTTAATGAATATTTAAAAATTAATGGATATATTGAACTTTATAAAAAATTTATCAATTTTTTTTGCGGCCTATAATGCCGCAAAAAGGCCTAATTGTATTATTTTACCGGATTAATTTGGCATAAAAAATGCTAATTGTTTAATAATTTTATATTTCTTATGTTGTTAGTTTTTTAATACAATTACATAAATAGAACTCCAATTTTTAAAAGAGTTCTTATACCTAAATACGATAGACTATGCGGTACAGATCTTCTTCGAGCCGATTATTATGATGTTCTTATTTTATTCAAATTTCAAATCAGGTTAGATTACCATAAATTTCGAGAATGACTTAACCGAAACGTGTTTTTTGCAGTTTATCTACGAGTAGATTTGGGTTTAATTATGCTGTGTGCATATACAATCAGAGAACAAACTTTGTCCTAATAATTGGATTGACATATTGTTTTTGACTCTTCCCGAAGGAACTACTTTGTTTGGAATTATATATGTTAATAATGAGATTGTCTAATGGAGTAGTGCTAGTCAATCTTAGGAAACACTGGCGTTCATATTATTATTTTAACACCGTTTAATAGAAACATCATTACGCAGAAAAATTCATAGTTTTTATTTCTAATTAAAATGAATTTACATTTAAATTTCTGATTTTTTAAACAAAATTATCAAATGTTTTAAACAAAACATAAATTAGGTTAACATAATTAAACATTCTTATAAAAGATGTTATTGTTAATAGGTTTATTTTAAAAAATTTCCAAGAGATAATAAAGTTGACTTGAAGGGACGAAGTAACATAAATATTTAACAAAAATGTGCAAAATACTCATAATGAAAATTATAAAATATATAAAATCTAAGTTATATATCCTTACCATATTATCATTTTTGACGAGTAATGTTTATAGATAGGCAGCTAGAGTAAATTACATATTACAAAATACTATACAAAGCGGAGCTGTTGCATTTTAGATTTAACACTTTGAAATATTATAGAACATTAATTAACATGGCATAGGTGACATAACAGAAAATCACGCAATCCACAAAACTCATAAAATGTTGTTAATACCACGCCAAAGCAAACACAAAATTGATATATTTATTTACTATATGTATGTATTATAAATATATGTACATCATATTTTTCCTTCACGTTTTTGTTTTCATGGGGAGGACAAATAAAAGGTTTTCCGTACGCTCATTCTGTAAAACTTCATAATTAAACTATCCTATTAAACAAAATATGGTTTCCAGATTAGATCTAGATAACAACAGAGAATACATTTATTATATTTATGAGCTTTTGTAAGATTAATAGTTATACGAGAATGGTTTGGTGGTTGGCCATTGAAAGGCGCGGCATAATTTAATTGTTTTCTATATCATAATATTGGTTTGTTTGTTTACAACATGTAGCGAATGGTACAGATATATGAAAAACATTTGAATTTTGTATTTTATCGGTTGGGTCCGAGAAAGTGATAAGATTTAAAGAAGGAAGGAAAAATAAATTTGCAAATTAATTCGGAATGCTTGACCCTCTGGTTATTTTGGGCGTTCCCTTGATGCTATCATGGTTGTTGTTAATCAACGGGTTTATGAAAATAATTGGTTTGAATGAAAAAGTTTTTAAAGTTGAATTTACAACTTGGGTATACTCTGCTGAGACACAACGGAATTGCTAATGAATTGAATGGTGATACCCGATAAGAGGTTTAAAGCTTCGGTAGTGGTTAAAGGGGTGTCATTTGCACCGGGAGATATGGGGTTTGGATCCTTCCAAAGATAGAAGGTGAAATCAAATTTTCTCATCTGAGTACAAGTAAAGTTTATAAAAAACCTAACACGAAATTTTCCAAATTTGATTATGGTATGTGTACTGCAACTGTTTGAGTAGGTAAATGAGAGATATTTATGAATGAAAAGTTTCACTGGTCAGTCGGTACTTTATTCTCCACACCGAAAATATTCATAATTCGACGGCAAAACCGGACTCAATAGCTGGATGTTGAGTCTAATATATAATTAGTATATCTAAAGACACAATCTTTATTTTACGTTGTGTGTGTGTGTGTTTTTTTTTTATGGGCGGAGGAGGGGAACCTTCGATAGGCTTCACGCGTGAACCCATATATCAAACTCGTGATAGTGTCGGATTCTTACCGACCAAACCACCACTCCCGAAAAACCATGCCGTTCGGCCCCGTGGAACTAGCGCTAGGTATAACTTCGCGAGGCAGGCTCAGCTTTCGCTGCTCGGCTGGAATTAACTCCTCACTGAATTTCTGCTTCTTTCGAGGCGTCTCAACTCTCTCATTACCTGTGAGACACTTCCGCTTACGGCGTTCCACCCATCTTGAGATGCCAGCATAAACTCCACTATATTTTCTGGCGTTCGTTGGATCTTACGTACACAGATACTGCTTCTCTCCTCAGCAAATCGTGGACACTCGAATAATACGTGCTATACACTCTTCTTTACTCCGATGCATAAAGGGCAATCTGGTGACTCCTCGTGTTTGAATTTGAACAGGTATGATCTAAAGCAACCATGACCCGTCAGAAACTGCGTAAGATGGTAATCCACTTCACCGTGTCGCCTGTTTAGCCACGCCTCGATGTAGGGGATCAGGCGATGAGTCCATCTACCATTCGTCGACTCACTCCATCTTCTCTGCCATAGAGTAATCGTCTCAGCACGTGCTAATCGGTGGTTCTCCGCTTTTGTTCCTTGACCGCGACGCAGGTAAGTGGTTTGGCGCTCCTTGGCAAGTAGATCTATTGGGGGCATTCCCGCAAGAACACCAGCAGCATCTTCTGACACCGTCCGAAATGCGCACAATACTCTCAGAGCACTTAACCTCTGAACTGTTGCTACTCTTTGTCTATAAGTATTCTTCTCCAACGAGTTGACCCAAATTGGTGCCCCATACATTATTATAGATGTAACGACGTTGGCGAGCAGAACTCTGCTGATCATCCGCGCCCCTCTTGTATTCGGCATTATTCGTGCTAGTGCCGCATTCTCCTTGTTCGCTCGCTGGTAGTAATGAGATGTGTCTTATATGACAATCGGGCATCGATCATTACTCGTAGGTACCTGATGGATGGTTGACTAACAATTTGTTGGGCTCCAATCTCTAAGGTTACGTTCTCCATTACTTTTCGGCTAGTAATAAGGACAGCTTCTGTTTTATGTTCTGCTAGTTGCAGCCCAGCAGATGTTAACCACTGTTAAATAAGTCTGACCGTCCTATTACGAATGTCCACAATCTCCTCTCTGTGTTATGCGACAATAACCTGTGCATTACTTTGTATGGGCAATCAAAGTACACCTTCGTACATCACATTCCAGAGTATGGGATCTAACACTGATCCTTGGGGAACTCCACCAGTCACCTCGTAAATTTTCATTCCCTCCTCAGTATCATAAATCGCTACAGAAGCTGGAAACTAGACTCAGCATGTAATTCGGTACCTTCATCCGTGTAAGTGCGTTAAATATGCAGCTCCAATTCGCGTATTGAATGCGATTGAATGCGATGTATTGAATGCGATTTTCACGTCCACCGTAACTATGGCACAGTATTTTTTACTACCACGTGGCCATCGAGAACCGGATATCGCCTGGTGGGCCGCATCTATAACATGTTTAACCGCATCCACTGTTAAGCGCGCCTTTCGAAAGCCATACTGATGCTCTGCAAGGTTTCCAGCTCTAACTATGGCCTCTTGTAACCGGTCACATACAATTTTCTCTAGGATTTTACCTGCCGTATGCAACACGCATACCGGATGCGGATGGCTCACCTGGTGGTTTATCTCCTTTTAGCAACAATACTAGTCTCTGCTCCTTCCATTTACTAGGGAACACCCCCTCAACTAAGCAAGCAGTATATACTTCCGTGAATAATACAGGGTATGTTTTAATCGCCGACGTTAATGCAATATACGGAATGTTATCCAGGCCAGGGGCTTTATTGTTACCCATTTTGCCACATGCCTTCAGAACCTCCTCTCCAATAACTGGTGTTACATCATCCTCCTCGTTGCCTAGTACTTCTAATACACAACCGGGTTGCTGCGGGAACAAGTGACTCACTATGTCAGACAGCATTGCCGGGCATGTGGGGACAGTGGCGTAATTACTTCTGAGTTTTTTCATCACCAATCGGTAGGGTCTACTCTAGGGATCGCGGTCGACCTCCTCGCACAGTTCGCGAAAGCACTTTCGCTTACTTAATTTGATAGTATGCTTCAGCTTCGATCGAGCTTTACAATATCGTTGTCGAAGGGGAGAGATTTCACCATGTCTAGCACGCTGGTTTTGCGTTCTTGAGTTCAGACACCTTTTACTCAATTCTGAAATCTCGTCGCTCCACTAGAAGACCGGTTTTCTACGATTATCCACCATCCTTCTTGGCATTGCTGCATCACAGACTCTTGTAACATGTCTCATAAGCAGGACGGCGTATAAAAATTGCTCACTCTCCATGCTACTCCTCTAATGATGCGAAGGCTTCTAACAATTCGGTTTCTCTGCTACTGGTTTCTCTGCTTCCCCACTCTATGGTCCATGCATTCAAATCATCGCAACGAGTTGTGGCTCCGTGCATCATCCATTAATTGATCGATAAATGTTTTAAATTCTTCAATTGATGCACTAGGATACTAGGATGTGCGTAGCCGCGGTTACGGGCATCGGTCATGGAACTGTAGAAGTGAAGCCGATAGATCAAAGCTTTGCAGGAGATGTGATGAAGAAGAGCACTTTGCTAAGACATGTCAAAAAAATTCAAAATGCATGCTATGCAACGAAACGGCCAAAGGTTGTAGCAAATACTTTACTGGTAGCGTTAGATGTCCGGTTTACCAGAAATCGCTGCAAATAGAGCGTTGGAAATGAAAGTCATCCAAGTCAATCTTAACCACTGTGAGGCTGCTCAGGACCTGCTGCAGCAATCCGCACAGAAAGTAGAAGCGGACGTTGTAATTACGTGTGAGCGATATAGTAACCTTAATAGACGATGTTGGGCGTCAGAAAGATCGAATCGAGCTGCTGCATGGGTTTGCGGTACCAAACCCTTACAGGAAATTGGGAGGAGTATTGTACCGTGGTTTGCCAGAGCCAAAGTGAATGGCGTACACGTGCCTGTGTGTGTGTGTGTGTGTGTGTGTGTGTGTGTGTGTGTGTGTGTGTGTGTGTGTGTGTGTGTGTGATTGTGTGTGTGTGTGTGTGTGAGTGTGAGTGTGTGTGGTGCACTAAATGTCTGTGCACTCTCTTCAGCTCACACCGATTGACTGATCAGAGTAAAATTTTTTACTTAAACGAAACTGTTTCGTTTCCTGCAAATATTTTTTCCCCTTTATTAATTACAACTGAGGCTCATCTAGCAATTTATCTTTCAAATTTTTACAAATTTTACATTTCTTAAACAATTCTGATTTGTTGGGGTAAAACTCAATGGTTAGTCCCAAATTTAATTAAACCTATTTAAAATACTATTTTTAACTTAGTACGTTTACTAGGTTAAGTGGCCCCGTTCTTTGAAGCCGTCTTTCACTGACAGGGTTGTCTATCATATGGCGAATTAAGGAGTTTCCGTGTTCCTGGAGACTTATTGCTCATTGGTTTGCCGGTATGCTTTTTTATTTCATCTTTGTTGTATTCCATCTGTAAGTCCCTGTGAAGGTCTTCATTTCTTGTGTACCACGGAGCATTTACGATGCTACGGAGAACCTTGTTTTGAAACGTTTGTAACATTTTAGCGTTTGTTTGCTTAATACATCCCCAGTGTTGAATACCGCAGGTCCATATCGGCTTCAGTATTTGCCGATATAGCAGCAGCTGTGTATTGTAAGCTCAGAGCCGCTACCTATGAGCCACACACATTTTTCTGAACCTAATATTAACTTCTTCTTTTTTCTTTTTGACATGCTCTCTCCACTTGAGCTTTGCATGGAGTGACATGCCAAAATATTTAGCTTTGTTTGCATATGGCATCGGTCGTGAGTTAATTTCTATAGGTAGATGGGAAGCTTTTTGATATGTAAAGTTAATATGGTGGATTTCGTCTCATTTAGCTTGATTCTCCAGCGCTTAGTTCAGCTACAAACCACATTGGTAATCTTCTGGAGTTTGCTCGTTGCATCAGCGACATTGCTTCCAATCGCCATGATTGCTGTGTCATCTGCTAAGGTGGCTATGGTTCCTTCATTTGTTGTTGGAATATCCCTTGTTTATAATAAATACAGGATTGGTCCTAAGACACCCCTCTGTGGGACACCGGCAGAGATTTTCTTTAGTTGGAGTATTAATCTTCATATTTCACACGAAAATGTCTATTGGATAAATAAGATCTTAGTATGGCATAGAATTGCCTCGGCAGTCTATATGCAGCTTGAATCCCAGTCCACTGTGCCAGACTTTATCGAATGCTTGGGTGACGTCCAGAAATATGCTGGAGCATACTCTTTTACGTTCTAACATTCTTTCAATGATGTTGGTGATTCTATGCGCCGGTTCAATTGTGGAGTGCTTTTCTCTGAATCCAAATTGATGTGGAGGAATTATATGTCGGTCGTCAATTATTGGTTAAGTCTCTTTAGTAATAATTATCAGGTTTTGCTATCATGATTACTTCTGTTACTTTCCATTGCCACGGAACATATTAGAGCATTGATTATTTGGCAAGTAATCAAGTCATACCCTGTGGCTTTTTTTAACATTCATGTTGCTTTTTACGAGTACTTCTTCTTTTAATTATTTGAGAGTTATACTGGGCGTATACCAAAATCATCTAACTTGTGGATTGACATTACATTTTCATTGGCCGTTTGTCTTGGTAGTGGTGAAGGTAGCCTCGAGATACTGCGCAAACAGATCAGCCTTCTCTTTAGGACTTCTTGCCCAGGTCCCATCCTCGTTTTTAAGTGGAGGCACTTGAATTTTGGGTCTTTTGAGTCTCTTCGTCGCCTTCCACAGTCAATAATCAGAATTTTTTTCATCGATTAGGCTAACTAGATATCTGTTGACTGGTGCATTTTTAACTTCTTTAAGAAAAGATTTGAGACTGTTACCTAGGTTAGGTTAGGTTAGGTTTCATTAGTTGCTATCGCACACTTAGGCCAGTTTTGGCCCATTGTGATACCACAGGCTCCGACATCATTAAACTCCTTTAAAAAACTGATGTGAAACTGGCCCGAAAAGTAGCCCGAAAAAAATTGTGTCTTTGAATCTGTAATAATTTCGGCCTGGCCCGAAAAATTTAGAAAATCTTCATTACCTTTAATTCTTATCCCGAATTTTTTTTACATTAGCATACTGCAACAAAATTTAATTTTACAAGCCAACACTAAAAAATACAATAAAATTTAATAAAATTGTATGTATATGAGAAGCAATTTTACTGACAATTTGAAAAAATTATTATGTATTCACAATACAAGTATAATGATATTACGTAAGATTCTGAAAAAAATACCAAAACTTTTTCATATGTGGCGGTTTTCACAGTAATTGCCTGAGACTTCAGCCACTGTCAAGAATTAGTGTAGGCTATTTGTAATCTAAAGAATGTAGCCCCATTTGTGTACGAGGTGGAAAGAAGGTGCGTGCCAGTCTCAGTAAGTAACGATTTTCAACAGAAAATTTACTAAGAAATTTTCTTCTGTGGCGATTGTCACAGAGATTGCTTGAGACTTCGGTTACCATCAAAAAATATTGTAGGTCATCTGGAACCCAAATAATAGAGCCCCATTTCTGTACGAGGTGGAAAGAAGGTGCGTGCGAGACTCAGAATGTAACGATTTCAACAAAAAATTTACTAAGAAATTTTCTTCTGTGGCGGTTGTCACAGGGATTGTCTGAGACTTCGGCACCCATCGAGAATTAGTGTAGGCCATCTGGAATACATATAATGTGGCCCCATTTATGTACAAGGGGGAAAGAAGGTTCGTGCCAGTCTCAGTATGTAACGATTTCAACAAAAAATTTAATAAGAAGTTTTCTTTTGGGGCGGTTGTCACAGGGATTGTCTGAGACTTTGGCTACCATCAAGAATTAGTGTAGGTCATCTGGAATCCATATAATGTAGCGCTATTGCTGTACGAGGTGGAAAGAAGGTTCGTGTCAGTCTCAGTATATAACGATTTCAACAAAAAAATTACTAAAAATTTGGTTTTTGGCGGTTGTCACAGGGATTGCCTGAGACTTCGGCTACCATCGAGAATTAGTGTAGGCCATTTGGAATACATATAATGTAGCCCAATTTCTATACGAGGGGAAAGAAGTTTCGTGCCACTCTCAGTATGAAACGATTTCAACAAAAAATTTACTAAGAAATTTTCTTTTTTGGCGGTTATCACAGAGATTGCCTGAGACTATGGCTGCCATCGAGAATTAGTGTAGGCCATCTGGAATCCATACAGTGTTGCCCCATTGCTGTACGCGGTGGAAAGAGGGTTCGTGTCAGTCTTATAGTATGAAACGATTTTAACAAAAAAAATACTAAGAAATTTTCTTCAGTGGGGGTTGTCACAGGGATTGCCTGAGACTTCGGCTACTATCGAGAAATAGTGTAGGCCATCTGGAATCCATATAATGTAGCCTTTTTGTTGTACGAGGTGGAAAGAAGGTGCGTGCGAGTCTCAGTATGTAACGATTTCACAAAAAATTTACTAAAAATTTGTTTTTTGGCGATTGCCACAGGGATTGCCTAAGACTTCGGCTACCATCGATAATCAGTGTAGGCCATCTGGCCAGAGACTGACACGAGCCTTCTTTCCACCTCGTACAAAAATGGGGCTCTGTTATTTTGGTTCCAGATGCCCTACACTATTTCTCGATGGTAGCCGAAGTCACAGGCAAACCCTGTGACAATCGCCACAGAACAAAATTTCTTAGTAAATTTTCTGTTCGAAATCGTTACATACTGAGACTGGCACAAATCTTCTTCCCACCTCGTACAGAAATGGGGCTACATAATTTAGATTTCAGAACCTACACTAATTCTCGATGGTAGCCAAAGTCTCAGGCAATCTCTGTGACAACCCCCACTGAAGAAAATTTCTTAGTAAATTTTCTGTTGAAAATCGTTACATACTGCGACTGGCACGAACCTTTTTTCCACCTCGTACAGAAATGGGGCTACATTGTTTAGATTCCAAATGGCGTACATGCCTCAGGAAATCCCTGTGACAACTCTATTTTTCCCCATTGTGTCGTTTTGTACCTTATGCTTATCATTTTATATCTTAAGCCTTTTTGTACCTTATGTCGTTTTGAAATATGCTGTTTGAGAAATGCCGTTTTTAAAAATGCCATTTTAAAATAAGCCATTTCGACCGGGACCCGCTTAAAAGATGATTTTATTAAGTGTTTAGTATGATTGTGTTATTAATTTCAATACAACTTTTATTCATGCTCTCAGTTTTTTAGCGAACAATTTATTCCTCTCTACGAATACTACTCAATAAAATCCTCTGAACCATAAAAAATGGTTAATAGAAAATATTAATAATGTTGAATCAATTCAACTCACCTGTCATTTTTCTCACATAATTTGCATACTGTCTTATTTTCTTACAATTTTTTATGGATGTAATTTTAAGCGTTTCTGTATAAATTATTATTTAGAAAATTCATTGTAAATCAGTTAATTCAAAGGTAGCAATAAACCTAAATGTAAAACTATCGAATTCCTTAATCTCCCTTTAAAAGGGGATATACAGTTTGGAATATTTTGCCGGTATTAACCAGGAAATTCATTTTGAATTTGCATGATTTTTTTTATTTGTGACATGTGACTACATGTCAAAAAAATTTTAACTTAAGATTAAATTCAATAGCGGTTTGAGATGCCATGAAATTCGTTTGAGGCATGAAATCTGTTTCATTTCTGCGTACAATAAATGGTTGTATTATTCTCTACTTTTGTTGAACCTTGGACCAATCGTCCCATAAGCAATTTAATTAATACAAAAATTATACTCAGGTACCTACATTTACAGGGTTACTTTATTTCAAGCAGCATCATTCTATTCAAATGCAGATAAAATTAAACTTGTACATGGTTATTCTTTTAATAATTAGTTTTAATTGTTCTTAATAAAAGAAAATTATAATAATTTATTGCATATTTAAATTTATTAAACTAAAGACGCAATAGAAAAAAAAATATTATCACCACGCATACTTATAATTTGCAAAAACAATTTTCAATTTGTCGATAATTTGCATCTTGCTTCATATAACTATTAGTTAGGTCTGGTTTCCCCAATACCTAGCATTAGTATTAATATTTCTTATGTTACATACTTATATCATTTTGAATGGGAAAATGTAAATCGTGCAGATCAATTTATTGTAAGTAGATGAAAATAAACTATTTAGTGGGAGTATGGAGTAGTCAGTAGTACCTAATTTCATAAGAAACTAACTTTTTCGATTTATGCAAAACTGATTGTATAACTTAGCTCTACGCTAGAGATACGAGTATGGGATTTGTGTCGTTCAATTTTTAGTATATACATGCATACGTATTTATGGTATTTTTGGAATACTCGTGCTTTGCACTCTTAGTTACTTATTCTTACAATAAAAATTTTGCGATGTATATGTTGTGGCTAACACTTAGGTTTTTTTTAAATGAACATATATATATATATATATATATGTATATATATATATATATATATATATATATATAAATATATAAATATATATATATATATATATATATATATATATATATATATATATATATATATATATATATATATATATATATATATATATATATATTATATATTTATATATTTATATATATATATATATATATATATATATATATATATATATATATATATATATATATATATATATATATATATATATATATATATATATATATAGTTATATGTTCATAAATGATGACACCAAACATTCCATTCACACACGCGAAAGGTGTCAAATCACAATAAAAGAAATACTGCTGAATAGCAATACACGTGAGACGATACATTTAATTGTAACTAGGTTGACAACATATAAATAAAACAGAATTGCACTTTTGAAAAAGGCAGCTTTTAAAGTAATAAAGTCGAAATTAGTTAGTTATTAATTTAAACTCATTTTGTAAAGACATAGAAAAATAAATGAAACAAAATAAAAATAATTTTTTTAAGCTTTTATTTTTCTAAGATTTATAAATGGTGCAGCCTTATCGGTGAAGTGTAGTTTTATTGAATGTGATTAGTGCAGTGTTTAGAAAATAAAAACTAAGCAAAAAGTGAATCCGTTATACATAACAACATTCGTGATTTTCTGTTAAACATC
Source organism: Nephrotoma guestfalica (assembly GCA_963691935.1). Taxonomy (NCBI): domain Eukaryota; kingdom Metazoa; phylum Arthropoda; class Insecta; order Diptera; family Tipulidae; genus Nephrotoma; species Nephrotoma guestfalica. The sequence continues at coordinate 171,338,764 of OY829913.1, forward strand.
TCTGGCTAAAGTTATACATTAACGCCAAGAGAACTTGAGGTTCCGCCGGATCATAATAAAACAACATTTCGAACCAGCTCTACGACGAAGCATAAAAATACGTTCAAAGAAATAACGCACTACGAGATAGACGTTAATTTATCGCTCGTATTACCAGGTAACAAATTTTATTTTATTATCTTAAAATTGTTTTTAAGTTTTAAATTTTTTTTTGGATAATTTCGATTTGAATATTTAATTAAGTGAATTATGTTAAAATTTCGGAAATTCAATTCTAAATTGTATAAATTGTGTTACTTTCGTCAAACTTGCGCACTACAAGATAGACGCAGAATTGACATACTGCCGATCATTTAAAGGCAAAGTAAATTATTTCAAATTTTTTTTGAAGTGAAAAAAGTGAATGAGAGTAAAGTTAAACGACAGATTTTTACGACGACGTAATATTTACTCTAATCACGAAAAAATGGATACCGCCACGGCACTATATACGTTATCAGAACAAATGAAGGTGATTGCTGAACAACTGCAGAAAATGACAACAAAAGCAGAGGAACATGACCAAGCTCTTGCATTTCTGCAGCAAAAAGCCAATGAAACGGATACAGAGGTCAACAAACCCGTATCTGTACAACACCAAGTAGCTTTTGACGTATTTAGGATACCGGATCCTATAAAATCAATACCAGATTACGATGGTAATCGAAAGCAAATGAATGCCTGGATTCAGACAGCGGAGGACACATTAAATATATTTGGCCCTCTCGTGTCTGAACCACAATTCAGACTTTATACACAAGCAATAAGTAATCAAATTAAAGGCCGAGCCAAAAATGCTTTGTGTTTTGCGGGAAACCCGCAAAGTTTCCTAGAAATTAAAACCATACTTTTAGAGAATCTTGGAGACAAACAAGAGTTGCCTTTCTACAAATCACAACTCTGGTCTACCAAGCAAGTAGAAAATATGTCTGTACACATATACTTTAACAAGGTTAAAGAGATTACACAAAACATAAAGAGTCTGGCGAGACAAAACGCTACGTATAATAACGCCTGGCAGGCTATAAATGCATTTATCGACGAGGATGCCTTAGCGGCATTCATATCAGGGTTACGGAAACCGTACTTCGGCTACGCCCAGGCGGCTAAGCCAAAATCTATAGAGGAAGCTTACGCGTTCCTCTGTAAATTCAACTCAAATGAGATTATATCAGAAAACGCAAAGAAATCTCACAATCAAAACCAAAACAAAGTTGTCCATTCAACACAAAAAGTAAAAGAATGGAATCAAAATTTTACCCAACGTAAAGATGGAGATGTTTCTAGATCGAGGAGAATAACCCCAATAACTTCAATACATTCAATAAAAAACTGATAAATACACACGAACTTCATCAACAAGATGAAGAGGATGAAATCGAAAATTTCAATTCGGACGATCATCCATCTGAACCAATGGAAAATCCTGGAAATTTTCAGGAAGTTCAGGAGGAAGACACGGAGGACTAAACTTCCTCCCATACTTAATTTGTAATGGATTGGAAAAAGACCAAACCATTAAACTATTAGTGGATACGGGAGCAAATAAGAACATCATTAAGCCCGGCATCATCCCTAATCCAACATCAATAAATCAAGACATGTCGGTAAGAAACATATTAGGAAACCACATTGTAAAAAAAAAAAGGAAAAATTAATTTTCTAGATAATAATATACCAGAACAAACATACTATGAGCTAAAATTTCATAAATTCTTCGATGGAATTTTAGGCTCGCAATCAATGGCAAAATTAAACGCCAGGATTGATTATAAAACAAACACGGTCCTATTGAACAACATTAAATTCAAATTTCGTCGTTATTACCCAAAAGGGAATATGTACAACCACACTGTAACCTTCAAAACAGCTAATGATGGCGAATGGTTTGTACCAGACTATACAAATCTAAATGAAGACATTATCATTCAGCCCGGCCTATACAAAGCCAAAGAAGGTAGAGCGACAGTAAAAATTCTGTCAAACGACCCAGATAAACAGATGGAATGGCCAAAATTAAAACTCGTTGTTAATAATTTTGAAACAATAAAACCTATCCCAATTTTAGGGAAAGAAATTATTAACAAACAGGATATAGAAAAGGTCATACGAATCGAACATCTAAATCAAAACGAGAAGGTCGCTTTAATAGACAAAATATATAAAAATCAAATGGTACTGTTGAGACAGAATGAAAAATTATCATCGACGACAGTGATAAAGCATAAAATTTTAACTAAAGACGAAACTCCAGTATATACTAAAACGTACCGATATCCACATCATTTCAAAAAAGATGTAGAAGAACAGGTACAAGAAATGTTGGATTGTGGCATTATCCGCCACTCAAGCAGCCCATACTCTGCACCAATTTGGGTTGTTCCTAAGAAAACCGACGCATCGGGAATACGCAAGGTTAGGGTAGTCATCGATTACAGAAAATTAAATGAAAAAACGATCGACGACAAGTTCCCGATGCCCCAAATTGAAGAGATTTTAGATAATTTGGGTAAATCAACATATTTCACAACTCTGGATTTAAAATCAGACTTCCACCAGATTCTCATGGATGCGCCATCTCAAAAGAAACTGCTTTCTCGACAGATAATGGCCATTTTGAATTCTGCAGGATGCCGTTTGGCCTTAAAAACGGTCCGGCCACATTTCAGCGCGCTATGAACCACGTACTTCAAGGATTAATAGGCAGAATCTGTCATGTTTACCTTGATGATATTGTCATAGTCGGCGAAAATCTTAAAAACCATCTGGACAATCTGGACACAGTATTCAAAAGACTATCGCATTTCAACCTAAAAATTAAACTAGACAAATGCGAATTCTTAAAAAGAGAAACCGAATTCTTGGGGCATATCATCACCCGAGAAGGAGTAAAGCCGAACAAAGATAAAATAAAAAAAATCCTGGATTGGCCCTTACCCAAAAATCAAAAAGAAATTAACCAATTTTTGGGACTTTCGGGTTATTATCGTAGATTTATAAAGGACTACTCTAAAATAACCAAACACATGGCCAAATACCTAAAAAAGGATAGTGCACTAAATCTTGCAGATCCAGAATACATAAAAGCTTTTGAAACGCTAAAAGAGATCATAGCAACAGACCAAATTTTGGCTTATCCATTTTGACTTAAACCTTTCATTCTGACAACGGATGCCTCAGACTTCGCCTTAGGCGCAGTGTTGTCCCAGGTTCAAAATAATATCGAAAGGCCAATTGCGTTTGCATCACGCACCCTTAACTCAACCGAAATCAAATATGCTACCAACGAAAAAGAAGCTCTAGCCATAATATGGGCGGTGAAAAAATATCAACCATACCTATACGGTAATAAATTCACTTTAGTAACCGACCATAAACCACTAACCTTTATTAAATCTTCAGAAAAAAACTCTAAAATCCTACGCTGGAGACTAGAGTTGGAAAATTACGATTACGATGTAATCTATAGAGAGGGCAAAACAAATGTTGTGGCAGACGCGTTAAGCAGAATGCCGACAACAAATAACGAACAGGAATTAAATACAAATGAACTCGCAAACAGTAACACTTCACGTGAATCGGACGAAGCTCCAATAAGCCCCTCACATCTAACGAATGATATTGAAATAATCCATTCGGCAGATACTTCAGATGATTTCTTCATTCATTTCGCGGACAGGCCAATTAACTATTATAGAAACCAATTAATTTTCAAAATCTCAAATATAGACGTGATCATTTCGGAAGATATCTTCCCCAATTTTAGAAGAATCATTATTTCAAAGAAATCCTTCGAAGAAAACGATGTGTAATATCGTTCCTAAAAGAGCATCATAACGGGAAACAATCAGCGATTATGTCTCCAGAGTGCCTATATAATAAAATCCAGGAATCCTTTAGGAAAAACTTTTGTCAAAATGGTCATTTTGTATTCGTGACAAAAATAGTGGAAGATGTTACGAACGAAGAAAGACAGAATATAATAATAACAAAAGAACACGAACGTGCACATAGAGGCACCAACGAGGTAGAAACGCAAATAAATCGAGCATACTTCTTCCCACGCATGGGAAACAAGATCAGAATTCACATTAAGCATGTAATATCTGCAACGTGCATAAATATGACCGCAAACCTTATAACATTAAAATATCTCCACGGCCAATCACGAGGAAGCCGTTAGAAAGGTTGCATATTGATATTTTTAACATAAACAAAAATTATTTTCTTTCAATTATTGACTCATTCTCCAAACACCTACAAATGATACCGATGAACACAAAAAACTTAACAGATGTAACCAACGCCCTTAACAAATACTTCACGCTTTTCGGCATACTGAATAGTATTATTTGCGATCACGAAACCACATTTCAATCCACACAACTAAAACAATTTCTAAACAATTTGAATATCAAAATCGACTACGCATCATCTTCAGAGTCCAACGGACAAGTAGAAAAAACACATTCAACTGTGATCGAAATATTTAATACCAATAAGCAAAAATTAACAAACCCAAATACTTCAGCTGCCATCGAACTGTCAGTTGCACTATACAACAACACCGTGCATTCAGCCACTGGCTTCACTCCTAATGAAGTAATATTCAATCAGAACAACTTCACAGACCCCACAGAAATTCAAGCACGGGCAAAAGATATTTTTCAAACGGTTCACAGCAATTTAAAGAAAGCAGCCAACCGAATGCAAGAACAAAACGGTGGGAAAGAAGAACCACCAATTCTTACAGAAGATCAGACTGTATACCTTAAACCAAATATAAGAACAAAGGCACAACCAAAACCAGTCGAAACTAAAATCAAAGATATAAAAATTAAAACATTCCGTACGGGAAGAAACATAAAACGGAACATAAATAAAATAAAACGTTTAAAATAAATGATTTTTATTAAATACAAATTTCTTTATCATTCCAGGACAACACTAACAAAATTTTAATCATTTCATTATATGCATTTTAAATATACCAGTAAAAAAAAAAAAGAGAATAAATAAATTAGGACTCTGGCTAAGGAATAAAAAAAATCAAGACAAATTATCCTCCTTTTCTGAATTTTAACATTAAGTATACAAATAAAATTTTAAACGTTTTAAACTATTAAGCTAAACACAATTTTTTTTTTACCTTATGTTGTAATAATTGTTAAGCAAATAAACATTATTTTCTAATTATGTACTCATTAAAAATAGTTATATTAATAATAATTTTTCATATCTGTAAAAGCCAGAGATTAGAAATTAACAATTTGAATGATGCCCCTATCCTAATATTAAAAACAAATGATTGTAAAATTCAAATAGGTAACTTAAAAATTATACATCCCATAAATTTGACTAACTTACAAAATACGGTAGAAACGATAAATAAATTTATTTATGATAAATTAGAAATTAATAATGATAAATTAGAATTGTATAATATCATAAAACAAAAGTGCAAAAAACTAAACAACAACCTAGAGCAAATTCAACCTTTAAGACACTACAGGAGGAAACGCTGGGATACTCTAGGAACGGCTTGGAAATGGCTAGCAGGTAGCCCAGATGCAGTAGACCTGCGCTTGCTACAAAGCAAAATGCAAGAATTAATAGATGAAAACAACCAACAGGTTAAAATTAACAACAGAATTGACGCAAGGATACAAATGATTACACAACCATAAACCCAATAAACCCAAACCATAAACAATACCATAAACACAATTTTGGAGGATATACAAGATGCTATTGTTAGGACGAAAGTCGGGCTACCAAGCAACAAGGTGCTAACTTTAAAGGAACTTATTATGATAAAAGACGTAATGACAAATCAAGGAATCAACATAACATTGCCAGAGGAAGCACTTCAATACGCAATACCCAAAATTGCTGTAAACAAAGAAACCCTCCTATTCATCTTAGAGATACCAAAACTGGATGATGAAACATCAACAACAGCAATGATTGTGCCGCTAACAGTAAACAACACAGTAATAAAGGAATACCCCAACATATTATTAAAACAACACAAAAAATATTCACTACGTCAAATCATAACAGCTTCGTACAAAAATACTCCGAGAATAAGGAATTCAACGATGAGTGTATCAAGCATATGCAATGTAACCTCAAAGCTGGAGACAACAGTACACCTCATTATAGAAGACAAATTACTGATCGACAACGCAAAAGAGGAAGTATTATCATCAGATTCTGGCCCGAATAACCGCACACTAACGGGTAATTTCCTTTTGACATTTTGGAATTGTACAATAATAATAAGAAATAAGAAGTTTCAATCGTTCGAAATCAAAAGTGATACGGAAGAAATACAGGGTGCCCTTCATAATCTAGAAGTATCTCGGAAGCTAATCAAAACTGTCAACATAGATTTAATCGAACAGCAAAACACACAAAACAGGCGGAAAATAGCACACATGGATATACAACAGGAGAATCATAAAATCTGGATGTGGTCGCTATCAGGCGGTTTATCCATCCCATCAATTGGAATCATCGTACTTTGTATCTACATCTATAGTCGTCAACAAGTCAAAAAACCATCGAATCAAGCAAATCATCTTAAAATAGAAGTCACCAACGCAGATAACAACAAAAAATTTCCGCAACTACTGGAAAAGTTTGGAATTAGAACAAAGAACGAGGACGCTCTTTCCACACCGCCGGGAGGAGTTATATGTTCATAAATGATGACACCAAACATTCCATTCACACACGCGAAAGGTGTCAAATCACAATAAAAGAAATACTGCTGAATAGCAATACACGTGTGACGATACATTTAATTGTAACTAGGTTGACAACATATAAATAAAACAGAATTGCACTTTTGAAAAAGGCAGCTTTTAAAGTAATAAAGTCGAAATTAGTTAGTTATTAATTTAAACTCATTTTGAAAAGACATAGAAAAATAAATGAAACAAAATAAAAATAATTTTTTTAAGCTTTTATTTTTCTAAGATTTATAAATATATATATATATATATTTATATATATATATATATATATATATATATATATATATATATATATATATATATATATATATATATATATATATATATATATATATATATATATATATATATATATATATGTATATGTATATATATATATATATATATATATATATATATATATATATATATATATATATATATATATATATATATATATATATATATTTATATTTATATATATATGTATATATATATATATATATATATATACATATATATATATATATATATATATATATATATATATATATATATATATATATATATATATATATATATAAATATATATATATATATATATGTGTTAATCGAAAATATAAAAGTATAAGAAGAATAAAATTTGATGATTCCGAATACTCAAAACTCAGTAGCTTTTACAAAATGTGTCTTTGTGTGTATGGTTCCCTGCAGTCTAAATGTCTGTTTCCTCTCTATGCCTAGACGGATTGCTGAATGGGATGAAACTTCATACTTAAACTGTTCTCATAAATTGGTATTTCCCAGTGATTTTTGGTCGAAATGTCCTTTTGCAATTACGGTGAAAAGTACAGTGGTTTTTGGCCGACATCGGTCCACCGTAAATGGCCCCAATGGGTTTTTTCGTTTTGCAAATGTTTTGAAAGTATCATTATTATGAAAAAGCGGTTGGGTTTTCCAATAGGAATGATATGATTTTTAAGTGACGTTTCGGCCACTTGTAATATGTCATGATCTGTCATTTTTTATTTCATTGTATTCAGTAATGTTTACAATTTCATCATGGTGAGATAAACGCAAGAACAACGTTTACAAATTATTCAGTTTTATTATCAAAATAATCGTTCTCCAATTGCAACTTTTCGTGCGCTTTTGCCATTTTATAGTCGTAATAATCGTCCAAGTGTGCTCGCTATTCGTCGAATTGTTGAAAATGTTGAGCGTACATTTTCTTTACGTAATGTTGAAGTGCTAATAAGACAAAGATTCGCTCGAAGTAATCCAAATATTGCTGCCGTTCAGGCAAGTGTTGCTGTAGACCGCAATTTGTCGATTCCAAGACGTTCTTAAGAATTGGGACTGTCTTAAACTAAACCTGGCGGATTTTGAGAAAGGATCTGGGTTTGCATCCGTATAAAATTGTTCTCACTCAAGAACTGAAGCCATTGGACCACCGTAAACGTCGTGAATTTGCTGATTTTGCCTTGGAACAACTTGAAGACGATAACGATTTTTTTAAGAAAATCATCTTCTCCGATGAGGCTCACTTTCATCTGAGTGGAGCGGTAAATAAACAAAACTGTCGATTCTGATGCGAAGAAAATCTACAAACTATTCATGAAAAACCATTACATTCACCTAAATTGACAGTTTGATGTGGTGTTTGGTCTAGTGGAATCATCGGTCCGTATTTTTTTTCGAAATGAAGCTGGTAACACCGCTACTGGAGATCGGTATAGATCGATGATAACCAACTTTTTATGGCCGAAATTGGAAGAAGTTGATCTTGACAACATTTGGTTCCAACAAGACGGGGCCACACAGCAAGTGCAACAATTGAATTATTGCGAGAAAAGTTTGGAGATTCGATTATTTCAAGAAATTGTGATATTGAATGGCCTCCAAGAAGTTGTGATTTAACACCATTATACTATTTCTTGTGGGGTTATTTGAAGTCATTGGTCTTTAGCAATAAACCAAACTCTCTTCAAGCTTTACAAGTCAATATTGAACGTGCTATTCATGACATACGACTTGATTTAGTGGAAAAAGTGGTCGAAAATTGGATTCATCGAATTCGTTCCTGCAGAAGAAGTCGTGAAGGCCATTTGAATGACGTTTTATTCAGAACTTAATTGTATCGATTGTACTTCATATTAAATAAAAAACATTTCAATTTCCTTAACAATTAGTTTTTGTTTAAAGAAATCATATCACTCTTATTGGAAAACCCTATAACAAAACGGTTGTAAATTATGTAAATTTCAAATGGTTGGTTTTCTGAAATTTAAGTAGGAATAATGTTTTTGATTATAAATACAATAAAGTTTTACAAAAGACCGGTTACGTTTAATTTTTTGCTTTAGAAATCGAGTGTATTCGAGATCATAGTATACATTCGTGATAAAGAAAATTGGCCACAACGAATTTACTCCTCTACTTTTTCTAAACGATCTTGAATTAACTGCTTACTATTCAAAGGTTTTGACATCTAGTGATTTTTTTAGGCACTACGGTGGTAACTTATAATTTTAGTCGGCGATTTCAATAAGACACCAATTTTGAAGTCCTACGATTCATTCCCAAGTAGCGGATCTAGCGGCACTTATAAATGGCGAATTTGAGGAAAACATTTCTAATCCTCACCGCTTACGGAGTCAGTTTGGCTCCGCTTACCAAGCACGAATAATTAAAATAAAAATTAAATTAGAAAACTGAAATTTTTTAAAATTTTAAATCATTTGAAAATTTACACACACGGTATACTCAAACCTCAAAATCATCCCTTACGTGCTCATTATACAAATCATTTGACTGGAAAAAATGTTAGTGTGTAATATTAATTAAGTGTTGATTTCAAGTTTGCTATTATTATTATAATTTTGCGATTCAGCGAATCCGGCTAGTTTAATCCAGAATATCTCTACATATCATATGAAAATCGGATGTACATGGCAAATTATAATAATAATTGATTGCGAAGGGAACGTTTAATGTTGGATTCTTTGATCAAAGCGAAGGTGACTTTACCGATATCACTTCACACCGCCCTTCTGTTAAGTTATAAGTGTCTGAAAAAAGGTTTCCCACCCAAGTAAGTACTCGGTACTAAAGAAACTAGAAAAGCCGCTCAAACCAGTGGAGCGATATAGAGGTTTCTTCAGGAACAGGGTACTTCTTCGATGGGAGGCCGATGGGATATATAGGATGGGAGGCCGATTTTTAAACTGTTATAACTTGATAGAAGCCATCGACATGAGAAATGGTACATGTTAGGTCCTCTTCATTTTGATGAAAGAATCCAATGATTATTCGTGTCAGTCAATTGCAGAACACCTCGTTTTTATATTTCGCTAGATTGAATGGTTTATATTTAAGCAAAAGCATAAACTATCAAATACTATTTTGTAGTTGGTCACGGCAGCCTGATGAGAGGATCATTTTTTCATTGAAATTTCGTCACTTTAGTTAAAATCTATCGAAAAGCTTTATTCTTCATTATAATTTTTGCAGGTTTGGCAGGTAATACTAAATTTATTAGTAATAATACCAAGCTTACTCTATTTGAAAAAATAAAATACATTGTTTTACCCCCTCCCCGTACCTCATAGATCCAAGACTCATCGCCAGTTATAATACGTTTCATGACATCCTGGTAGTCGGAAAGCATTGTTTCACACACGTCAACGCGACGCTGTTTTTCCAAAAAATTGAGTGATTTTGGAACCAATCGTGCTTTCACTTTTCTTAGGCCCAAATGATCTTTCAAAATGGTTTTCACTGATCCTTCCGATATTTCAACGATGCCAGTAAGGTCTCTGACTGTTAATCGTCGATTCTCGAGCACCAATTCCTTGATTTTATGACGTTTTGATCATCAGTTGATGTTGATGGCCTCCTAGACGTGGTTCATCGTCAACACTTTCTCGACCCTCTTTGAACAATTTGTACTAATCAAAAACACTTGCTCGCGATTTACAATTATCACCGAAGGCCTTTTGCAACATTCTGAACGTTTCGGCACAATAAAATTGATTCCGCCCACAAAATTTAATGTAACATCTTTGTTGAATAATTTCACTCATTGTAAAAATCGCCGAATGCAAAATTTAAATTAAAAAGTCTTACTACTTTTTGCCCACAGTAGTATATTACATTATGCCTAAACTTCCGTTTGGAACGAAGATAGCTCAATTAATTATTTTATAGTTCACCAGCTTAAACTCCGTTAAACAATATGGTAAATGATGTTCATTAATTTAATTCTAAGTCGTCATTACATATTATTTGTTTTTCAGCGACTAGGTATGGCATTTCCGTTTCTAAAACTAGTATTAGAAAATTAATGATCAGGAATTATGGAAGATAATGTACTGGAGTACTTTACACGAAAAAACTGTCGATTTATGCTGTTAGATGAACTTCTATCACTATTACTTGACTACTCATGGACTTTGGACATATCGAAACACGGAGCAAATCTTACTATAAGTAAACATAAAAGTTACGCGGCAGACATTTCTAAGTACACAATTCAAAAGAATTTCTATTTTGATGAAAATGCTCCTATATCAACATTTCGTAAAACTAGTTAAATTAGATAATTCGTCATTTGGCAAAGAAAACTTAAAATAACGACTTATTTTTTCAGTGCTAGAATAAAAATGACAACGGAACATTTTAAAAGCTTCAGCATATGGCCGCTAACATATATTGTTTAAGATTTATAAATTTTACTTTTTGTGTTGGATTTATATTAAAATTAAGCTTTTCCTTATTAAAATTTTTTTTTTATTTGTTAAATTGAATATTAATCTCTTCTATGAACATACTAACATTAATCGAGTGATATTAAACTTCATAAGTTAATATGTTGTATTTACCCAAAAGACGTTGAACGTTTCAATTTTTATTGTTAAATACTTTCCTCTGGTCTTAGATGTTTGTCTAAAATAAACCTTTTATAAGATCTAACTAAAGCATTATGTATTAAACTTTGAAAGTTGACTATTACTGCGTATTTAATTGGATATTACTGCCTGTTGTTGAATTATAAAGAATCTCGAATTTGATATAATTTCAATTGAGTATATTGAAATTTACACATATGGAGTTCAAAATTTAACTAACTTTTATAAATATTATTTTCTGGCAGTTATCGAAAGAAAATTAATCATTCCACCGTGAAAATTTCAGTGATACATTTCATTAAGAGTTGCATTTCATCAATTTAAACAATTATGGTTTGTAACCTATTACGCTCCATTTTTGCAGCAATATTCGACAAAAATTTCTTGCATACTTACGCAGGATGGTGATGTATTTGATAAGCATCTGCGCGGAATAATTTGCACACAGAGTCCTGATTTTATCACCGCATAGTACAATTTGTTATGCATCACTTATTTTCTAGTAAGCTGCCCATTTCAAGGGCATGACTGGTTCTGAAAATACTTATTCAAGAACAAATAATACGACAATCATTATTGTCCAACATATAGTAGTTGAAGTGCAGTTTTCGCTAAACTATCCCGCTACTCCGCGTAGCATGTTGTTAATTCTTTGGAAGATTTCCTCTCATCATCGTCATAATAAAGAAAGCACCACAGAAAACGTTTCTTCTTGTGCAACTGCGAGATTTTTACTTAGGAAGCATGTGTTAAAGGGCAAATCAATGAGTCCCTTCGAAAGTTGTGACGAGCGGAAGGGCATCGTGTCGCCAGATTGGTAGGAGGGCTCCTTAACTGTAGTTAGCAAACTATTGCAGTAACAAATTAAATTTGTGTTAGATTTGTGGAAGATTTCCTCTCATCATCGTCATAATAAAGAAAGCGCTACAGAAAACGTTTCTTCTTGTGCAACTGCGAGATTTTTACTTAGGAAGCATGTGTTAAAGGGCAAATCAATGAGTCCCTTCGAAAGTTGTGACGAGCGGAGGGCATCGTGTCGCCAGATTGGTAGGAGGGCTCCTTAACTGTAGTTAGCAAACTATTGCAGTAACAAATGTGGCGAAATCAGAAGGCGGAACAAATGTGGCGTAAATAGAATTAAACTAAAAAACGAACTGTTTGACTGTAATTTTATCTGAGTGCAGTTTTGAACAAAATGACTGTATTTTTCGATGTGAATTAAAAGTTATTAATACCTAAACTAAATTAAATTCAGTATTTCTTATATCTATAAAAATATAAAGAAAACATATTATTTCGGTTAAAAATAATATTAGTATTAAAATAACCAAAACTAAATAATTACTACAGTTAAGCAAAAATATGTTAGGTTATTTTGAATGCATATAAACGAATTGTAAGAAATTGGTGTATTATCGTTATGCTAAATAAATACATAGTTACAATAATTTGCATAAATAATAATCACAAACAATAAATTAATAATAATATTTCAAATAATAATAGTAAAACTTTAATATTGGATACAAGTGCTAAATAATTAATTAATTGGCGCATTATGGCATTTATGATGCCATCTTCGAAAAATACCACTACAATCAACCTGAATATTGGCAGCGATCACCGATGTAAACTGTAAACATACTTCGGCCCCAATGATATTAAAATTACCGTAAGAATTTTATGGTTATTATATATTGGCTGCGTACCAATAGTCGGGTAAAAGTAAATTTTTCGGTAAATTCAATTATTTTTGAAAAACTCTATGAAAAATCTGTACTAAAATCGATTTTTACCGTAATAAACGATTTGCCCGGCTATTCATACGCAGCCATTATATAAATTAGCTATTATTTAAATATTTTTTTATTGGTATTGGTTAGGCTTAGTTAGAAGTACTTTTTTTGTTTGATATGGTATACCAGATTATTGATTTACTGTCAGTTTATCGTGAACAATTTATCGTGGAATCAATTTATCGTAGAACAATTTATCATGGAGCAATGTATCGTATGTTCAATTTATCGTAGAACAGTTTATCGTGAGGACAGTTTATCGTATATCACAATTAATGCCTTTGAATAGTATTTCGTATAAGAATTCGGTCATTTTTTAACCGATTATGATGAGATTGGGTATATTGGATGGAAATGGGATTCTGAAATGATTTTTGGAAGAAGTTCTGGAGGATAACCATCTAGGGCGGAACTCGGTAATTTATTAACCGATATTGATAATATTTTGTACGTTGAATGGAAATGGGAATCTTAAATGATTTTTCTTAGAGGTTCTGGAATTTGGCCACCTGGGAAGGAATTTGACCATTTCTTAACCGATTACGATGAGATTGGGTATGTTGGATGAAAATGGGATTCTAGAATGATTTTTGGAAGAAGTTCTGGAATATGGCCACCTGGGTACGGAACTCGTTAACTTCTTAATCAATTATGATGGGATTAAGTATTTTGGATGGAAATGGGATTCTTAAATTATTTTTGAAGAAGTTCTGTCATATGGCCATCTGGGATGGAACTCAGACATTTCTTAATCGATTATGATGAGATTTGTTATGTTGGGTGGAAATGGGATTTTTAAATGATTTTTGGAAGAAGTAATAGAATATTGCCACCTAGGACATACTGGTGATAGTTGTTAAGGCATCCAGTCTTACAAGAAACTTGTTTACATCAGGAGTCCAAGATAGATGCCTGCTTATGTCGCCTCTAGCCTGGAGAGCAGAAGCTGATGAGGTATTGGTTTTGCGGCATCAATACCTTGCCCTGATATGTATTGTCAATAACCAGAAGCAGAATTTTTCTTGAATCGTTTTCAAAAGAGCACCTTATTCATTTAGAGTTTCCTAGTGAGTGTATTAATCAAGGAATTTTCGCTCTGATAATACCTTCAAATATAATTTAAATAGATTGACGTTATAGAACGCAAAATCTTACAATTTTACAAAAATAAAGAATTGGCGAAATGCAATGCGATTGCTATCAAACATACTCATTTTTAATAAAGTACGAAAACTTTATAACGAATAAAAAGTTTTGTTTTATTTCGAAAACATTCTAAAATGAATGAATAAATGAATATTCTAAAATGAAGCAATCAAAACGGAAAGCTTCCACCTACATTTTGAACAAGTATTTCAATAAAAACTTGATATTTTGGCATTAGATTAAAAATTGGCAATAGCTTCCTCAATTATAACCGGAAACACACGGAACGCACTTTGTGGAAAAAATAGTGAACAAGCCCGAGTTTGCAGTTGGGTTACTCATCACTAACATCATCAATTCGTAATTAACTTCATACCTATTAGCCATCACATTCTCGTCCTCAAGTTTCTTGGGTGTCACTTTGAAATTTCGTCTGTCAATATCCAAGCCCCAAGTGAAGGTAAGTTCGATTAAATCAAGCATACTTTCTACAAACAACATCATGGAATCGTAAGCAAAATATTACAATACGGCATTAAATATTACTGGATGATTTAAATGTTCAAGTCAGGGGCGCTCACGAGGTATATCGCGGTATCGTCAATTCGAACTCCGTCCGTTCTGTTTTTAAACAACAAAAGGACATGAACCATTTTTCTAGTTTTGTTCTACAATTTGTTGGTTGCAGGTACGTATTTCCTATATAAATGCATTCATAAATGATTGACATTTCACTAGAATTATATATATATCAGTAAAAAATATGATGCCACGTAGTTGCAAAAACGACTATCATCTACATAATTATATACAACGTACAATAACCCTTACATCATCATATACGTTCAAACTGTCCGTTAGATTATTGAAGCAGTTCATAATCATGTTAACTGTGAATAGTTCGACAATACTAGTTCAGCCATTTCTTGATTTCGTCGGGGATCAGTGGTAAGGTGGTCACATTCCAGAATTTCTTCCAAAAATCATTCTAAAATCCCACTTCCATCCTAAATACTTAATCTCCTCTCATCTGTTAAGAAATGGTCAAGTTTCTTCTCAGGTGGCCATATTCAAGAACTTCTTCCAAAAATAATTTAATAATCTAACTTCCATTCAAAATATAAAATCCCATAAATATCGGTTAAGAAACTAATAAGTGCCATCCCACGCAGCCATATCCCAAAATTTCTTCCAAAAATAATTTTTTAATCCTATTTCCAACCAACATACAAAATATTATCAATATCGGTTAATAAATTACCAAGTTCCGCCCCAGGTGGCTATATTCCAGAACTTCTTCCAAAAACCATTTAAGAACCCCATTTCCATCCAACATACCCAATCCCAACATAATTGGTTAAAAAATTGCCGAATTTTGTACCAGATGGTTATATTCCAGAACTTCTTCCAAAACTCATTTGAGCATCCCATTTTCATCCAACATACTCAAGCCTATCATAATTGGTTAAGAAATTAACGTGTTCCGTCCCAGGCGGCCATATTGAAGAACTTTTTCCAAAAATCATTCTAGAATCCCATTTCCATCCAACATACCCAATCTCATCGTAATCGGTTAAGAAATGGCCAAGTTCCTTGCCAGGTGGCCATATTCCAGAACTTTTTCCAAAAATCATTTAAGAATCCATTTCCATCCAACGTACAAAATATTATCAATATCGGTTGAGAAATTACCGAGTTCCTCCCAAGTGGCCATATTCCAGAACTTCTTACAAAAACCTTTTGAGAATCCCATTTCCATACAACATACCCAATCCCAACATTATCGGTTAATAAATTATCTAATTTCGTCCCAGGTGACCGTATTATAGAACTTCTTCCAAAAATCATTTGAGGATATCATTTCCAACCAATATACTCAATCCCATCATAATTGGTTAAGAAATTAACGAGTTTCGTCCCAGGTGGTCATATTCTAGAACTGTTGCCAAAAACCATTCTAGAATTCCTTTTCCATCCAACATAACCAATATCACCATAATCGGTTAAAAATGGCCAAGTTCCTTCCCATATTGTCATAATCCAGAACTTCTTCCAACAATCATTTAAGAATCCCATTTCCACCCAACATACTTAATCCCATCATAATTGATTAAGAAATTAACGAGTTCCACAAGGATCCCATTCCCATCCAACTTACAAAATATTTTCAATATCGGTTAAGAAACTACCGAGTTCCGTCCCAAGCGGCCATATTCCAGAACTTCTTCCAAAAATTATTTAAGAATCCTAATTCCATTCAACGTCCAGAATATTATTAATATCGGTTAAGCAATGGCCAAGTTCCGTCCCAGGTGGCCATATTTTAGAGCTTCTTCCAAATATCATTTATTTCAATTCCACCCAACTTATCCAATTCTATATTAATCGATTTATAAAGGCCGAATTCAATATAATTTTATAAACCGAAGACACTTTAATTTGTTAGTGTATGTGTAACTACGTTTGCTACACGTTCAATTTTTTTGTGTTTTATAATCATTTAACTTTAGAAAATCATACAGCTAGCTTAAACAATTTAGACATATTACATATACAACCTAAAACCAGACGTTTAGATACCTTAGAATCTTACGAAATTCGAAAACCCATATTCCTTAACCAAGATATCCTTAACGAACAGAGAGAAATCCGTTTCTCACCAATTACAGATCCCGCTCTGTTTTATTCTCACGCTCTTAATAATATGACTAATACGTCGGGTAATTAAATGCACTTCGCTTACCTGCTATTCCACCCCCCCCCCCCCTTTTTTATTTGTAATTTTTCCGTGTAAACAACAGATGGTTGGAACGATCAATAGATTAATTTTTATTGCCTATTTTTTGTCCCTCCTTCTTTGATTTTATTTTGCTACATAACTAAATTTTTATTTTTACCAATCAGTAGATACTCCTGATGATGACCTAACAAGTCGAAATTAATCGAGTAATTTTTTATACATTTTTGAAACAAAAAAAAAAAAAAAAAGTTTTGTGCGAAATAATAAACAAGTGTTTTAATGTGTTTATTAAGTGATACATGTGTTTCGGTACATTTTGATGTATTTATATGAAAAATAACAGCAAGAGGACGTTCGATAAACAGCTGATATTTTGTAGTGGTGTGTATGCAATTATGATTTTCTTTCAACCTCTAATAAATACAATAATAAATTGTATTTGTGTTTTATTTTCTAGAGAATGAAAAGTTAAGTATTTTTCTGAAATATTAATACATACCATATTTGTATGTAGATATTTTGTATATTTATACTGTATGTAAATTAGGAGTAGTTTGAATGAACTTTATAACTCTATATTTGTGATAAACACAAAGATGATTGAAATTGACTATGTGTTGTTGTTGTTGCATTAGTGATTTAAA
The DNA here is from genome assembly GCA_963691935.1 of Nephrotoma guestfalica. Taxonomy (NCBI): domain Eukaryota; kingdom Metazoa; phylum Arthropoda; class Insecta; order Diptera; family Tipulidae; genus Nephrotoma; species Nephrotoma guestfalica. The sequence continues at coordinate 171,356,779 of OY829913.1, forward strand.
ATAATAATAACCAATAAGTCCGTTTATCAAAATTTTCATGCGAGAATTGATTTTATTTTGTTTACCATGAATGTACATCTCGTAAATCGCAGCAGCTGATCGTTTGTTGTTCAAAATTACAAAACAAGCTCATATTTTTTTCTACAGATTCAAGATGTATACTAGGGGGCTAATTATGTAAGCAGAATGAGTACGACTTACGACTTTCGACTCAAACTAATGTTGACAACTTTTCAATGAAAACAAAACAAAAAATCATTACGACCGACTTGTGTCTCGTATTTATAACCGACAACCCAAAATGCTTTTAATAAAAAAGCTTCTGATGATATTTGTCTTGTCGTAAGTCGAAGTCGTAATGCTTACATAATACAACCCCAGATTTCAGATTCATAGTCGAATGTGCAAAAATCTATTGAATTGCACAAGAGAGTTGAGTGCAAAAAAGGATCAAATTTTATATCCTTAATAAAATGTAATAATATCATATCATTTGCTCCAGTATATATATTTGATAGAACTATAAAAAATTTTCTAACTACTTCTGACTAGTAGGCATCTGAAACCGGGTCAATTTTATAATTATTACAAACATGTTCTGTCCCTATATCTGGTTTTTTTTAAAACCGTTAGTCTTGGTCGCACACTCTAAATAATGGTGAATTAATAATAATGATATTGGCTTCTTAATTTGCAACTTTAGTTCTCCGAAACTTGCCAATAAACCTTCAATCATAGTCTGCCATCGACACAAGTCCCAGTTAAAGAGAAAATCAAACAATTATCCGTCAAATGCATATTGGAACAATTTGGACCTGACACAAGTCGCAATCTCATAAATGACGCAGTTGAAACCAGGTCTGAAATATTGTGGCCACATTATCAACGTTTCACATGTACAATCAAGTTCCTTTGCTTCTCATTGTTTTTGGCGACGTTGGCGTGTATATGACTGATCCGATAAAGGTGCCATTCTCCGCTAAACTATTATATGGCATAACAGAACTCTCATTTTGTACTGATTTTCAACCATCCATAAAATGAAGAGACCAACCGTCAAAAAGCGGTAACTAACTTGGGAAAGGTCGAGTACGAACACTAAGTGGAGTCATTATTGAGAACCGGCAAGTCAACATCAAGCAACATTATGTTATCAAAAATCACTTATGGAAATACACCATTTTCAGCCATTACCATATTACTATCAGTGAATAAAAGAGGATCCCAAAAGACGTATTTATATTTTAACTTGTTTTACCGTAAAAAACATAAAATTCGTTAAAGAGGACAAATTAATATTTTTTGAAAAAGACAGAAACACAATTTTTTTAAAATACAAATACAATATGTAACCAACTACTTGTGCTCTTTTTAACGGCTCCTAGTATTCCAGAACATTTTTGATCAAATTCTTAAATTACAGTAATTTACCCGGTTCTTCATTGAGGTCGCCCCGGGAAAAATAGGAATTTTAATGGTTTTAAATTTAAAATGTTAACAAAGAGCGTAACTCAGAACCGGTTCTTCTGACAAAATTAAAATTGAATGGCACTATTACCTACTATTAACAAACGGTTAACGAACACCTACTGCTAATAAATATTTATTGCTATAAAATTAGTAATATACAGATAAATCTAGCACAGTCGTCTTGACAGGCAAAAGATGTCAACTTCAGGATGGGTCTTGTCTAAACTATCGGCTATCATAAGCTATCTCACTTTAGTAATACTCTCGTATTCTAAAGAGTCGAATCAGTCTGTTTTTTCATAAAAATTTGGTTCGTATGAATAGACTCATAGTGAACTATGGTGTAATCAGCGATTTGTAGATTGTTTGCAGTTTAGTTTTTGACGAAACATTAAAAGTTTTAATGATAGTGTGTAATTCGGTTATGTAATTTTACCATGCGATGATTCTTGCGCTATACAGAGATTATATTTTGGTCTTATAACATCGACCCTAAGTAATCGAACTTTCCTTCTCATTTACCACATGATTGCCCTCTAGTAACTGACATTTTTTTTTGTTCGCAACGCTATGTGAAGCACATTTTTTGGACGGTTTATCGGCAGCGAACTGACTTGATGTATAATATAAGGAGCTGCTTTATGTTCTGTCGGATGATATTCTCTAATCACACGATGAAAAAAGTTTTAGCTATTTGGCTTCATTGCCGGACATTGTAACCGTATGTTCTTTTTGAAGCACCCAAAATATGCCTTATCGATTACATATTACATTATTTTACAGCAATTTTTTAATATTTTGCGCCGTTTAAGTTGGATGAATAATTATAATCACACACCTCTTAAAAAGTATATCAGAAGATTATGTCGGAATAAGAAAAGCCAAAGAGATGATAGATGGGAACAGTTTGGATTTTTTGGAATTTCGCTTCTTATATGAATGGAATTCTATATTTAAAGTGAGATGTGGGATTTACTAAACGTTTGTTAATAAATAAATAAGAAAATCTCAAATTCAATTGTTTCATAATATTAGATAAGAAACATTGAAATTAGCTGAGACATGGTCGAGTTTCGTTCAGCCTGGCCAACCTAATCTATTTAAGTACCTTATATTTAATTTAAGAAGGGCTTCCACCATAAAACTGAATTTAATCAAAATTGGTTCAGGCATTTTCAAATTTCATTCGACATTGTGAGCTTGTACATTCCAACTAGGTTTATTAAAGAGATCGATTAAATTGTAATATCTATCGTGTAATAGCTCTCTTAAATACTGGTTGGCTTAAAAAACGTAGTGGCAGCAAAGTTATTTATTGTGGTTTATTTAAAAACTTTCAATAGGCGTGCGACAATATCTGATATTTATGTGCAAATTAATGAAGACTTTTAATTCAAGGTATACAGCAAAGATATACTTTCGGCGGCCTTGAAAATTACATCATGACTATAGAAAGGTGATTCTATCGGTCAAATACTTTGTAATTTATTCTTATAATATACGAGTTTTTCATATGTCTGCTTAACATAGGTTAGTGCAGGCGATATTAGCATATGTTAACGACATCTGTGTATCGATTTTATCCCAAAATGTGTGAAACGAAATGAGTGTAACCGGAAAGAAATAGTAGTAGTATTTATGTTTATGTTAGTTAGTGACGCGCGTATAATTGGTTTGCTTTACTATACACATGCAAACCACGTGTCATTGTTTTTTGTTTATTCTAATAACCCTTAATGAGATCTTTGATTCCTATATTGAGGAGCGCGATTGCACTCTTTGGCACGCAAAGGGTTAACTATTGTAAACGCCATATTTTTGCGTTGTTTGAAAAAATGAAGAAAAATTCGTTATTTCCGAACAATATGATTGGTCGAAAAAATTCTTTAAACGAATGAAAAGACAAACTAACGCAACACTGAATCTTTACAAGATAGTGTTACTTTTTAAATATTTATGTATTTTCGATTTTTTTATAATTAATATTTTATTTTTAAAATTTATGAAATTTAAACATATAACATATATAATTAATTGATTATAAAAAAAATATTAAATATAAAATACATTAGCATGTTAAATAACGACACTCCACAGCTCGTGAGCAGACGTAATGTGTTGAGAAAAGGAAATAAGCATCATACCAATTAAACCGATTCACCCGGATCGCGTTATTTTGGTACTGTTCATCATAAAAATGACACAAATACGAACAAAAGAAAAATACAAATACAAAGACATAATTGTGTACTATACAGTGTATACGTATTCGATATTTTTTGCTACACTCATTTTAAATGAGTAACTCACGGGACAAAATCGATATTCTGGGTTTTCAGTCGCAATGTTGTTCTCCAGAAACAAATCATCCTCCCATTATAATTTCCAGCTCATCAGATCGATATACAAATGAGCCAAACGAAAACCATTTATATGGTTACCGCAAGAAGAATGAAATGTTAAGAATTTATTTGGGGAGACACGCGATACGAGAAGGTAAAAGACTTTAAAAAACGGTTTAAAACTTTTATTTTATTATAGTTTCCGATTAAGTAACATTCAAGATATAAATCAAATAGCTGCAACGATCTTGTTGTCAAGCTCTTGCTCTTTTGTTTAAATATATATAGCAACAGTTTCCCTCACTTTGGAAATTTTCCATGCATCGTCCTGGTCAAAAACGAGTCCTGCTTTTTTTATTAACAACTGAACCAGTTTCAAAAAAATTTATTTAATAATTGCAAACTGTTAAAGGGTTCGGTCCGTTTTGTTGACTCGTAATTTGCAAACAGTTTCCGTAAATCTTCCGTTTTTGACCAAAAATGCACCAACATTCATAGTATTAATTTCTGGTTTTCAAGTATTTTAAATTGCAACGGTCTCAGTCTAGGAAAACATTTACCGGTCAAGGCAGGCTATTTGAACAGCGTTTATCTAGCCTCCTTAATCCAGCTCATAAGCTATTTCAACTAGCTCATGTCCTACTCTGGAAGCAATTAGAGCAGGATCTCGATAGTTAATTCCAAGATGATCCTGGACAACCCTCTTTACCGATACGTTTAGTCATTGGTCTCCTCATGCTGAGACATATGTGTGGCCTTTCTGATATACAGGTAGTCACCTAGTGGGTAGATAAATCTTGCTGGAAATATTTTTGTGGTTATGAATACTTTCAGTGGCGCCTTCCTTGTGATCCTAGCTCACTAACACTTTGGCGTAAGAGTTTAGCCGAAGAAGCGCTTAATAGAATGGTCCGAAGATTAAAGTTAGTTTTATTATAACGCGTCACTCACTTTTACACATTTATTAAGGCATTCTAAAATTAACATCTGAACATTGCACTGGTTAGATTAGTGCTCGCTATTAGTTGCGAGTGGTTGATGCTTACGGTAAGATAAATCCAGAGGCTTGTGGTACTTGAGCGTTTCTACTTGAGCGGTTGGAAAATTACGATTCATTCGTAATTCGTAATTATGAAAACCGAAACCATCCCAAAAAAGTATATATGTTTAATTGGAGTGGATTAAAAATTCACTAAATTCTAGAGTCAGCTAGTTAAAAACTCAGTTTCGTTGGAAGTTAGAACTGACGGAAGAACTGATACACGATGGATGTATCACGTTGAGCGAGATCTAAACTCATTCGATTATGGTTTCTCTCATCTCCTTGTTGTAAATTATAAAATTTGAAGTAATATCGTTGAGAATGCCAAATTCCTTCATGGACCACCAACAGTCAAAAATTATAAATTTTTGGAAAAAGTACATTTAATATCAGTTTGAAATGTTTTACTAAGCGAACTGTATAATTTGTGAAATTTACCAGACTTCCAGTCTACACCAAAAGTATAAAATAGAAACAAAAGAAATTTTTAGTTTAACAATTTTAATACGACCAGTAGATATTATGTATGGTATATACAAATAATGAATAGTTCGCGGAAAATGAGAAATACAGATATATTATCCTCATTGGGGATACGATCACAATCTTTAGATATTTGGGGGACATAACTTTAATATGTTCATTTTCACCTGTAATATTAATAATTTAAAGCATTCCGTTAAATCCAGCCCATTGGGGTCAGTTCTTGAGTTGAAGTGACCATCTATTTTGCTACTCGTACTACGAGATCATTTTATAGAAAATTCATATTTCATTGAGATTGTAATAAAAAACAACAACAAATTCCAAAACTCTTCATATATCACAGAACTGTAAATAGACAAAAACCAAAATATAAATATGTTTTGTACCCATTACACGGTCAGTATTAATGTCATTACCAGTAATGTCATTACCACTAAAAGTCTTGCGTCATACTCCTTCATTATTTTACCACCTTAAACGATCATTATTAATGACATTAATTCCATCATTACTGCTGGAAGAAGTAAATTTTTCTGTGAACAATTTTGTTTAATTTAAAATGGAGAATAAGGAAAAAGCGTGTTTTGCTATAATTTTTGCATTATGCACTCAAAAAACCGTTCAACGAAAACGCTGGATGAAGAACTGGCTATCAAAGAGAGATAATTATTCTCATGTTGTTTTACTACGAGAAATAAGTATAACTGATGCAGATGACTACAAAAATTATTTTCGGATGAACCAAGATCAATTTGATGGAATATTGGAAATGGTCAAACCATTTCTGGTAAGAGAGAACACCACCATGAGGCAGAGCATTTCGGTGAATGAAAGATTGGCACTGACGTTAAGATATCTAGCTACACAAAGAAGCTTTGAGGATTTGAATTTTCTACTATCATGTCACCTGCTTCAATAAGTCACGCTATTCTTGAAACATGCGAAGTTTTAATTTACGTTTTACAAGAGTATATTAAGGTACATATTTGTTTAAGGTTTATTAAATCAAACTTCAAGTATCAATTAGTTATAATAAATTCTTGTTATTTATTTATTAGAAAATAAATTTATTTTTATGTTTTATACTTTAAAATTAGTTGGTCGGCGATTGATCGTCGTCGAGGAAAGACGTGTTTTTTCTCTCCTCGAAATAAATAATTTAATTTAATTTAATTAATTAATTATTTAACTAAATAATATAATAAATATATATATGTGTTGTTGAATAAATAAATAAATAAATAATAATAATAATAAATTGGTGTAATAAAGTAGTAAAGTGATAAGTACAATACAATGTAAGTCATATTGTATGGTTGGATTAATTTGTGTATGGTGCGTTTTGCAATGGTGTAGAGTATATACATAGCAATTTTTGTGTATGTATATCTTGATACCGTTGCTTGCATGCATCATATGCATTTTACCTTCAATATTTTGACTTTTTTGATACCAAAAATGTATAAGTTAAGTGTTTTTTTATTTTTTCAACATACTTGAACACATATCATATTAATTTATATTTTCTCCAAAATAAATTTTAAGTATATAAACATATAAAGTATATATATATTTATTTTAAATAAGTATATAAACATATATACATACATATATATTTGAAATGTATTTTTAACTTGATTGCTGATTATTTATATTCAGGAAATAAAAATTAATGTGTCGTCTTGTGCTTGTGCTTTACTAACTATTGACTACTTAGGTGTCTGTAGCCGGGTCACGTCTATCATATCTAATAACCTTTCCTATCTCTCCGTATTGTTATATGTGTAAGGGGTGTACGGTAGGCCCGGCGTACCCGGGATCCTTGCTTAGTCTTGGCTGTACATCCTAATCAATCAATCAATAAATTTAAAAATCACCTACAATTTTGATAGAATATTTACTATCGCAAAATGTTCAAATACCTAACAGTAGGAATTAGATAATTATTAAATAGATTTTCTTAATTTTTTCGGTTATCGTATGAGTTTCACTTAGATAGGTTATTGTTTTGTACTCTTAATCTTATTTAAATGGAAAAGAAAAATTTGTTCATTGCTTATTCCGGAGCAAATAGTTAATCTAATTTATGATTGGTGCTGATTAATGACTAATATTCGGGTGTGATAATATTTTAAAAATGGATTGGAATAATAAAATTAATTTAATCTTAATTTAGGAAAGGATTCCAGAATTAATAGTATCTATGCGTCTCAATTTAATAACCAATTTAATTTCTTGGACATTGGTGCGAATTCTAACTAACTATCGGCTATACCTAGGTGTCTGTAACCGGGCCGATTCTGTCCCACTTAACTAACCTATCCAATCTTTCGGTTTTGTTATGTGTAAAAAAGGGTGTACGGTGGACCCGGCGTCATCCGGGAACTCAAGCCTAAGAACTTGGTCGTACATTCGAAATCAATCAATCAATCAATCAATCAATGTTTTATACTTTAAAATTAGTAATAAAATCGTTTATTGTCACAAATTGTTCTTCACAAACAGGAGAAATGGACTGCGATGACCTTTCTTCATTTTCAAATGTGGACATATTGCTGGGCTCATTGTTCGGTGTCATAAATCTAAAATTTCTGTTATCTACTTTAATCTGTACGGAATGTCTGTGTAGATTTCCCAGGGTTGCATCGAACATTATATCATTGATTGCTTTTTCAGCGTAAATTCTTTGTGTTTTTTCCAAATTATTTAATTTCTCACTCACGGAATGCTTGTGTAGATTTCCAAGGGTTGCCTCGAACAGTAAATCATTGATTGCTTTTTCAGCGTAAATTCTTTGCGTTTCTTCCAAATTATTTAATTTCACGCTCCAAGCCTTGCAAATATCAAGCATATTGTTCTGATTTTCTTGCGAGTTATCTAAAAAATTTCAAGCTTTCTGAAGTAGCTCATTGTGTATTGCTGTTTGACCTACATTTTTGTGTGTTCTTGCCGATGGTGGTTGTGGTATTGGTAGAATAGATGATCTTGATGCAGATGATGCAGAACAAATCGCTCTTATCGGAGGCCGTTCCCTGTTGTCCATAACATTACTTTTACTAGTCTAAAAAAAACAAAAAATTATTTGTATTTCTCTCGGTAGTGAAAGTATATTTTTTTAATCTTATTTTAAATTCATTTTGTTTCAGTTTCCCAAAACTCAGGAAGAATGGGTTAAAATTTCTGATGATTTTGGAAATTTACATCAATTTTGGAACACCTTACGGGCAATTGACGGCAAGCATATTGCCATTAAAAAACCTAATAACTCAGGTGCCATGTATATTAATTACAAAGGTTTTCATAGCATCGTACTGTTAGCTGTCGTTAATGCACGAAATGAATTTTTAATGATTGATGCTGGGATGAATGGTCGAATTTCAGATGGAGGTGTTATGAATTATTCTAAATTTGGAGAGCTTCTACAGCAAAAAAAACTTAATTTTTCCAAAACCTAGTTTTTTACCAAACAAAAACAACGAAAAATTTCCATTTACGTTCGTTGCGGACGAGGCATTTGCTTTAAATGAAAATTTAATGAAACCGTTTTCCCAGGAATCTCTAAATGAAAATCGGCATAACTACAATAAGAGATTGTCAAGAGCTCGTGTAACTGTCGAAAATGCTTTCGGAATTCTGGCATCAAGATTTGGAGTTTTCCAAAAAGCAATCAACCTTGAACCAAAAAAAGCTGAAACAATAACAATGGCATGTAGTTATCTGCACAATTTTTTAGTTAAGGAAAGTAAAGCGTATATCACAACAAATAATACAGGGACTACTGTTGATAATTATAATCTTGTAGATTTACAGAGAAATCTGAACCGAAACAGTACCTCAGATGCAAAGGAAATACGAAACAAATTTTGCGATTATTATAATAATGAAGGAAAATTGTGAAATTAACGTCATGTTTGTAAAACTTTGTAAATTTTGAATCAAATAAATAAAAATATAACACATATAAAATTAATAAATAACTACTCTACCTCGTTGATTTCCTGCATATTGGCATTCACTGGCTGTTTAAATTTATCTAAGAACTGCAGAGCATAAAAAATGTAGGACGTTGGTTTATATACATTATCGGCGCTAGTGCCTGATCTCTTAGACAACAAAATTTTTTTTATTTCCTTTCGGTAGTTCGATCACAGCGTATTAATTTTTCGTTTAACGTTTTCACGAGTAGCTGTTGGTTTTATTTTTTTATAAATTATTAAAAGCTTATCTAAAGCTATATTCGTTTGGTTTTGTTTATATAATTTGGGTTAGTTGGATTCCATAGTTCAGGCATAGTTTCATATGTTTCGATGAAATTTCGAAGATCGTCGACGTCTTCGCTATTCAACACGCTACTAATTTCGCATGATTCGATTTCAGATGCTTCTCCAACTTGGTCATCTCCAGATGGTTCAATTTCATATTCGAATTGTTGTTTGAATAAAACACATCACATGAATTATACATATCAAATATTTTCTTTTCTTTTTTTTTAATATAAATCTTGTCTAGATAACCTAAAAATATAATTCACGTTCACATTATCGGGTTATCATATTTATATAATTATTATAATATTTTCTTATAAAGGAAATATAATTATATTTAGCTTCATGAAAATTAAGATAATTACTTGTAACGGGTGATTTTTTAAGAGCTTGAAAACTTTTTTTTAAAAAAAAACGCATAAAATTTGCAAAATCTCATCGGTTCTTTATTTGAAACGTTAGATTGGTCCATGACATTTACTTTTTGAAGATAATTTCATTTAAATGTTGACCGCGGCTGCGTCTTAGGTGGTCCATTCGGAAAGTCCAATTTTGGGCAACTTTTTCGAGCATTTCGGCCGGAATAGCCCGAATTTCTTCGGAAATGTTGTCTTCCAAAACTGGAATAGTTGCTGGCTTATTTCTGTAGACTTTAGACTTGACGTAGCCCCACAAAAAATAGTCTAAAGGCGTCAAATCGCATGATCTTGGTGCCCAACTTACCGGGCCATTTCTTGAGATGAATTGTTCTCCGAAGTTTTCCCTCAAAATGGCCATAGAATCGCGAGCTGTGTGGCATGTAGCGCCATCTTGTTGAAACCACATGTCAACTAAGTTCAGTTCTTCCATTTTTGGCAACAAAAAGTTTGTTAGCATCGAACGATAGCGATCGCCATTCACCGTAACGTTGCGTCCAACAGCATCTTTGAAAAAATACGGTCCAATGATTCCACCAGCGTACAAACCACACCAAACAGTGCATTTTTCGGGATGCATGGGCAGTTCTTGAACGGCTTCTGGTTGCTCTTCACTCCAAATGCGGCAATTTTGCTTATTTACGTAGCCATTCAACCAGAAATGAGCCTCATCGCTGAACAAAATTTGTCGATAAAAAAGCGGATTTTCTGCCAACTTTTCTAGGGCCCATTCACTGAAAATTCGACGTTGTGGCAGATCGCTCGGCTTCAGTTCTTGCAGGAGCTGTATTTTATACGGTTTTACACCAAGATCTTTGCGTAAAATCTTCCATGTCGTCGAATAACACAAACCCAATTGCTGCGAACGGCGACGAATCGACATTTCACGGTCTTCAGCAACACTCTCAGAAACAGACGCAATATTCTCTTCTGTACGCACTGTACGCATTCGTGTGGTTGGTTTAATGTCCAATAAAGTAAACTGAGTGCGAAACTTGGTCACAATCGCATTAATTGTTTGCTCACTTGGTCGATTATGTAGACCATAAATCGGACGTAAATCGCGAAACACTTTTCGAACCGAACACTGATTTTTGTAATATAATTCAATTATTTGCAAGCGTTGCTCGTTAGTAAGTCTATTCATTATGAAATGTCAAAGCATACTGAGCATCTTTCTCTTTGACACCTTGTCTGAAATCCCGCGTGATCTGTCAAATACTAATGCATGAAAATCCTAACCACAAAAAAATCACCCTTTATATCTTTTTTGTAAAAAATAAACTTATTCTAAAAATAAAATTATTATAGAAAAATAAAATTATTATTATACCCGGCTAATATTTTTATTGACAACCAGTAGTAGGCGAAACGGACAACAGAGTAATGAAGCAGTAATGACACAAAACCTACACACGGTCATTAATATTGACAGTATCCCCACCAAGCATCAGTAATGATGACAAAAAATCAGAAAATCCGGATTTTCATCATTACCGACCATCATTCCTCATTACTTCAAGTTATACGATCAATATTACTGTCATTATTAGTAAGTAATGACATTAATACTGACCGTGTAATGGTTGCTTCTGTGTTGTGTCTATACAGGATGTCCGCCGGGAAGGTATACTACTTTGTTTTGCCGCCATTTAGGCAAATATTAATATTGACAATTCATACTTGACAGTCGTGAAGTAGACACGTGGCAAATTTATTATGGAAAAATATTCGATAAACCATCGTGTCAATAGGTTGTTACAGCTCGCCCATGACAACCCCGATTTTCATGAAAAAATCATAATGAGTGACGAGGTACATTTTCATTTAAATGGATATGTGAATAAACAGAATAGTCGGTTCTGGGCAATGGGAAACCATCACATTATTCATCAGTCACCTTTACATCCATTAAAAGTGACAGTCTGGTGTGCAATTTGGTCGGGAGGAATCATTGGACCTTACTTCTTTGAAAATGAAAACGGCGCAACGGTAACTGTGAATGGGGAGCGATATCGTGATATGATTGAAAACTTTTTAACGCCACAACTGCATACTTTGGGCTTGATTAACATGTGGTATCAACAAGACGGTGCCATATCGCATACAGCCAGGATTACAATGGAATTACTGCGAGAACTCTTTCCACAACAAGTTATTTCAAAAAATGGTGATGTTGATTGGCCTCCACGGTCGCCTGATTTGACTGCTCCGGACTTATTTTTGTGGGATATCTAAAAAGCAAGGCTTATGCAAACAAACCAGAAACGCTTGAGCAACTCAAGCAAAATATTCGTGATGATGAAATTAATGAAATACCGCGTGAAATGTGTGAGAAAGTAATGAAAAATGTGCTCAAAAGGGCTCGCATTTGTGAGGCTGACAGAAGCGGACATTTATCTGATATTGTATTCCATACATAATTGCCGACATTAAATAAAACATTTATCAATATAAGATCCATTCTCTTTCATTTAATCAAAAATCATAAACAAACAAAGTAGTATAGCTTCCCGGCGGACACCCTGTACTTGTAACCAAACCATTTCTCTTTCTTTCGTTTTACGTTTATCGATGCATCGTCTCAAATATAAATTTAAAAAATTACGAATGATACAATTTGAATGAAAGTTCAAAATGGTACTGTACGCTCCATCTATTAGATAAAATAAACCAGTTTTCTGTGTCAGCTTTGATAATCGACCACGTGTTTTCTTGAATCGGCACCTTAAAAAGAAAACCGACATAGTTACAAACATCGAACTAATGAAAACTGAAAATAAATTTAGTATTTTGTACACAGAACAGACCTTTTTCATTGTTTTATACTATACTAATTAATTATTGGTAATTGTTTTAAATATTTACGCTAGTATGTCATCGCCATTTGATTTTTAAACCTTAAACAGTAACGACAATTAATTGCGCTCACTCCTCAAACACGGTCGAGTAATACAACCTTAATATAGTTTTTCAAATATAAGTTTTCAAACTGTTGAATAAATTTCACTTTAGATTCCATCTTTTTGCTCGAATAAATACTTTTGTTTTACTGTTAAGTTTACAACACCTTGTCGAGAATTTCCAGGTTTTCATTTTCTTGAAATTAAAAAAATTTAAGTACGAATATTAATTAATTAAACAAACAATTATTTTTTTATTATAAAAGTCAATGTCTCATTCATTTGCGTTGAATCTACATATACATTGAATTTGAATTGTTTTTTGTAAAACACTTGTAAAAAATTTTCCTTAGAGTGACAATATTTATTGATTTTATTATTAGGAAGATCGATTTCGAAAATGTATTTCTTCTTCAGTTCCTTTTTTACAGCTAATCTGATTAGTTGTAAAAAAGGAACTGAAGAAGAAATACATTTTCGAAATCGATCTTCCTAATAATAAAATCAATAAATATTGTCACTCTAAGGAAAATTGTTTACAAGTGTTTTACAAAAAACAATTCAAATTCAATTTTATAAGTGACAAAAGTTAACAGTGGGGCTATAAAATAGATTACAACCATTATAGCACAAATTACATATACATACATAATTTTAGCGTGCAGCTTTTCATTAAGTATCAATTTTATTCAAATGTCTGATTATGTTAATCGTTCACATTATAAACCCATCATGTGGCCCGAAAATCATTATATTATTAAAAACTTTAGTGACAGAAATCTATTTGTGTTTGTGGTTTTAAGAGATTTATTTTTCCATATTAAAAATAATAAATTTTCAATTTATTTTATAGGAAATTAATTTTTAACTACTTCAATTTGATTCTGTGTTCATTGTGCTGAGTTTTGTAAATTAGATTTACAGTATTATGCTATGAATTGTATGGATGAATGATAAGATGAAGACGGTTTTAATATGTTCATTATATCACTTGTTTATTATTTCGCAAACATTTTTTTTGAATATTTTAATTATAAAAATCTGTTTAAAAATTACTCGATCGATTTCGACTTGTTAGGTCATCATCAGTAGTATCTACTGATGTTCACCTAACAAGTCGAAATCGATAGAGTAATTTTTAGACTTTTTGAACAAATTTTTTAAATTAAAATATTCAAAATTTTTTTTTTGCGAAATAATAAACAAGTGATATAATGTGTTTATTAAGTGTTTGTGTGTTTCGCCAATTACCTACGGCGCATAGTGTAAAAAGTACTTTTAATATGTGTTAACTTCTAATGTGAATCAAAAAACTAAAAATAAAATTTATATGGATCACCATATACAAAATCAAGTTTTTTTTATTGATTATGAATATTTTTATTGTTTTATCTATTCTTATATATTTAATATTTTTTATTTAGTCTTAAATAACTTTCTAAGAATGCGAGAGAATTTGTATTGAAAGTGGCCAATTAGCTTTTTCTAAATTAGCGAATACATTACAGATCAATCACCACTAATGGTCATTCGTTGCATTAAATAATTTTTCTAACCTTTACCTTTATTTTGAATAGGTGTATAATCATAAATTCTAAATTTTTCAAAATTATTCGAACATAAAATAACGATCAAATTTGTCAACTATTTGTGGGCGAAAGGCGAAAAATTAAGAAAATATTTCGGACAACTGCGAATCAGATTCGTGCGCCATGGATTTCTTACTCTGTTTGGACTTATTGGCCTTAAAGACGAACTGTTTTTCGCATTATGCCATGAGAATGTAAATTAAATTGGCTGTAAAAGACAATTAACTTTGTTAATCAAGAAAAACATTTATAATAACCAAAAAGAACGGTTGACCAGTCCAAATAAACATTTCTTAAGAAACGTTTCGAGATTCCAAATTAAACCGATTAACAATCGAGAGTATGGAATAAAATTATTCTACGGCATCATATTTACTTGTCTATCAATAGAAGGCGACATGTTATGACAGTTTCACCACATGACAGTTTCACCACTTGTATACTTATTTGTTAGAGTTACCTACCTGCCAGCCGTTACTAGCAGTTTTGGTAATAACTATCTTGTTAGTCAAGTAGGTATACCTAAAATGCGACATAGTATACCATCATCAGGTAAATCATTCTGAAGAGTTATAAAATAACTTTTGAGCTTGAATAAAAAAACAACGTTTGGTTTGTTTTTCATTAGAAAATAAAATAAAGTATAGCAAATATGAACATTTTCTGTCCAAATTCCTAATTAACTAAGTTTCAATTTATATATTTTAATTCGATTTTGAATTCAATTTAGAAATATCACGCTTGAAACGAAACCATAAAATACGATACGTCTTATATAACATGATTGAAATCCGTTTTGTTTGAAGTATAAAAAATATTAAGAAATGTGCATAAAATATATTATATATACTAGTAATAGGCAATAAAACCGTTGTGCACTACGATAATTAAGAGGAAGTTGAATCTCTGCTAATACTTCCTAGAAGGAATAAACTGTTTATAAATTTAAAACATAACATGGAATTTAATTATTATGTATACATATTCTAATTATAGTCTAGATATTTACAACATAAATGTTTAAACAAGAATTTTTTAGAATTTTTAAGTATTTATAGGAAAAACGTTTGATCACTTTCGATAAGTAGATACAATATTTGTGTATATGTCTTTATACACTCGGATATAATTGCCGTAAATACTACTTTGGTGGTTTTCCAGATAAACACGTAATATATTGGAATCACAAATAAAATTATTCAACGACTGCGTTATGAAAATTTTTAATTGTGTTCGATTTTCATATTTAAGCTCTGTCCAATAGACACCTTTAAATTGTTGAATTCCTTGAATGAGGTGACCATACTCCTTTTTGAAGTCTCGTACTCCTTATTTCTCAGTTTTAATACTTTATAAACCTGTACTCCTTTTTTTAGTTATAGGAATACTAAAACCACTTTCTCAAATAATTTTAATTTTTAAACTACAACGTTCTGTCAAAATTATATCGTTTGTTTCTGTTAGATGTATGTCGAACCACAATGAGTGAAATTATGGTGCAGACAAGAAGTGGTGATAATATGAAATTTTTAACTTTTGAATCTACGAGTATCACCAAAATAGACGAACTTTTTTTTAGTAATATTTTTAAGTTTTAGTCAAAAATAGGGTTCTAAAATTTTACGCTATTAGCTTACAATGCGAATACCAATTTCGTAGATATGTTCCTGTACTTGGGGATTTTAATCTTTCAAATATAAACTGGGATTTGACCAAGAATTAAATTGTATTTTACCATGAAATATAACAAGAGTTGCGGTTGTAATATTTGGTTATAATTTAAAGCAAATAAACACCATCGCTAATAATCGTAATATATTATTGGATCTTGTCTTTAGCGCTGAAATTGACACTTAAAATTTCTGAATCAGTCACATTTTGTCGAAATTATATCAAGCACAAATCTTTAGATATATTTGACTTAACTAATTTATTGGCGAGTTCAAAATACCTAGAACCTATCAAATACAACTTCATAAAATCAAACCATGTGAGGCTACAAAGTTACCTAGAACCCATCATCTGGGGAATAACTCTCAATTCTAATGAAATAAACGAAAATGTTGATAAATTTAATGACATTACGCTACAACGCTTCGAAATTTATGTACCTAAGTGCTGTAAACCACAAAGTACTCACTCTAAGTAGTTCGATGATAGACTAGTTATTTCAAATAATTGAAAATCGAAAGCGTATATGCCAAAAATCGACATGCATGCTAAAAATCGAGCTAGAACCGGCTAAAACTATGTTCCTACAACTTAGTAATGAATTTGTAATTTATTTCAAATCAAAATACAACATTTTGACAATGTCGTTGTGGTATCTATTCAAACACTTTATGCACCGGCGAGTTTCCAGAAGACATCACATGCTACAGAGGAATATCAACTGCATCATCGATTCCTAAATAGTTTTAAGTGGTTATATGCAACAACTTTAAATCCACATCACGGCATTTATCAGTAAACCAGCATGGATTTATGTCTGGCCGATCTCCATCGACTGATTTGGTTGAATTCACCAGTAAAATAATTAACGAGGTAGAAAACACCATCAAGTTGATATAGCGTACACTGATTTCAGTAAAGCATATGATCCTATCTGTCATCATAAACCACTCTAGAGTTTATTCTCATTTTAGATTTCATTCGATTACAAAAATTGGTTCAAGTCATACTCGTATCTAACAAACCGGCTACAATTGGTAATAATGGAAAGCGGGATATCAAACGTTATTAAGGTTACGTCTGGTATTCATAATCAAAGAAATAATCAAAAACTCTAACGTGCTCACATTTACACATTTTTTATACGGTTAATGGAAAGCTTGATACGGAGAAACTGCAAGAAGGCATGGATAGATTAAGTTGGTGGTGTGATTGAAAGCAGCTTTACTTAAATATTAAGATAAGCAAAATCATATTTTTACATCATAAAGGAATACGTTAATTACTTCATTCAGAGTCAACAGCGAAGTATTGCAAAGAATCAATTAAGTTATGGATTTAGGCGTTACATTTGCCGAAAACGCTAGTTTTATTAGGCATATTGAAAATTGTATTGCAAAGGCCAATGTCATGTTTGGATTTGTCAAACAATGAACTGGTGAATTTAAAAACTTTTAAACCTTAAATTCTCTCTAATTCGCTTACGTTTGATCTCAATTGGTATACGCTGTAATGGTCTGGAAACTATATTTTGCTGTGCACATAATATGAATTGAAACCATTCAAAGAAATTTCTGATATTTTTATTAAGGAAAAGTGACTGCGATTGTGATCAAAACTTACCAATCCATGAAAATGTGGCTCAGTTGCTTCGGTACTCAACAAGATGCGTGAAAATAGATGACTTCTTTTGGGCGCAGCTTTTATTGGAAACTTTGCTTGGCCCCATTGATTAGGCTTAGATTTTGAGAACCTGGAAACCATGAGTTTTTAACACTAGAACAGCATTTCACAAACTATGGAGAAAAGAACCCCATTAATAGGTTGTCTAAATCTTTCAACATCGTCGACGACCTATTTGACATTAATTTATCAAAGGACAAAAATATCTTGAAGAATTATTTTAAACATTTTTGTTTTAATTTAATTTTTTAACCATACATGTATCTCACAGAATATATTATTAGTTTTCAATACACCTACTTTATCTGCAAATAAAAAAAAACATGCCTCGCCATTTAGTTCTATTTCAGCAGATTGCAGTTCACGTATTAACACTTCAAACCTTTTGTGAAAGGGCTAATGTTGAATAGAAGAAGTTTCTAGGATATCCAAATGTTTGCACTTGATGGCTATTGTACCAATGATAAAACTGACCGTCAGAAATAAATTGAAGAAATAATGAAATTACGAACGGCCAAAAACTACCACAGACCAACACTAAGAATAATGGTGAAAATGTGGACAATATCGGTTGAATAGTTTCTGAGCTTAATCCGGACAAACAATCAGGGAGACTTTACTTTATACATATAGATTGCAGTACAACCGAAACAATTACTGTCCTAAGGTGAGATTTATATAACAAAAATCGGTAATGGTTCACTGGCATTACCTGGTATGTCTAACCATAAACTTTGACAATGTATGGCCCATGACCGAGAACATCCACAATAAATGTCAATTAACACTATCCTTTATATTCACGCATACACCACCCTGTTGTGATATTCATAACCCCATTAACCTCGTTTCTAAATTTCGCGAAATAAAACCAAAATCCCTTCATCATAAATACAAGATCGTTAGGACAACACAAACGATATCAATCCAATCAAAACAAATGTAGCATATACGCATATACAAAAGACGCATAGTAAGCGATCGACGCGATACATCACAAAATATAAAAGCAACAACAAAACAAAAGACAAGTCATATATAAACATTTTTCATATACACAATGTCGAAACGAAATAACAAACAAAACAAGTAGTATATCCAATATACGTAAATTACTCATCATTTTTGTTACATTCGCATATAAAATATTATCAAAAATAATTAAAAAAGCAATTGTAAGAAACAACAAAACCAACAAGAAACATTACTTTGGTATTCCATATGACTTGTATATATGATATACATTTTTGATGATGTATTCAAACTAAATTTCGATCATCGACTTATAATTTTTGATGATCGGAAAATTGGGAAATACACTTTTTTAATTACATGCATTTTAATTTGGAATACAAACTTTCTTAAAAAAAAATATTAATTATACGCGCGTGTTAAAAATTGTCGAATTTCCAAAAATGAATTGTTGGTAATACTCTACCAAATATTTAGTATATAAGACTCGAAAATGGTTAAAATAAAAGGGAAAAAAGAGCGGTAGTAGTTCAGAAGAAGGAGAAGCAAAAGTAGAAGTAAGAAGCAGTAAAGAAGTAAGAACTAGTCAGTAAATTAGCAGTGTAGTAATTGGTTTAACTGAATCGTGAACTCTTAGAGGTTTCGTCGAGTCACTCGGCGAATCTCGACGGTAGTAGCATAATTCAGTTTTAAATCAAGTCAGTTCAAATCAGTATAATCAGTCATAATCCAACATCCAGTTTAATAGCATAAATAAAGTTAATAAAATTACAACCAATCATAGAAATGTATTTCAAAAATACAAGGAGAATCGTCAACCAAATAACAATGGTAAGTATTATCAACCAACTAACACCTTGGCACCGGTTTAATAACTTGTGGCTTCTTCACCTCGTACGAGGGGGTTTGTGGAAGGAGTGGTTCACACCACAGTATACATTCCTATGCTAGTCACACTTTGTTAAATCTTAATCTCTTACTAACAAATACACCCGTCGAGGTGCACTTTTAAACATTAACATTTCTCTCACATGTAACACAAACATAAAACATGCAATCACACAAACCAATCATAAATCTATCATAAAAATATATCTGTCAATTAAATCATTCATCGATCACAATCGCTCCTTTCAACAAATAATAAATATTAAACAACAAACAACCTATTTAACATTAAATCCACCGGTACAAAAGAATTGTTGGCACTGTAGATACAGATGCCACACTATAATTATTGTAACTATTGGCTAAGAGTTAATAACATAATTAATGGCACTGTAGACGCAGTTATCAACAACCCATTCACTTACTCACACAATTGCAATATACCACTTGCACGTTGCAAGCTCCATGCCAACCTGTAAACTGACATGGTCGGTAGGTTGGCGCTTAATTCTGCACTTCAACAGAGGGTAATAGTTGTTTTTATTAAATAAATCACCGGTCGTAATTGATGAGGAAAAATTGCCTTTTGCATCCTGCCTAAGGTGGGATTCGAACCTAGTACCTCCTACTAAAATAATTAAGGTACGCTACCTTAAACAAAATAAAGGATTTATAATTATATAATAAAATCCGTCGATCACTAACAATTATATTATTACCACCATGTAACCTTTATAGTTTTGAATACAAATTATTTATGTCAACAAAATAATTTCTTGGACAAAATACTAAACTAGCGCATACCGATACACTAATATTATTAACGAAAATAATTCTGTTGCAACTGAATTTTAATTTTTCTATTTCATACACACAACCTTAATTAATTACAACACAAAAAATTCCTTATCATAACATGGTTATAATGTTGAGAAAAGAAAACAATGATTGAAATTTAACAACAAGAAATCATTTCTAAATACAGTGCAAATATGGGCGGAGCTTCTTGCTTAGATCGACTTATTAGTTATTACCGAATTTTCTAAAGTCACGAAAATGGACACTAGGAATCGTTTTCCATTTTGTGGATCTGGCGGTATGTTCAAGTTGGCTTTGACACACAGAGGATATTTTCAAAACTAATGAATCAGCACCAATCGATTTTTTGGACTTTAGATTTTATATAGCGTGGACATTGGTAGATAGTGAACAATAAAAAAAAAGAAACGGCGAGACCAATCTGACGAAAATTCAGTTAACGCAAATAATGTTCGAAAATACGAAACACGCAATTTAAAAAGAAGTATACAAGGTAAAATCGTGCCGATTGTCGAAATTCAGATTAATGAATGCCTATAGGGTAATAAGTTAATTTGGTTAATTTTTAGTTATTAATATGAATTTATAACTTCGAAGCTTTAAACTTTAAAACGCGCAAATTCCACCTCCTTTCAATCTGATTTTGTTTTCCAAATTTTAAGCATAAACAATTTACAAATTCTAAAAAGTAACTAGAATTTATAAAATTTTCAGTACATTGTTAATTTGTGAAGATCACTGTAACATTAGTAATGTTCCGCGACGTTAAGAACATACTCTTGGTTACATTTTCGCTTGTTTATATGTAATCTGTAGGTGATGAGATCATGGTGTGAACATTTGAATGAATAATTTGTTGTTTTTTTGTACTGGTCGAAATTAATATGGTCGGTGGTCGGTAACTGGTCGGTATAATATTTGTAACTTCGTATCGATAATTATTCATAGAGAGTCCGGTCCGTTAATGGTTATCGAAATGAATTTTTTTTCGGAAATTTTGTTTGTTTACTTCCCCTCTATGATACAACAACAAGAACCGTCGATTATTGAGATAATTTGTCCAATCGTTCATTCTGTTTTGTGTTGTGCCAGTAAAACATTATAATTAGAATACAGTGTGGTGAAAAAAATAATTATCAAACAACAATTATTATTACTTATATTCGCCATTGGCATTGTAAGTCCGATCATACATAACACAAAACTATGTCATAAATATTGTTTTGCGTTATTTAATTAAGAAATTAAATTATTTTCCTTTTTTTCCTAAAAGTAATTTTTCGGGTACCTTAATTTAAATATTTAAATTAAGTATTTAAATACTGTTTGTGCATCAAAATTCGATTTGTGGTCGCGGAAATACAGAAAGAACCAAACAAAACGATACGAGGCGTTGTTGTGTTATCTTACCCACAACCATATTCTCCCCTAAAAACTCATAAAATTTCATTAAATTAATAAAAATCAAAACGACAATGAAAAAACCACGGAAATATACGCTAACGACATTCCAGTCATGAAACAAAAATTCATTTCTGTAATCGCATATGACATACTTACATACATGATATATGATAATTATATACAAAATCGCGATTGACGCGATAAATAAGTATATACTCGTATATATACAATATAATGTATAACAACACAAACAAAAAACATGTGCGCTATGCGTTTATAAATTAAACACATAAAAATTACATAATATATCGTAAAACAACATCAAAACGTAACATGAGTATACAATGTCGTTATACATTGATCATGATATCATGACATAAAATTATATAAAAACAAAATAAAATCATCACACTCCAATTACGCGAATCTAATTGTGAAATTGCCAAATTACCAAAACCAAAGTAGGTAAACAAAATAAATTAAAATTGTTGAATTTTCAATAATCAAAGTTGTTCTACCAACACTAAGCAAAAAATTAGTATATAAGATTTAAAATTTATTCATAAAATATAGTTCTATTCATAAGTTTTAGTACGCACATCGTACAAATCAGTGTAAAGCCTTAGAGGTAACATCGATCTACTCGACAAACCTCGACGGCAATCAACTATATAGTATAGTCCAGTTAATTTTACAAAAAACAAATATACGAGTCACTATCATAAATAATATAAAACAAAAGTGTATTCATGTAATCTCGAATAAAAATTGGTAAGTATATCTAATCATCCCTCTAACACTAAGCTACCGTTTATTTGATATCCTGCGATTAACCCCACATGGTAAAGTGGGGCATAAAGTGAAGGAATGTTTATAACATATTAGCTTTATGAATCGCAACTTATCAAAATAAACTAATTCTTACTAATATAAAACCCACCTATAAGGTGTACTCCGAAAATTTCAACTTTTATTTAGTAATAGTGGACAAGCCCCCACCAGAGGCAAGCGCACTATTCACTAAATAAGCGAACAAACCATATACCTATCAATCAAGAAATATAATAAAACAGCGTTACAGTTGTGCGCGATATTTGGTTGCGCTACCGGCATTTCCGCGACAATATTTTGTTACTGAGGGACCTTAAATTATCCGGAATTAATATTTGTCCCTGGAAAATCTATATTCGTACCTTGGGAATAACGGGCGAAACACAAATACCGTAACAATGACAAACAAAACAGTAACCTTTGGACGAATTATTATTTATTTAGTTACATGTATTTATTTACGTGTATTGCGGAAAATCTGCATCGGCGTCGCATGCAATTTTACCGCCATTTCGATTCCATGCTACATTGCTACATCATTGGGTTACAAAACAGGAAAAATTTTTAACATGTGGCTAATCCACAATTTTTCTATTCTTTAAACTATATTTATTAAATAATTATTTATTTATTTTTAAACTATATTTGTTATATTTACTATATTTATGCAACTATTTATTTATACCTATTTATTACAAAATTATCTATTTACACTTATATTTATTTTTACAAATCTATATTTTACGAAACATATATACATCGACATATTAACAATTTATTAATTTACATGAAAACTATTGATGTATATTATTTATAACGAATATGAAGTTTGCAATAAATAACAAAATTTATGTTTGTATGTATTAGTAAGTTGAGTGACACTTATACACAAAGAGTTTGTGTTTGAACCTCAATAACAAACGGGAATTTATCGTATTTTTTAAAGTGGCCTATTTTTTGAGAGAGCACTTCTTAAGTTAACTTTTGATTTATGTAACGACCTGGGAATAACTCTGTGATCTGGCCAATTTTTCATACAATAAACCACCAGATCGAGGAATTGCTTAAAGAGTTTGTGTTTGTAATCGTACACTTAGTTTAACTTCAAATATTTTTTCTTTTTATAATGAAAAATAAAAGTGTATATGTACTGATTTTTAATATACATATTCTTGGGAAAATTGTTACATTGCTTTGGCCGACTTTTTCACCAATTTACATGGTTATGTTTTTGTTATTGTCACAGGTTTTGTATACTCGTACATAAACGTTTTGTTAATTTTTGGTATTAATTTCTAAGATTTATGAATTATGGACCGCGGATGCTAGAATGAGTGCATGCTTGATTATATTTATAAATTTAATGTGATTTAACTTTAATTGTTGTATTCATTAAAAAATGTTAAGAAAATTTACAATTTTATACCAATAATTATTTCGTGAAACATAAAATCTATATTTAAGAAGTTTTGTATAATCGTCCGTGATATTAATTTATTTAAGATTTTTTTAGGCTTTTCGGACAAAATATTATACCAATAGGTTACATACAATGTTTATGACTTTTCTAGCCATAGAAAAACAAAGAGGCCATTTGCTCACAATATATCTACCACAAAAAGTAGAAAAATTTACTCCCCCCTCATATTTAACCCCAGGGTTGTGGTGTAAAGATACTCAAACCCTTACAAAAATGAGAACTTCCTTAGGTCTCTTCTTGGCAGCTTGGCAGACCTAAGGAAGTTCTCATTTTTATAAGGGTTTGTGTATCTTTACACCACAACCCTGGGGTTAAAAATGGGGGGGGGGGGAGTAAATATTTCTACTACTATTTTAATAATATATTGATTTTTGTTTCTGTGATTATTCATATTGTCTTATCCAATGAGGGACATCACTATGTGTGAATAGTTGATTAGATGGCATGGGTTAACATAAAGGGAGGTTGGTCAGCATGTGGTCATAATATCTCGACCACTCCAAAACGGATGATATCTAAAAATATCTTTTCTTTCATTTAATAACTATCCCGTTATCATTTTTGCATCGTATATCCTTGTATTAGTGATTCATCAATTATTTGTATTTACTCAATTATAGTTTAACTTTCTTGGTAACGTCTTCCATGTTTGCATATATTTTTTTAATTATCAGTGAGTCATCAATGTGAGTATAACTAAAGTGCAGCACATATCGTTCTCCGTAGCTGGTGATAAAAACCCCGCCCACCGTCTTCACCTAGCTGGCAAACGTGCTACAAGTCATCTTATATAGAACTACAGGGGAATTCTGCGAACAGAGCGAAAATCAACCGGCGAAGATGAAGCATCTTGATCGCTCCTTTGTCGGCTTAGTCGTTCTCATTATGACGCAATAAGATGTTTACACTCCAATATCCCAGTCCTTTTCCAAAAATAAGTATTGTAAGAGATTTTAAATTAATTGCATGCAGGCAGAAATCGACACTATATAAAATATTACATTCTGTTTGAATAAATGACCGTAAATTGGAGGTTGTTTTATCGAGGTTGTGTCCTATAGATCCATTATATTTTGCTAGACAGGGTCACCCCGTGTTGGATGGCATTCTTCATCCCGTATAACGGCCTGAATAATTCAAATTTAACCAGATTTCTCGACCCCACTTTAGAAGATTATTAGGTTTAAATAAAAATATAAATAAGGGTGTATATAAATATACATATAACATTATAATGTATCTCTACTTATCTAGCAATTTCTAATTAGAAAAGGAAACCAATTCGAAAGGGTTTTTATTTATATTATCCTACGGTTTTTGTGAAATCGTAGTATGAAAGTATGTTAATAGTAAACAAATCAGACGCACTCATATTAATCACCAATATCAAAGATTAATAAAACAAAAGTCCAAAATTTTCAAAATTAATAAAACCAAAAAAATCACCGTTGCGCTCTTGTGAACGGATGTGCGCGTCGAGTAGTATGGATCATTTGACATTTGATCAAACGATCAAATGTCATTCAAATTTGGAACGCGCCGCGCATGGTGTGTAGTGAAACGGGTTAGCCTCTTACCTATTGAGGCCAGCCCGGTTTCACAGAATTTGCCACTACCCATGTTCGCACTCCTTGCGGCATTTATTCCCGCAGCTCAGTCTTTTAGAGGAAAATGGCGTGGGTATTGGAGTGCATGGATAGCGGCCTTGCTAGCCGCAGAAGAAAGCGGGAAAAGTTGAGTGAGGTAACGGACCCCTACATAGTGGCAGTGTCGTCGACCCATTATGCGGATCGAGTCGGCCGAGGTTGTATATTATGGTGTTTACACCACCATATTAGATCAAGTAATACGAAAACGAAAATATATTGGCCTCGGGCCCACAAAAGATGTTAGTAAGAATGTTTTGGGTACCACGGTGGTTTTGGCAGAAGGGGAAAGAGTGCCTAGTCACAACATTCCCGTCCCGAGAGACAGCCAAAAGAACACCCTGCTACCTGGGCCGTAAGAGTTAGTATGCTGAGCCCGATATACTTACCAATTTACCGCTTTGTTCTTCACCGCAACAAAACCCCCCCAAAAAAACACACAATATTTTACTTTACGTTAGACTACACAGAAAACTTTATTCACAAAAAAAAGACAAAACAAAAACTTAGAACAAAAAAAAAACTAGATAATTTAACTTAATTACCCGCCGAGCTGCGCTACTACACGGATAATTAAATGTTGACTGACTGCACCTAACCAAGAAAATTTCGCGGTGTTTATTCCAAAATTAATTACTTGTTGAGAGAGAGAATTTACATTTTAACCCAGTGATTAAAATTGCTCTCTCAATCAACTTACATTTTATTTTTGATGACAATCCAGAAAACTTTTAGAATCCGCGCATGTTGTAAATTTCCGGCTCGTATTTGCTACTAGCGGAAGTTTGTACAACAACAAATACAAATGGTTTTGATTTTCACATAGGTTGACGTATTCGTAGATATGTCAACGCTATACACAAATAAACCACTTGCATTTATCGTGTACTTGAAAAATGCAGAAATGTTAAATTACATAAACCATATTACGCTTGCCCCACAGAAACTCATTAAAAAAAAATTCTAACATGAATTAATTAAATGGCCTTGTAGTAAATGAACGTAAAAAGAAAATGTGAAGACGTAGCATGACTAGTACATAAGTTAGATATAGTTAGAGAATTATCTCCAAAGTCATGCAGATAAGAAAAATTATTTTTTTTGTTTGGGATAGGTTAGTAACGGAATTAAATAGAATTCCGTTACAGTAGTCATTTTGGTTATTATATAATAAATTCAATTAAAATTATTAAAGGACGTGCGAAAGCGAAACTATTATAAAATTAACTTTTCAATGGTTAATTTTTACATTTGCAAATTTTTGATATAGTGAATACGAATACAAAGTTTTTGCAGATCTTTACGTTGCGGATAATCTACTTAGGGTTCGAAACAATCTCGAGAATAACAAGGACCAAAATACATGCCAAACCAAATAATAATACCAATGAATCGATGATAATCATATGTCATTAGGGTTTAACCGAATGAATGTTACTGAATGAGGATGATACAAAATCGTATTATTTCGCTTTTAAATACGTTTTAAAAAATATTATACACGTAAATTTGTAAACAATTTTCAATCGTGTTATTATTTTGATCTTCAAATATTTTTAATAAGCGTAGACATTTGTGGTGTATTGCAGAAATGGGGAGATGAAATGAACGCATCGGTTCAACACAGGGTTGATAGATCAGAAGCTAGGTAATAAATCTATAGATGCTATGCATTGATTTTTAACAGAAGCATGTAAGAGAATGCCTTATCTAGTCTACTTGTATAGTACTAGTCTACTTTTCACAATCGAATAAGTTCGTATATAGAGATTTAAAAACGAAAAATAGAGGAATGTTTTATTGTAAATTAACCTAAACGAGTTGCGTTTTTGTTCTTGTGTGAATCAAATCTGGTTAGAATACAATTTCAGTATAAATATAGGGTTTTGCTAGCATATAGCTGTATTTGATTTTTAACTTTTCTTCTTTTTAAACAGAATGCAAAATATGTTAGATGTATTTGTGATGTCAGCATGTGAGAAAGGCCACAAAGAAAACAATGTGATCATGCTATATTGGAGAACACTGTGTCTGAGGAATTCTGTATATTTTCTCAGATTTTTTTATTTCAATCATACAGCACAAATTTTTCTAGTTTATGTAGTTTATGTTATAGGTTATGGTGGACGCTCTAAAGGTGTAGTACAGACACTATTTTGTCCACAGTCATAACACATAGGTTTTCTCGTGCTCATTGAGCCCTTATCACATAATGTTTTTTCCTGCTCTAATACGAAAGCTTTCAACAAAGCGTAGAATAGCCCTGACGTCCAATCTGCAACGAACCCGAGAAAGCATTATCACGTGAGGTTATATAATAATCACGCGAGAAGGCTCCAAGTCTTTTCGCGTATTAATGTGATGTGTCCTGTAATATTATCCGCAACCACGCTGAGTAATGCCTCTGCAGTAATATCGCCGTCTGGATCTAGATAGATCTAACTTTGGTCAGATCGGCCTATACCTATCTGATTAAGAACGAAGCACTATTATCTAACCGACATGCTTACTGCTTCCCCTGAATTATAAGTTTGCACATAACAGGCCGTAATTGAACATTTGTTCTTCTTGGTGATAGGTTGTATACTGTCGAGCTTTGTTGCCGACCCAAATTAAATGGTTTCAACACATTTCGCTAAATCAATTTCATGCATGTAAAATAAATCAACAGTTACAATCCTCATTGATTTAATTAGAAGTACCATTAAAGAGATGGAAGTTCATAATCAGATTGATGTAGTGTGTACAAAGATTTTATTATAAACTTTTTAACAGAAGAAGGTTTAAGTAATTCTATCAGCCGTCGTAAGACGCTGGAATTTTATACAAATTCGGGGTCTCCCATGATTTTAATTGATGTTTGCTTTTTGGGTATCCCGCGTCGTGAGTTAAATGTGCGATATCTGTTTGATAACCTGACATCCAAAAGCTTGAAGAAGTTCTTAAAAAATGTGTACGGTTTGGTTAAGAAAGCGATTTACCAAATTATGCAAATTGTATTAAATTATTTTTATTGCTTTATGTTATAATATGGAATGAAATATTATGTAATTGTTTATTTGAGTTATACACTCAAAAAAAAATCCGGCGATTTTAACAAAAAAAACACTGGTAAAATCAACAAAAAAACCTGTTCGTTTTCAGCCAACGCTGCATTTCGTAAATATAGCATTTTTTAATTTGTAAACTTTACAGCCATTTTGAATTAGCGGAAATTTTCGGATATTTTGTAAAATGTGTTCTCGTGTTTCGTCAAAACTGGTACAAAGCAAATCGTTCAGTATACAAAAACTATTGTAATATTTACGAAGCAATAATGTAAACTAATTATTATTTTTACAAAGCGGTTAAACCTAAGTAATAGAAATTCGTTCTTATTATTAACATTTGTACTCCACATTGCGTTTAATAAACATCACAAGAATTATTTATAACACGGTAATTTCATACTAAGGTTCCTCTTATGAGGTAATCCAGTTAACTAGATCAACAGCACATCTATGCAGCTATAATTTAAATATCACATACATTTCACTATTAATTTGACTTTGTATAGTAATTGGAATTAAGTAGTAAAATTTGCTCTATTTACGAATTATCCGTTAATTCTACAACCAACACCTTACGAAGCTGGTGTTAAATTAACGAAAATCTTGTTAAATTTACAATGTTTTTTACGATGTCAAGTTTGTAAAAATAACACAATTATTTGTAACGCGAAAAAATGAATCAGGTACACTCCGTTATTTTTACAGAGAAACTTGTAAAAGTATGCTACAAATTCTCCCGCAAACAATACTAAATTTCTTTGTAAAAGTGAATTTGCACAGAAACCGGAATTATGAAATGAAATTTGTTTTATTTACGAATGCTTTGGTAAATTTACAACGAAAATTTTACGAAACCTTACAAAGATTTTGTTAAGTTTACGAAAAAAAAATTACGATGTAAAATTTGTAAAAAAAACAGAATTATTTTTTTGAGTGTATGTGATTCATTTAATTTAAATGTGTAAAATGTTTTAGTATATTTTGTATTATGATTTTTTAGATTCATTTAGGGAATAGAGCGCTTACCACTGGCTTGTCCACTATTTCTAAATAAATGGTAAATGAATCGCAACTTATTAGCTTATTTGCTTGATGATGATTTTTTAATGATAAATTTTGCTTCATGATGAATTTATTTTGTGCATCTTGATTGGTAGATTTTGCTTGATGATGGAATCGAGTTGTGCATCATGATTTGTAATAATTTGATGATGATTTCGCGTTGTGCATCTTCGTTTTGTAATTTTAGTTCTGCTTGATGGTGAATTTGTATTGTGTACCGAGATTTTAGTTTATAGTCGATTGTTGATTAATTTATGTTTCGCACCGGAATTGTAGCGATGGCTCTTATTTGATTGTCGACTGCTGGTGAGCTTGTTGTTTTCTGAATTCTGTGAGTTTGAGCTTTCATATTGATTGTTGATTAATTGTATGATTGGTTGATTTTGATTGGTTTTGATTAATTGTATGATGAGTGGCTGGACTCGTTGGCT
This sequence comes from Nephrotoma guestfalica, assembly GCA_963691935.1. Taxonomy (NCBI): domain Eukaryota; kingdom Metazoa; phylum Arthropoda; class Insecta; order Diptera; family Tipulidae; genus Nephrotoma; species Nephrotoma guestfalica. The sequence continues at coordinate 171,387,229 of OY829913.1, forward strand.
TACTAACTAAATTTGATAAGGGAGAGTCTGGGTGCTTATGCTTTGGTAATTGATTGTTTTGTTTTTAATCCAATTAATGATGAGAGTCTGGGCTCATTGGCTTACTAACAAATGTATAATAGTCAATCTCACTCTGTCGGTTAATTATAGAAATCGTTTTTCTCGGTGAATTAACGTGAGGGATTGATATCATATGATTTTGATGTGTGTCGGGCCATGTTGAACTGGTTTGAAGAAAATTAAGGGTATGTTTTTGGTTATCATGGGCTAAGCTTGATGATTTTGGTTTCTTATTTGCTAATATATGATGGTCAACCTCACTCTGTCGGTTAATTTGAAGAAGTGTTTTTCTCGGTAAATTAACTTGAGCGGTTGATTTCATGTTTTTGGTGTGCGTCTGCGTAAGTTGGAATTGATAATGTTTCTGTTTTTGGTAGATATATTTGTGGTATTGTGAGAGAGTATTTGGGGTTTTGAATGTTTTGCGGTTTGTTAATTTGATTACTGCTTGAATCTAAGGGGGGCGGCTCTCCTACCGGTCTTTGTGACATGTGATTGTGTATTGATTTGGGGAATATCGTGTTCACGCGAATGCTGTTGGGATTAATTGCTGTCTGATTTGGATTTGTGGTGAAAACTTTACTGCGGCATTCGTCGATGGTATGCCCAGTGGTTAATTTGCAATGTGTGCAATATTTGAATTGGAATTTGTTTGAGTGGCAGTTTTGTCTGTGCTGTTTTGGAATGTAATGATTTCGCTTGAAATTTGGTAGTGTGCTGTTTGAGAATTTTTGTCGCGTTTGCGAGGCGTATATGGTATGTGGAAATGTTCTGGTCTAGTTGAGTTGTAGTGTGCGTGTAGTTGTTGTGTTTGGTTGTGAATTTTTTGGAACTGCGAGTTGTGTGGTTGTATTTGTGTTGTGTTTGAGTTGTTGCAGTTGTTATGAACATTTTCAGCATCTTTTCAATCGTTTCAGTTTCGTTAATGATTTTTTTTATGCAAGTAGTTTCGTTTGGCTCTATTCTTTGTTTTAGTAGAGTGTTGCTTAACCCCTTCTTGAATGTTATTTTGTATTGTTCGAGGGCTTGTAATAGACGGTATCCGTAATTTCTAACTGTTTCCCCGTGTGTTTGTTTTATGCATTTGAAATTGTTTTCTAATCCTTCTAATGTATATATTTTGTGATAAATGTTATTTAATCTAGCTTTTAAGGTAGTGTAGTTACATGTTTCCATATTGGATACTCCCGAATATGCTTCGCCATTTAATTTGAACTTAATTATTTTGTCGAATAATGATTTTTCCTCTACAGTGAATGTGTCGTATATTTCGTCGGCAATTTTTTCAAATTTTGTTAGTTCTTGTGAGTTGTTTGTTTGGTTTTCCCCGTTGAATTCTGGGATGAGGTTTATGTTTTCAAATAATTTGAATTTGTCCATTTTGTTTTAAGATAATTTGAGAATTTAATGAATATTTGTGTTTTGGTGTCTCTACGTTATGTGGGAATATTTATGGATTGATGTCCGATCTTTGGTTTTTCTCTAGTTTTGCATGATTAATTAATTTCGATTTTTTGTGTAGGTATGAATTTGCTAATGGTGATATTTAATGCTAATCGTATCAGGATAAATTTAGCTGCGTCGAAGGTTTGGCGAGGGTTTGAGGTTTATGGATGTAGTTTAAGGAAATGTTTTATCAAAAGTTTTATATTTTGGGTGGATGTGGTTGTGAAAAAGTTTATGAAATTTTGACTTACTTAATCTAATCTCCACAGGTGCGTAATTCTACAGCGCCAAATGTTTTATAAATTTTTTATAAATGTTTTAATATGTTTTTATTTATGTTGGTTATGATATGTTTTGGTATGAAATTGAATGGGTTTTATGAAATTATTAAGAAATGGAATACGTTTTGTTATTGTATTTTGTATATTAATTTATATGAGCGATGTTTTAGATGGTTTGTGTGTTTATTTAGGAAAAATAGGACGATGGAGTTGTGAGTAACACAACAAAATATTGTTACCATCGAACGATGCTCGATGTATTATGCTATAATGTTTAATAGATGTCACATGTTTAAGTTAGTTGAAAACTGGTTGCTGGTCCCATGCGTCGTCTATTAAAAAAAATTATATGAATGATCCAGCAGAAGTTTATGTAACCATGAACTCCTTCATAGCCAAACTCCTTCATAGCTTCAATTTGGGAGATAGGGCTTAAAGTTCGTTTAATAAGTTCTAAAGCATCTGCGCATTACCTAGGTCCATGAAAAGTTATGTGATACTGCCTTGGATTGCAAAACAAAGTGGACTCATGACACAGTTGGGGTTTTAATATCACTTACTGTCCAGAAGCATAAACTAGCATGTACAAATTAAAAAATTCCTTACCTACCCCTTCTTACCGTCTCCACCAAACAAATAAGTGTTGGTAAATCAATGACAATAATGACCATTTCTAATTTCTTTATCCACATGTTATCATACACATTGATTAAGAAATGCCACTTTTCATTAACAACTAAAGTCTTTTGAACTTAAGATTCAGATAACGATAAATGCCTATAAAATGATTAAATAAATATGCGGGTATTTATAGTATTTATTATTATATTTAACAAACAAGCATTAATTTTTATTTATTAACAACTAGACCACACAACCAAATTAATAAAATAATCGAATGTAATTAAGACGTATTAACACAGCCACATAGACATTTAGATTTAATACTTGTATGAACCTCTATTTTTGTTGAAATGCAGCTTGAAAAAAACGTATAATTTGAGTTAATTTTAAATGATTTAATGAAGGACAATTTTTAAACCCTATTAAAATTACAAAGAATATATACTTATGTCTATCTACGGGTAAATAAACAAACAAAAGAATTTTTCCACAACACTTTTTTGTTTGGTTTGGTTAAGATGTACATTTATCTACGTACAATATACTAACTGATCTAAATCAGAATATATGATAGATAGAGTGAGCAAAGGTGGCAAGAGTAGTTGAGATATATCAGATTTTTTGCTCCTTTTTTTAAACTTTAGAGTCAATATACCTGACACCCCTCAAACATTTTTACTTTGGACTTTTCCTCTTTTATCGAATATAAGGTCGAAATAAAGTGGGAACTATAGATAGAATAAAAAGAATAAATAAACTAACATTATTGAAGAAGAATAAGGAAAATAAAAAGAATAACAAAAATTGCGTTTAACATTTGTCCATTTCTGCTGTCACTTAAAAAGATTAGACGAGCGAACATTTTCGTCCAGGAATAAAAACTTAATAAATACAACAATAAAAACAAATAAAATTTAGCGCGTTGAATGTAATATGCATGTTTATTTTGTTTATATGTATATAAGGGAATTTTGAATTATTCGTGTATTTTTTTTTATCTTTATAAAATATTCATATTCTAATACGAATATAATAAAATAACCTAACCTAAAAGAAAAATTCATCGAATTGCGGAGATTTAAACCGCATATAAATAATTTTTATAATTTTAAAAACATCAATTTGTTGATATATACTACGTTTCTACTCAAAACTATTGTAGTTGCATTCAAGATTTTAGGAAATATATCAAAAAAACTTATGAAAATAAATATGAATGAACTTAATATTTTAGATTTTTTCGGCTTTTCAGACAAAATATTATTTTTAATGGCATTTCACTATGTTTACGACTTTTTTTAAGTCAGTGAAACAAAGAGGCCATTTACTTACAATATATCTACCGCAAAAAGTAGAAAAATTCACTTCCCCGATTTTTAACTCTAGGCTACTTGTGTAAAGATAGCGAACCCTTACAAAAATGAGAACTTCCTTAAGTTTCTCGTTTGGCAGTTTGGTTTCATACTGATAAAAGGTTGCAACGACCAAACTGCACAAATTCAACTCTTGCTTTGTACCTAATATCACCAAATCAAAAACTTCTGGAAATTCTCATTATGTATGTGTAAGAAACCCAACACAGGTTTTTATCCTTAGATCTAGTTTCGAATTATTCTAAGAAGTCCTATGAAACTTTTCGTGAAAATTCGAAAATCTGCGAAACTCGATATAATAAAATTGTGTGCATGTATGTATGTGTTAAAATAAAATTGGCGGGAGCAATTTTGTGCATGTATGTGAAATGTCAAATGAATTTGTGGGTTCTAAATATTATATTAACAAAACTAAATTTTAATTTTATTTATATTATTTTTTATTTATATAAAATAGTTTATTAAATCTATACATAAACTGAAATAGTAATAAACTAATAATTTTACTTGTTTAAAACTCTTAACGCTAGGTAAAATGATGCTTAAACGATGCGTAGCAACTCCAATAAAAATTGCACCTGTCTAGGTTTGAAATGCCAATTATCTAAAATAGAATAGCAAATTAATAAAAATTACAATTTTGTAGAATTAAATTATGTAATTTTTCTATCATATAACCTTTTCAATTTGAATATTTAATATCCTTTCAAACTTGCGATATGATGATGTCACACGAATAAAATTGTTATGTTTACAAATAAATTTATTATTTACAAATTTGGCAAATAATACTAGTACATTATAATTTTTAAATACTCGTACGTTATAATTGTTTATTAATTTGTGTAAGTTGCTACGCATCGTCTAAGCATCATTTTACCTAGCTTTAAGAGTTTTACTTATTTAGTTATTATAGTTTATTAGTATTTCAGTTTATATATAGATTTAATAAACTATTTTATATAAATAAAAAATAATATAATAAATAATATAAATAAAATTAAAATTTAGTTTTATTAATATAATATTTAGAACCCTCAAATTCATTTGATATTCCACACACATGCACAAAATTGCTCCTGCATGTTTCGCCGAGTTTCGAATTTACGACTTCTTAGAATAACTCTAAACTAAATCTTAAGAATATTCGAAACTTAGTTTCGAACTATTGTTCGATAAAAAGGGAAAAGGTCGAAAGTAAAAATACTTGGGATATGTTAATTCTAAACTCAAAAATATAAATGTTATCGCTATTATGAACCATATTCGTTTATGTGCGTAAAAACTTAAGTTATAAATATAAAAAGTAATTCTTCAGGTTGTTTTTATATCAGTGCTAAGTTAAAATGAAATTAATGCTCTGAAATTTTGAAAGATTTAGCCAGTCTATTCATTGGGTTGTTATTTCCATAGTTAGTATAATAGTGTTTAAGGCCAACAGTCGGTGATTACGTAGTCTCATCCTAGAAACATGAAGTGCAAGGTTTTCGGTGATGTATGGTGAATCTATAATGCCAAACCCATTTCATATGAAAGCGGCATCCAACAGAATTCTTCTATTTTTGAGAGTGCAGAGGTTATAATTGATGCATATGGGTATCGATTTTGTTCGAAATCCGAGACACGAGACTTGACGTTTTCGTATACGTATAAAGAGTATAGTGTACAGTTTTATATTAGTGTGTGTAATTTTTCTGTGGTTATATTTGTTTGTTTTCTGCGAATGTAAGCATCAACAATTATGAAAAATATGAATCGGTACAATTCGGTTCATTTTTGATTGTGGTTATGTCATATCCTTGTCTCACTTTTTGACATCTCCCTTGGTTTTGAAAAAGCGAATTAGTTAGTAAAAAAAATAGTTGTATATACTATAACAGTCATACAAATTTTTTGTTTTTAAGGGGTAACGACATATTTTTCAATTCTCAACAATATATTTCTTCCGCGTCGAAATATCATTGCAATTACAAAAGTTATCAAATCTGCGTTCCTGAATAGCACACACATTTAGAAAGTGTGCGTCCATGTGTTAAAAAAACATTTTTTTAAATTACACATATAACGATTTTAATTAAGGCGAACTTAAAAAATAGCAAACCATACTAATAACAATAAACGTTATGTCGGTTTTTTTTCAATGCGATGTCGAATAAATGATTTTTTCACAGTAATACAGGATTTGCAATTATTTTAAAATTAAAATTAAATAATTTAGTAAATTTAATTTTATTTAAAGCATAAGTGCATTTACAAATTTTAAATTATACATGGAAATGTTATCTAGAAATGTCATATTCAAAAAATTTTAATGACGCGTATTCACACTAACACAAACACACATACCACTACTATAATTGCGGTTATTGTTTTGTCAAGTCTCGAACAAAATCGACCGCCTGGTCTTCTATGAAGTAGTCGAGCCACATTATCATGGAAAGCTATATTATTGTCATATTCCCAATAAAAAAAACAGAAAAGTTTTTGCAAACTCTTGATTCATCAAAGTTTTTCTCTTGATGTGCACAGTACAGTATGGGCTCCGGAAAGCTACTGCACATTCCAAATGGGATGTAACATATGTGAAATATAATGATACTTTCACTATTGATTGATTGATTCTGAATGTACGATCAAGTTTTTGACCGTTCACTCTTTCTATTCATAACAAAACCGAAGGCTATAATAGGTTGATTAGGTGGGACAGAATTGGCTCGGTTACAGACACATATATATAGGCGATAGTTAGTAACACAATTCTAATCTACATAATCAGCAATTAGTGTTATATCTCTCTTCCATCATCTCTTCTATGATTGACATCCACTACCTTGAGTAATAAAATTTAAAATTAAACTCTATATTAGATTCATTTGAAGCTAGATATGAATTTCCTGAAATTGAATTTTCAGTTAGTAGTTTCACTTCCACTATTCAATAACTTACAATTAATTAATAATAATGCCTAGATAAAATGTAGTTAATGTAGGTATGAGTTCATCCACACTAAATCAAAGCTAAATGATTTAGAAATACAATAATTAAAGTCCTACATGGTCAGTTAAAACTGATTGATTCAGCCATTTCACAATAAAACTTAATTTTGTTTTCGGCTTCTAAATAACCAAACATTAAAAAGTCACGTATAACAAAAAACCCCGATTAACATATTAACTTATCGCATTAGTTTTATGACTATTAAATAATGAGTACAACATTAGTTTGAAATATTACTGTTCTAAGGTAAATATCAGGATTTAAATTAATTGTAGTATCACTGAGACAACTCATGTCCTGAAACAACACAGTTTATGCATTTTTCGAAAAATATATATGAAAAGACGACCGCTACATTTTATATCCCAATTTGAAATGTTTTACTTATTGTGTTTTGTGTTCATGTAGCATATGATTTATAATTCCGATGTAAATATTAAATATCAAAACTGACATTAAAAATTACAATATGTTTGTTAGTTATAAAATGAAGCTAATACTAATAAAAGATGTTTCGGTATTAATAAAATATTATGCGGAGGTTGGATAGTTATTTTGTAAGCTTTTAAAATAACTATTTTATATCTTACGAGTATTTGTAAATAAATTATTTATAATTTAAATTTAAAGACTAAATAGATTATAATTATTTCTGATTAAGGAGACCTTTATGTCAGATTTAGCCTTGTATTTGTATCAGATTACCTAGTGTTTGGTAGCTTGTTTTAAATGAACAAGACTAATGAATCTTATAAATTAAAATACTTGGATTACTCTACTTGAAGCAAGCACAAGTTAACTTAGCGAATTTTATTAAAGCAGCTAATAATTGTTACACTTTATAATCTCGGGTTAGTGTATTCAACACATGCGACTTTTTTTAAATTGGTTCTTCTGGATAATAGTCGGACAATTGTTTTGTACAAGGTGAAATTACCGAATGTGACTGCAATTGGTAGACTGATTTAGATAAATTAATTAAAACTTAAATGTATTATGCTATAAAACCATGAACAATAATTATGATTTAAATCAGGCGCTGAGATGTACATGCAATTACAAATATCATCATAAAAACAGAAAATAATCGCCCAGTGCCTAAATATGTGCACGGCCATATCACAATATATCGACTTTTTATGTATACAGGGCCATAAAATGTAAACATGAAAAAAAATGTTCATACAAATAAACTTTATTTATTAATACTCGTATCTCGTAAATGTGTCTTGTTCTGTGGAAATGATCTTTGTTTATTTGTATTTAATTTTGATAAATTATTTTTCATTTTGAAGCTAGTTTTCATTCAGAATTATACAATTTTCCACAATGTTGTCTTTAATTTAATGATCGTCGTAGTTATTTATTTCCAAAGAAAGCTATTCTGTGAGTACATGTATGATTAAAATCGAAAATTCAACCAAAAATTTCATTAAAACAAAGTAAAAAATTTAAACAAAAATAGAAATCAAATTTGATTTATCATTAAAAAACTTTTAAAATAATTCTTCAGGCTACTTTAGAAGCTGCCCTTTGATTTGAAGTCAAATAGGTTATTGATCATGTTGAATGATACAGACAACCTATTAATTGGGTTCGTTTATCCATAGTTTGTGAAATGCTGTTCTAGTGCTAAAAACTCATGGATTTCAGATGCCCTACATGGAAAATAAATTGATATGTTTCCCAAAATGTAAGCTTAATCAATGTGGCCAAATAAAGTTTTCAATAAAAGCCGCGCCCAAAAGATGTCGTCTATTTTCAACGGTGCATATTTTGTAATCCGTGTATCTTGTTGAGTACGGCCGGAATTACGACCAAACTCGCAGTCACTTTTCTTTAACAAAAATATGAGAAATTCCTTTGACTGCTTTCAATTCAAATTATGTGCACAGCATAGTATGGTTTCCAGATCGTCACAGTGTATTCCAAGTCCAGTTGAGATCAAACGTAAGCGAAATAGAGAGAATATAAAGTTTGAATGCCTTGAACTTCACCTGTCCATCGTTTAACAAATCCAACATTGGCATTAGCCTTCGCAATACAATTTTCAATATCCCTATTGAAACTGGCGTTTTCGGCAAAAGTAACACCTAAATCCATAATATCATTAACTCTTTGCAACACTTCGCTGTTGACTTTGTATGAAGTAATGATCGGATTCCTTTTACGAGGAAAAGGCATAATTTTACATTTCTTAATGTTTAAGTATGTATAGTGAGTTTTGATCACACCACCATCTTAATCTATCTAAGTTTCTCCGTGTCTAGCAATCAATAAACAGTGCGAAAATTATTCACGTCATCAGCATATATGAGCACGTTTGAGGTTTTGATTATCTCTATGAAAACAATAAAGGGCTCAGAGGAAGAAACCCAAAAAGAGCATCAAACCCAAAAACGAATAAATTCGGGAGTACTTTATGATTACAGATAGAATCAAATGCTTTACTGAAATCCGCTTATGCAACATCAACTTGATGGTGATTTTCTATATCGTTAATTATTTTACTGGTGAATTCAACCAAATTAGACGATGTGAATCGGCCAGGCTGGTTTCATTCATGCTGGGTTTTTGATATATGCCGTGCAATTGTGGATTTAAAGTTGTTGCATATAACTAGTTCAAACTAGTTGGTGTATAATTTTTGAAATTTTTCATTTTTCGGGATACATTTAAAATGTCAGCGTACTTCTTCAGAATAGAAGAGGATATATTGTCAAGGCAACAACCATCACGTATATTGTCAAAACCAATTTTTTTTAAAGCCGATAAAATGTTGTCCTAAAAAATAACAGGAGGTGATGTGTTGTTATTGCTGGGCTATTCGTACAAACGATGCGAACGTGTCAGTTGTATATTTGGCGTTTGAAGGGCTGGTATTATTGTAGGCCGTATTATCAGGGTATCGTTCAACATCGCGTTTATTCCTAAAGTATTTATAAAATTGTTTTAGATTTACTTTGATTTTTTCTTGAATTTGATCGAGATACTCGTACGACCTGTATTTTGATTTGACATAAATTTCAAATTCGTTACTACGTTGTAGAACAGTAGGTTTTTCTGTATGCTTGAAGAGTAGTTATTTTTTCGTTTTTCTAAGTATTTTAACTTTCATCTTTTCTGACGATATTCGTACTTGAGTACTAAAACTGAGTCTAGTATTTTCCTAAATTTGATTTCCAAATTATTAGAAGTAAGCATATGAATCGTGTCGCAAAAATTCGAAATTGGACGAAACTCAATCAAATAAAATTGTGCTTATATATGTGTGTAAATACAAATTGGCCTGTATGTGAAGTTAGCCCAGAATTTCATCCCAGAAAAATAAAAAAATATCATCGGGTAACACTAAAACTGCAATGATATCCCAGCCCAGAATTTAATATGGTAATTTCATTCAATCTCGAAATTTTATTCTAGCCCAGAATTTTTTTTTTTCAATTTTTAATTTAAAACCAAAATTAAAAATTAAGTAAAAATAATAAAAGTTTAAATTAAAGAAATTTAATTGATTTAGCACTGAGGGTAAACCTCGTTGATACTCGGTAACAACTAAAAATATTCTACAGTACATTTTTATTGTGTATCAGAAGCCAGTAACGGAACGTATTCTATTCGACACGGCATAGCATTATCTAGGTCTAGTTTTAATTTCAAACCGATTTGCATGTTGCGAACCGAGCTATATAATAATTTGTGTCAGTATAGTATCGCGTCCATATAATATTCAAAGGGATTCGGTCTGGTATGCCTTAGTGAATCAGAGGCCAGTAACGGAATGTATTCTATTCGACACGGGAGCGTATTATCTAGGACTCGTTTAAATTTCAAACCGTTTTGCATGTTGTGAACGGAGCTATATGATATTTTGGTCAGTATGGTATCGCGCTCATATAATATTCAAAGGGATTCGGCCTGGTATGTCTTAGTGTATCAGAGGCCAGTAACGGAATGTATTCTATTCGACACGGGAGCGTATTATCTAGGACTCGTTTAAATTTCAAACCGATTTGCAGTGTGGTATCGCGTCTATATAATATCCAAAGGGATTCGGCCTGGTATGTCTTAGTGTATCAGAGGCCAGTAACGGAATGTATTCTATTCAACACGGGGGCGTATTATCTAGGTCTAATTTTAATTTCAAACTGATTTGCATGTTGTGAACAGAGCTATATAATAATTTGTGTCAGTGTGGTATCTCGCCCATATAATATTCAAAGGGATTCGGTCTGGTATGTCTTAGTGTATCAGAGGCCAGTAACGGAATGTTTTATATTCGACACGGGAGCGTATTATCTAGGACTCGTTAAAATTTCAAACCGATTTGCATGTTGTGAACGGAGCTATATAATAATTTGTGTCAGTATGGTATCGCGTCCATATAATATTCAAAGGGATTCGGCCTGGTATGTCTTAGTGTATCAGAGGCCAGTAACGGAATGTATTCTATTCGACACGGGGGCGTATTATCTAGGTCTAGTTTAAATTTCAGGCCGATTTGCATGTTGTGAACGGAGCTATATATATTTTGGTCAGTATGGTATCGCGTCCATATAATATCCAAAGGGATTCGGCCTGGTATGTCTTAGTGTATCAGAGGCCAGTAACGGAATGTATTCTATTCGACACGGGAGCGTATTATCTAGGTCTAGTTTAAATTTCAAACCGTTTTGCATGTTGTGAACGGAGCTATATGATATTTTGCTCAGTGTGGTTTCGCGTCCATATAATATCCAAAGGGATTCGGCCTGGTATGTCTTAGTGTATCAGAGGCCAGTAACAGAATGTATTCTATTCAACACGGCATAGCATTATCTAGGTCTAGTTTTAATTTCAAACCGATTTGCATGTTGTGAACGGAGCTATATATATTTTGGTCATTATGGTATCGCGTCCATATAATATCCAAAAAGATTCGGCCTGGTATGTCTTAGTGTATCAGAGGTCAGTAACGGAATGTATTCTATTCGACACGGGAGCGTATTATCTAGGACTCGTTTAAATTTCAAACCGATTTGCGTGTTGTGAACGGAGCTATATGATATTTTGCTCAGTGTGGTATCGCGTCCATATAATATCCAAAGGGATTCGGCCTGGTATGTCTTAGTGTATCAGAGGCCAGTAACGGAATGTATTCTATTCGACACGGGAGCGTATTATCTAGGACTCGTTAAAATTTCAAACCGATTTGCATGTTGTGAACGGAGCTATATGATATTTTGGTCAGTGTGGTATTGCGTCCATATAATATTCAAAGGGATTCGGCCTGGTATGTCTTAGTGTATCAGAGGTCAGTAACGGAATGTATTCTATTCGACAAGGGAGCGTATTATCTAGGTCTAGTTTAAATTTGAAACCGGTTTGCATGTTGTGAACCGAGCTATATAATAATTTGTGTCAGTATAGTATCGCGTCCATATAATATCCAAAGGGATTCGGCCTGGTATGTCTTAGTGTATCAGAGGCCAGTAACGGAATGTATTCTATTCGACACGGAAGCGTATTATCTAGGTCTAGTTTAAATTTCAAACCGATTTGCATATTGTGAACGGAGCTATATGATATTTTGGCCAGTGTGGTATCGCGTCCATATAATATTCAAAGGGATTCGGCCTGGTATGTCTTAGTGTATCAGAGGCCAGTAACGGAATGTATTCTATCCGACAAGGGAGCGTATTATCTAGGTCTAGTTTAAATTTGAAACCGATTTGCATGTTGTGAACGGAGCTATATATATATTTTGGTCAGTATGGTATCGCGCCCATATAATATCCAAAGGGATTCGGCCTGGTGTGTCTCATGGTAGGTTATGATACAAAATGGTTTTATAGAAATTTTTTGTATTAGTTCGGTATTGCTCCGTGCTTCCTTTAAAACATCTAGAATGTCGTCTGCATGATTATCTTATTCCTTGAGCTTTTCTGATCGAGCTTTTCTCAAAACATCTAGCGGCTTCACTTTTGTGGTCTTTGATCTTTCTAAGAACGATCCATCTTCTTTTTTTACAAGCTCCTCAAAAAAATCTGTTGCTGTTCTATCATTAATTATTTCTTTAATTTGAGTTCTCTCAATTCCTCTTAATTGACGAGTTTTAATAAACTCGTGCGACTTATTTTCAGATGTGCTGTTAATTTCAAACAAGCCAAAAGATAAATTTCGATTTGTTAATTTATATTTTTTACAACTTTTATGTCCACAATATGCACGGATACTAATACAGTTTTTCCCCATATCCAGCGATTTAACATTAATTTGACATCCGGTTTGGTTAGTTAATAGGTTTGATATTATAGTAGGATAAGCGTCGGAATCTAAACTGTTTTCTTTAGGATTATAAATTGTCATCCAGGTTTCCTGAGATATTTTGATTGTACCATTGGACTCTGTATAGACATTGGATTTGCTTTGTTTTCTAGAAGTTTTATTTTTCAAAATTCTGCTTTTATGAACACGGTTGGGTTGAAAATAATCACTCCCACTAGAACTTTGATTTGGGCTTTGTATTTCACTAACGTAATTAGTTTCAACGATATTTTCGTCTGAGAGTTTCCTGGCACTAATGCCAACAAACGTAGAATCGTGTTGCATAGTTTCTGATTCTTGATTCAAATTTGTTTGTTGGTTAATTTGTAAAATTTTATCTTTTAACTCATTTTGAAACTCTAGATTATTTAAAATTTTTTTAAATGTTCTATTATTCTCAGAGTACTTAAAACCGGGAATTATTTTGCATAATTGTGCAAATACAGACTTTTTAGAAAAAACATTGAATTCGATATTTTCAAAATTCGGAGTAAGTTGAGTTATAGCCTCCTGAATAACACAATAATTTGATTTTTCTAATTTAAACTTCGTAAACGGCATTGTAGGCAGATTTTTAAATTTATAAAGCTGGGCCAAATTTTTTATAACTATCCACAAAATAAAATCGTTTTTATAACGATAAAAAATAAACCAATAGCAAATATAAGTATTATTAAATATTTTGCAACGAAAGCACGAAAAAATAATTCAATACTAAATTAAACTGATTTACGTTATTTAATAAATTGTTACCTATTATGCAACCAATAAATTATACCGATATCCAATTCAAATAGTCTCACGGAGCAATGACGATTACAGTGTTGTATGTTCAAAGTACAACGTATCAATATCAAAATTTGAAACAAATATTTATGTATATTTCCGTTGCGTTAGGGTTGAATAATATTTTTTCCAATTTTGTTGATGCGATAATTATTATATATGTATGATAAAAGTTTTTGGTACATTCATACCATGAAACATTAACGTATAGTTCGTTTGGTTAGTCATTATCACTTGTTTTGTACCTTATACTTGAAATATCCTTGATTTCGAATTATACGTTTTGACACACGTGTGACGTGTTCTTTCACTATGTTATAGAAGTTTTTACTGATTTCGTTTATTTATAAAATAAAATTTTCATTTGTTATGTTACTTTTATTTGAAAAATCCTTAATTTCGGATTATTATTTTCTATACAGCATAATCACAATTTATTTGAATAATAATTTGTTTTATTTTATACAAAAAAAAAACAACACAATTTTAAACGCCTACTGCAAAAAATTTTAATATTAACACTTAAATCAGCATATATTTTGTTACATTTATTTATTTTCATGAAACAGGTATTTTATATTGGAGTTAAATTACCGCTTCTAGATTCTTCTTGCTACAAATAAGTGTCGAATTTATTCGACCTATATTCCGTTACTGACCTGATTCACTAAGACATACCAGGCCGAATCCCTTTGGATATTATATGGTCGCGATACCATACTGAGCAAAATATCATATATCTCCGTTCACAACATGCAAATCGGTTTGAAATTTAAACGAGTCCTAGATAATACGCTCCCTTGTCGAATATAAAACATTCCGTTACTGGCCTCTGATACACTAAGACATACCAGGCCGAATCCCTTTGGATATTATATGAACGCGATACCATACTGACCAAAATATCATATAGCTCCGTTCACAACATGCAAATCGGTTTGAAATTTAAACGAGTCCTAGATAATACGCTCCCGTGTCGAATAGAATACATTCCGTTACTGGCCTCTGATACACTAAGACATACCAGGCCGAATCCCTTTGGATATTATATGGACGCGATACCACACTGACCAAAATATATATAGCTCCGTTCACAACATGCAAATCGGTTTGAAATTAAAATTAGACCTAGATAATACGCTCCCGTGTTGAATATAATACATTCCGTTACTGGCCTCTGATACACTAAGACATACCAGGCCGAATCCCTTTGGATATTATATAGACGCGATACCACACTGAGCAAAATATCATATAGCTCCGTTCACAACATGCAAAACGGTTTGAAATTGAAACTAGACCTAGATAATACGCTCTCGTGTCGAATAGAATACATTCCGTTACTGGCCTCTGATATACTAAGACATACCAGGCCGAATCCCTTTGGATATTATATGGACGCGATACCATACTGACCAAAATATATATAGCTCCGTTCACAACATGCAAATCGGCCTGAAATTTAAACTAGACCTAGATAATACGCCCCCGTGTCGAATAGAATACGTTCCGTTACTGGCCTCTGATACACTAAGACATACCAGGCCGAATCCCTTTGAATATTATATGGACGCGATACCATACTGACACAAATTATTATATAGCTCCGTTCACAACATGCAAATCGGTTTGAAATTTTAACGAGTCCTAGATAATACGCTCCCGTGTCGAATATAAAACATTCCGTTACTGGCCTCTGATACACTAAGACATACCAGACCGAATCCCTTTGAATATTATATGGGCGAGATACCATACTGACACAAATTATTATATAGCTCCGTTCACAACATGCAAATCAGTTTGAAATTAAAATTAGACCTAGATAATACGCCCCCGTGTTGAATAGAATACATTCCGTTACTGGCCTCTGATACACTAAGACATACCAGGCCGAATCCCTTTGGATATTATATGGACGCGATACCACACTGCAAATCGGTTTGAAATTTAAACGAGTCCTAGATAATACGCTCCCGTGTCGAATAGAATACATTCCGTTACTGGCCTCTGATACACTAAGACATACCAGGCCGAATCCCTTTGAATATTATATGAGCGCGATACCATACTGACCAAAATATCATATAGCTCCGTTCACAACATGCAAAACGGTTTGAAATTTAAACGAGTCCTAGATAATACGCTCTCGTGTCGAATAGAATACATTCCGTTACTGGCCTCTGATTCACTAAGGCATACCAGGCCGAATCCCTTTGAATATTATATGGACGCGATACTATACTGACACAAATTATTATATAGCTCGGTTCGCAACATGCAAATCGGTTTGAAATTAAAACTAGACCTAGATAATGCTATGCCGTGTCGAATAGAATACGTTCCGTTACTGGCTTCTGATACACAATAAAAATGTACTGTAGAATATTTTTAGTTATTACCGAGTATCAACGAGGTTTACCCTCAGTGCTAAATCAATTAAATTTCTTTAATTTAAACTTTTATTATTTTTACTTAATTTTTAATTTTGGTTTTAAATTAAAAATTGAAAAAAAAAAATTCTGGGCTAGAATAAAATTTCGAGATTGAATGAAATTACCATATTAAATTCTGGGCTGGGATATCTTTGCAGTTTTAGTGTTACCCGATGATTTTTTTTTATTTTTCTGTGATGAAATTCTGGGCTAATTTCACAAAGGTCAAATTGGCGGGAACAATTTTATGTGTGTGAAACGTCACAACCGAAACTATTATGCATTTTTTGATCTTAACAAATAATAATTTCCAAAGCATTTGTATGAAAGTTTTTTTTGTCGTATTTACGTTTTTTACAAACCGTATTTTTTATTTGCCTTCTACTTGACCATATATATACATGTACATACGCAATTGGGCATTCATTGAATCTACTTGTGTTTTGATAATTTTGGTGATTATGTATTTTAAATACAGTGTTAAGTTATTTTAGAAATTTTGAAATAATATTAGTTATCTTTATATATATTTATTATAGTTATATATCGGGTAAACTTTAGTAGTTGTAGTTTTTTGTTTTATATTAATTTCGTAATTGATAACACGGTGGATACAATTATAAATGGGGAGAATCAGAATAATGATTTGTCCCAAATATTTTCTGAACCACTTTCATTAGTTTCAGATTCTGATGAATTTACGTCAAAAAAACTAAATTAGACTCATTTTTTCATTATACTATCAAAAGTGATCATAACCTATCTAAATCTGAATATAAACGGAAAATTACTAATACGTCATCCAAAACATTTGACTTTTAAAGTAATTGTTGCTAAAGAAAATTTAAATAGGTTACATTTAGGCAAAGCAATTAAAGTTAACAATTTTAATGATGCTGAATCTGTGGATCAAATAAGCAAAAATATGGCTAGAATTATTTTTAAACGTTATGATGATGCTAACAACACTTGTATAATGTCTGAGAAATTTATACATTTTAATAAATATAAAGCCTTTATTCCTAAAAATAAATATTAATACTACAATAGGTTTAATTAAAATGTACCAACAGATTTATCCTTAGATGATATTCAATCTAATTTAAAATCAAATATTCCTATTAATAACAAAAAGAATGACAAAGTGGAATTCTCAAACAGAAACTACAATGAATATGGAATTAGTAAAATTAACATTTATAGCTAATATAATTCCAAATAATGTAGTAATGTATCATAATATTTTATTAAAATAATATTACTAACCAAATCCAACGCATTGTAAAAATTGCTTGAATTTCGGCCACACCATTAAAAAATGTCGATCAAAAGATATTTCACGATGTCGAATATGTGCTCAAGAATGTGATAACTACCATATGTGTGATTTAAAAGTTCGTTGTAAATTTTGTGGCGTAGGTCATAAAACTAATCAATGTGATTGCCAGGAGAGATTCGGACAAAACCAAATAACTGAATATATGACTATACACAAACCTACTTTTAGAGAGACTAATGAAAAATTGTTTGGTAAAAGACAACAAATTCCAAAAGAATGTAACTATTAATTTACAAGATGGAATGAAGAAAAACTGATTTAACAGAAAAAAGATTACAAATATTTTATACAAAAAAAAAAAACACAATTTTAAACGCCTACTGCAAAAAATTTTAATATTAACACTTAAATCAGCATATATTTTGTTACATTTATTTATTTTCATGAAACAGGTATTTTATATTGGAGTTAAATTACCGCTTCTAGATTCTTCTTGCTACAAATAAGTGTCGAATTTATTCGACCTATATTCCGTTACTGACCTGATTCACTAAGACATACCAGGCCGAATCCCTTTGGATATTATATGGTCGCGATACCATACTGAGCAAAATATCATATATCTCCGTTCACAACATGCAAATCGGTTTGAAATTTAAACGAGTCCTAGATAATACGCTCCCTTGTCGAATATAAAACATTCCGTTACTGGCCTCTGATACACTAAGACATACCAGGCCGAATCCCTTTGGATATTATATGAACGCGATACCATACTGACCAAAATATCATATAGCTCCGTTCACAACATGCAAATCGGTTTGAAATTTAAACGAGTCCTAGATAATACGCTCTCGTGTCGAATAGAATACATTCCGTTACTGGCCTCTGATACACTAAGACATACCAGGCCGAATCCCTTTGGATATTATATGGACGCGATACCACACTGACCAAAATATATATAGCTCCGTTCACAACATGCAAATCGGTTTGAAATTAAAATTAGACCTAGATAATACGCTCCCGTGTTGAATATAATACATTCCGTTACTGGCCTCTGATACACTAAGACATACCAGGCCGAATCCCTTTGGATATTATATAGACGCGATACCACACTGAGCAAAATATCATATAGCTCCGTTCACAACATGCAAAACGGTTTGAAATTGAAACTAGACCTAGATAATACGCTCCCGTGTCGAATAGAATACATTCCGTTACTGGCCTCTGATACACTAAGACATACCAGGCCGAATCCCTTTGGATATTATATGGACGCGATACCATACTGACCAAAATATATATAGCTCCGTTCACAACATGCAAATCGGCCTGAAATTTAAACTAGACCTAGATAATACGCCCTCGTGTCGAATAGAATACGTTCCGTTACTGGCCTCTGATACACTAAGACATACCAGGCCGAATCCCTTTGAATATTATATGGACGCGATACCATACTGACACAAATTATTATATAGCTCCGTTCACAACATGCAAATCGGTTTGAAATTTTAACGAGTCCTAGATAATACGCTCCCGTGTCGAATATAAAACATTCCGTTACTGGCCTCTAATACACTAAGACATACCAGACCGAATCCCTTTGAATATTATATGGGCGAGATACCATACTGACACAAATTATTATATAGCTCCGTTCACAACATGCAAATCAGTTTGAAATTAAAATTAGACCTAGATAATACGCCCCCGTGTTGAATAGAATACATTCCGTTACTGGCCTCTGATACACTAAGACATACCAGGCCGAATCCCTTTGGATATTATATGGACGCGATACCACACTGCAAATCGGTTTGAAATTTAAACGAGTCCTAGATAATACGCTCCCGTGTCGAATAGAATACATTCCGTTACTGGCCTCTGATACACTAAGACATACCAGGCCGAATCCCTTTGAATATTATATGAGCGCGATACCATACTGACCAAAATATCATATAGCTCCGTTCACAACATGCAAAACGGTTTGAAATTTAAACGAGTCCTAGATAATACGCTCTCGTGTCGAATAGAATACATTCCGTTACTGGCCTCTGATTCACTAAGGCATACCAGGCCGAATCCCTTTGAATATTATATGGACGCGATACTATACTGACACAAATTATTATATAGCTCGGTTCGCAACATGCAAATCGGTTTGAAATTAAAACTAGACCTAGATAATGCTATGCCGTGTCGAATAGAATACGTTCCGTTACTGGCTTCTGATACACAATAAAAATGTACTGTAGAATATTTTTAGTTATTACCGAGTATCAACGAGGTTTACCCTCAGTGCTAAATCAATTAAATTTCTTTAATTTAAACTTTTATTATTTTTACTTAATTTTTAATTTTGGTTTTAAATTAAAAATTGAAAAAAAAAAATTCTGGGCTAGAATAAAATTTCGAGATTGAATGAAATTACCATATTAAATTCTGGGCTGGGATATCTTTGCAGTTTTAGTGTTACCCGATGATTTTTTTTTATTTTTCTGTGATGAAATTCTGGGCTAATTTCACAAAGGTCAAATTGGCGGGAACAATTTTATGTGTGTGAAACGTCACAACCGAAACTATTATGCATTTTTTGATCTTAACAAAAAATAATTTCCAAAGCATTTGTATGAAAGTTTTTTTTGTCGTGTTTACGTTTTTTACAAACCGTATTTTTTATTTGCCTTCTACTTGACCATATATATACATGTACATACGCAATTGGGCATTCATTGAATCTACTTGTGTTTTGATAATTTTGGTGATTATGTATTTTAAATACAGTGTTAAGTTATTTTAGAAATTTTGAAATAATATTAGTTATCTTTATATATATTTATTATAGTTATATATCGGGTAAACTTTAGTAGTTGTAGTTTTTTGTTTTATATTAATTTCGTAATTGATAACACGGTGGATACAATTATAAATGGGGAGAATCAGAATAATGATTTGTCCCAAATATTTTCTGAACCACTTTCATTAGTTTCAGATTCTGATGAATTTACGTCAAAAAAACTAAATTAGACTCATTTTTTCATTATACTATCAAAAGTGATCATAACCTATCTAAATCTGAATATAAACGGAAAATTACTAATACGTCATCCAAAACATTTGACTTTTAAAGTAATTGTTGCTAAAGAAAATTTAAATAGGTTACATTTAGGCAAAGCAATTAAAGTTAACAATTTTAATGATGCTGAATCTGTGGATCAAATAAGCAAAAATATGGCTAGAATTATTTTTAAACGTTATGATGATGCTAACAACACTTGTATAATGTCTGAGAAATTTATACATTTTAATAAATATAAAGCCTTTATTCCTAAAAATAAATATTAATACTACAATAGGTTTAATTAAAATGTACCAACAGATTTATCCTTAGATGATATTCAATCTAATTTAAAATCAAATATTCCTATTAATAACAAAAAGAATGACAAAGTGGAATTCTCAAACAGAAACTGCAATGAATATGGAATTAGTAAAATTAACATTTATAGCTAATATAATTCCAAATAATGTAGTAATGTATCATAATATTTTATTAAAATAATATTACTAACCAAATCCAACGCATTGTAAAAATTGCTTGAATTTCGGCCACACCATTAAAAAATGTCGATCAAAAGATATTTCACGATGTCGAATATGTGCTCAAGAATGTGATAACTACCATATGTGTGATTTAAAAGTTCGTTGTAAATTTTGTGGCGTAGGTCATAAAACTAATCAATGTGATTGCCAGGAGAGATTCGGACAAAACCAAATAACTGAATATATGACTATACACAAACCTACTTTTAGAGAGACTAATGAAAAATTGTTTGGTAAAAGACAACAAATTCCAAAAGAATGTAACTATTAATTTACAAGATGGAATGAAGAAAAACTGATTTAACAGAAAAAAGATTACAAATACTTAATAGTGCTTTGAACTTCCTCAAACAACAAATTAACACTAAGGATGATTTACTCAAAAATATTTTGGCATTACTTTCTCAACAGGAAGATTTAAAATTAAAGCCTGCTCAAATTGACTCATTACTAGCATAGCGTGAAAATAATTCAGATAAACATTCGTAATTTATATAGCAATAAACTAGAACTATACATATACAGTAATAAAATAGATATAGTAATACTTACAGGAACATGGACAAAACCAACAGATAATTTAAGTTTTAATAATTACCATTTAATTACTAAAGACAGATCAGATGGATATAGACGAGTAGGTTTTATTATTCATAAACATATTTTCTGGACCATAATTGATCAAAATATGGATTATCAGCGTCTCGGAGCGACTCTTAAAATTAATGTCATATACATAAACAGTTAAATATCATATCTTTCTATAATAATCATAATAGAAATCCAGATGAAATAGCTGCAGAATTTGAAACTTTAATATTAGAAAACAGTAACAATTCATTAATAGCTGGTGATATTAATGCTCATAATAGTCTTTGGAATAACCAAACACTACATTCAACAGATAAATTAGAAAATAAAATAGCTGAGATTATAACTTCCAATAATATTCGTATTTTAAATAATGGGTCACATACAAGACAGGATATATATATATATAACGGGTGATTTTTTAAGAGCTTGAGAACTTTTTTTAAAAAAAAAACGCATAAAATTTGCAAAATCTCATCGGTTCTTTATTTGAAACGTTAGATTGGTCCATGACATTTACTTTTTGAAGATAATTTCATTTAAATGTTGACCGCGGCTGCGTCTTAGGTGGTCCATTCGGAAAGTCCAATTTTGGGCAACTTTTTCGAGCATTTCGGCCGGAATAGCCCGAATTTCTTCGGAAATGTTGTCTTCCAAAACTGGAATAGTTGCTGGCTTATTTCTGTAGACTTTAGACTTGACGTAGCCCCACAAAAAATAGTCTAAAGGCGTCAAATCGCATGATCTTGGTGCCCAACTTACCGGGCCATTTCTTGAGATGAATTGTTCTCCGAAGTTTTCCCTCAAAATGGCCATAGAATCGCGAGCTGTGTGGCATGTAGCGCCATCTTGTTGAAACCACATGTCAACTAAGTTCAGTTCTTCCATTTTTGGCAACAAAAAGTTTGTTAGCATCGAACGATAGCGATCGCCATTCACCGTAACGTTGCGTCCAACAGCATCTTTGAAAAAATACGGTCCAATGATTCCACCAGCGTACAAACCACACCAAACAGTGCATTTTTCGGGATGCATGGGCAGTTCTTGAACGGCTTCTGGTTGCTCTTCACTCCAAATGCGGCAATTTTGCTTATTTATGTAGCCATTCAACCAGAAATGAGCCTCATCGCTGAACAAAATTTGTCGATAAAAAAGCGGATTTTCTGCCAACTTTTCTAGGGCCCATTCACTGAAAATTCGACGTTGTGGCAGATCGTTCGGCTTCAGTTCTTGCAGGAGCTGTATTTTATACGGTTTTACACCAAGATCTTTGCGTAAAATCTTCCATGTCGTCGAATAACACAAACCCAATTGCTGCGAACGGCGACGAATCGACATTTCACGGTCTTCAGCAACACTCTCAGAAACAGACGCAATATTCTCTTCTGTACGCACTGTACGCATTCGTGTGGTTGGTTTAATGTCCAATAAAGTAAACTGAGTACGAAACTTGGTC
Organism: Nephrotoma guestfalica; assembly: GCA_963691935.1. Taxonomy (NCBI): domain Eukaryota; kingdom Metazoa; phylum Arthropoda; class Insecta; order Diptera; family Tipulidae; genus Nephrotoma; species Nephrotoma guestfalica. The sequence continues at coordinate 171,410,478 of OY829913.1, forward strand.
ACAATCGCATTAATTGTTTGCTCACTTGGTCGATTATGTAGACCATAAATCGGACGTAAATCGCGAAACACTTTTCGAACCGAACACTGATTTTTGTAATATAATTCAATTATTTGCAAGCGTTGCTCGTTAGTAAGTCTATTCATTATGAAATGTCAAAGCATACTGAGCATCTTTCTCTTTGACACCTTGTCTGAAATCCCGCGTGATCTGTCAAATACTAATGCATGAAAATCCTAACCACAAAAAAATCACCCTATATATATATATATATATATATATATATATATATATATATATATATATATATATATATATATATATATATATATATATATATATATATATATATTTATATATATATATATATATATATATATATATATATATATATATATATATATATATATATATATATACATATATATATATCAAGGGTGGTTAAATTTTAAGAGCCGATGTTGATTTTGAATAAAACACAAATTATTTAGGAAATTATTGTCAATTCTTTTTATTATGATAATATGGTATGGTTCAATTACAATTTTTTTTGGCGACCTTGGCGGCACACCTCCACACGATGGTCCAAATTTTCGATGACGCTTAGGCATAATTGAGGTTCTATGCCGTTAACGTACCGAATTATCTCATCCTTTAGCTCTTGAATTGTTGCTGGCTTATCGACGTACACCTTTTCTTTCAAATAATCCCAAAGAAAGAAGTCCAACGATGTCAAATCACATGATCTTGGCGGCCAATTGACATCGCCACCACGTGAGATAACACGGCCTCTGAATTTGTCGCGCAAAAGATCCATTGTTTCGTTAGCTGTGTGGCAAGTGGCACAGTCCTGTTGAAACCACATATCGTCCACATCCATATCTTCCAATTCGGGCCATAAAAAGTTCGTTATCATCTCACGATAGCGAACACCATTCACAGTAACTGCCTGACCGGCCTCATTTTGGAAAAAATACGGCCCGATGATGCCGCCAGCCCATAAACCGCACCAAACAGTCACTCTTTGTGGGTGCATTGGTTTTTCGACAATCACTCTTGGATTATGATTCGACCAAATGCGGCAATCCTGCTTATTGACGAATCCACTGAGGTGAAAATGTGCCTCATCACTGAAGATGATTTTCTTCGAAAATTGATCATCCACTGTTGCCATTTCTTGCCACCATTCTGATCATTGACGACGTTTGGAATGGTCAAGAGGCTTTAGTTCTTGAGTCAATTGCACCTTATAAGCGTGTAAATGCAAGCCTTTATGCATAATGTTCATCAACGACGAGCGTGAGAGGTGCAATTGTTGGGCACGACGACGAGTTGAGGTGGACAGCTCTTCAGCCACACTATCGCGAACAGCATCGATATTTTCTGCTGTACGAGCTGTACGAGCATGCACTGGTGTTTTAAAATCTCCTACAGACCCGGTTTGCTCAAATTTTGCACGATTTTTCCGATTGTACGCACATTTGGACCATTAAATTGACCGAAAAAATCACGAAGTGCACGATATGCATTTTAATTTGAACGCCCATTTTCATAATATGCCTGAATAACTTTAACGCGTTGCTCGATTGTGTATCTTTCCATGGTTCAAATTGAGAAATGTCAAATTAAATGCAGAAAAAAGCTTGACGTTTAGGTGTGGTTCACATTCAACGTCGGCCCTTAAAATTTAACCACCCTTTATATATATACGAGTATATATATATATATATATATATATATATATATATATATATATATATATATATATATATATATATATATATATGTATATATATATATATATATATATATATATATATATATTTAGATATAGATATATATATATATATATATATATATATATATATATATATATATATATATATATATATATATATATATATATGTATATATATATATATATATATATATATATATATATATATATATATATATATATATATATATATATATATATATATATATATATATATATATATATATATATATATATATATATATATATATATAGACATAATACATCACCACTAGACATTACACTTTGCTCAATTAACTTAATAGATAAATTTACCTGGAACTCTAGTACAGACAGATAATGTAGGCAGTGATCATTTCCCAATATACATATAAAAGAAATGAAAATATCAGAAGACAGATTACTAATTGGGCCAGAATTTATAAAGAAGCAAGCTTGGCAATTAAACATCCCATATCTGATATAGAGGTATGTTTAGAAAAATTATATCTAACAATACATCAGTTGTAAATAGGAAAACCAATTATAAACCAAAACCTTGGTGGAATAATTATTTACAGAGACTTTGGGACATAAAGACGGAAAAACAAAAATTATACAATAGAAATACAACTCTTTTCACAGTATTAGAATTAAAAAATTCCATTCAACAATTAAAGTTAGAAATTAAAAGACAACAAAAAATCATCAATCCAGAAACAAATCTCGCCAGCGTTAATCATAACACAAATAATAAAGAATTATGGTCCAATATAAATACAATTAAAAATAAGAAGTAATCTCACTTTAATATTCTTGACAATGAATCTCAGGCTATCCAATTTCTTAACCTCAACTTCCCAAAATCATATGTAGAATTACATCCTCCTTTTTTAAATATTACTTCTGTAAATAAAACGGAATTTACAAATACTGAAATCAGAGATATATTAATGAATACAAAAAACACTGCTCCAGGGATGGATAAGATTAATTATAAATTTCTCAAATTACTGATGACTATTAATACAGATTTTATTCAATTACTTAGGGATTATTTTAATAAAATTTGGAAAACAGCTTTAACGATAAAAACAGGAAATGACGTTAGTGACATTAAAAATTATAGACCAATATATCTTCTTTCTGTTTTTTCTAAATTATTTTGAAAAGATTAACTGAACATTTAGATAATTACAATATATTAAATGATAATAATTATGGTTTCGCAAAAATAAAGGTACCACAGATTATTTAATAGAAATTATTAATTACACAAAAACTCAAATAAATAACAAACCAAAAACATTACTAAAGCATTTGATAATGTTGACAAACAAATTTTAATTTCTATAATTAAACTTAACTTTCCTCATAATTAACAGGATTTATCATTTTTTAACAAACAGATTAATTACTATTTACAATAATCATCAAATCTCTCATTATACAAATGTCGGTATTCCTCAAGGTAGAGGAGTCCTACACTTAGAAATAGATTATATAGAATGAATATAAGCAATTGTCAAGCGTCACAAATTCGGAGAAAGCGTATAAATCAATAGGGCCGTATTTAGATTTTTTTCGACCGAATGCAATGAAGTTAGGAAGTTAAAATTAAAAAATTATTTAAATTTAATTACATTTTTATTTTTTTAATAAAAGTACATTAATTATTTTTATTTAAATATAATATTATGTATATAAAAATAGTAATTATAAAACCACTACGCTTATTTATTTCACATTCCTTTAAAATGTAATAAAGAAACAAACTTGTTTCTTTTTGTTAATTTATATGACCTTTGAGAATAACTATATTGATCTTCATCAGTGAAAATATTTACACTTATTAGGTTGTGAAGAACGTTATAACACATTTTTTTAAACAATTTAGAACTAGATTGTAGTTGCGTTATGTTTTTCTAGTCCGCAATAGCCAATTCCCATTTTAATATTGCTTCGGAATATTTATAAATCTTTAATACTGGCGACGAAGGAGTTAAAAGTGGCCCCTATTTTTTAAATTGTTTAGCGATTTATAAGAATTACATTGTTGTATTAATTTGCAACAGTCCTCACAATTCAATTTTCTATGTATTGAATAACATTAATTGAAAATTCACTTAGTATAATTGGGTATCAAAAAAAATCTTCGTCATACATATTAGATTCGTCTACTTTAGAAATTTCTTGGCCAATTGAAATATCATCTGATGAGGCTTTAACCATTGCTTTTTCAATACTCCATATTTTGGTAAACTAAAAACAAATGTTTACATTATAATTTCTGTAAACAATTGTATTTACAGTACATATTCAAATATAAAAATAAATTATGAAAAGCAAAGCACTTAGCACATGAAACAAACGACGTTTTATTGAACTAAAATAAGAAAAATGCGGCACTGGTAAAAATATATATTTACAGAATGATAAAAACCAACGCCAACGAACAAAAATGTTTTCTTATTTTTTCTGATTTATAACTTAAATTACGGATAATTTTACCACAAATCACTTTTTTCTTAACATAATTTACATTTTATTTTATATAAACACTTACTGATGGTACGAAATTCCTTCATGCAATTTTTTAGGAGTATTTTTGCAGTTTTTTTACAAGACACTTCATTTTATTAAAAGTATCTAATTTTAATTACCAAATGATGCACTACACACAATCCACTAACTATTTTGTAATATTTTAATTATTTGTTTGATTATTTTAATTAATATTTTCAAGATTTTTTAAGAGCACAAAATTAAACGCGTCACTTTAAACAAAAATAAAAACTTGTTTGACTGGTTTTTATTTTGAGATATGAAACCGCCCTATGCATTTTTTTAGAATTTTTCTGTGGCGTAGAGTTGAGATATAGTTCTTCAAACTCAGCAAATATTCGTTGGCCGGACTATCGACATTTATCTGACGCTGGAGGAAGATTTAAAGTAATTTCAGTGAATTTTTTAGAACTTTTCTATGAGGTAGAGTTGAGACAAAGCCCTTTAAACTCAGCAAATATTCGTTGGCCGGACTATCGGCTTATTTCTGGTGATTAAGGAAAATTTAAAGTAATTTCAGTGAATTTTTTAGAACTGTAACCGCCCTATGCATTTTTTGTTTAATTTTACCATTAACCAATAGACTATCTTTAACAAAACACTACAATATTATGAAATCGGACATTCAAAAATCATTAAATTTGCTTACTACCATCACTCATTCTTTAGATGGGACTCATCCTGAAACTATGTTAAACATATATAATTCTATAATAAGATCTAAATTTGAATACTCTTATATTATTTCTGATGATAATAATAAAACCATTGTCAATCCATCAAAAACACATACATTTGCATATGTTTAGGACTTACAAGAAAGACTCCCATTATTATCGGAGCTAAAGAAAGTACAATAGAACTTTATAATCGTTTAAAAATATTAAAGTAAATGACAAAACAACTGTTTAGAAACACTAAAATTGGTAATGACATAAAAACACAAAAATCCCTACCTAAATTTAATTCATTATATTTAAAATATACTTTACTTTCTAGAAAAAAACCCATTCATTTGAAAACCACTTATCCCTTGAATTTAAAATAGTGTCCAATATAACTGAGATATCTACTATTAATCAGAAAAACAATGCAGAACTATACGCTATTACTATTGAAGAATTAAATAAATATAATAAATATGGACAGATAAAAGCTGGAATAGGTATATATGTAAAAGACATCAACCAGAGTTTTGCTATTCAATTGAAAAATACTACAAATATTAAAACATCAGAAACTTTAGCAATCAAAATTGCAATAACTTTAGCACTTATTTTTAAAAATGATAATATTATTATTTAACTGACTCTCAAAGTTCCTGCAAATCTATACTAACAGCTGTCTATCGTAATACAGACAAACATTTTGAAAGTCAGATTATAGATACTGTAGGACATAATAATAAAAAACATATACTTCTTCATTGGATTCAGGGACATTGTGGCATACAGGGTAATACTATTGCGGATAATTTGGTAAAAACTGCTTCAACAACCTTCCCACATAACTGATAATGAACCAACTGTAATTGATGTAACAAATATGATACTCTGAGATGATGAGATCAAAAATTTATGGGCAAATAAATATATAGAAATTACTAATAATGTTGGTCATTATTATAAACATATTAGCCCAGGCCCTAGAAAATCTCTGTTTAAAAATTCAAATTTTACAGACTGTCAAATTAAATTATTAACCAGATTATGAACGGGACACTCTTATAATAAAAAATCAGAGCTATCTTAAGACTTGAAGATTCTAGTAACTGTTTGAATTGTGACACAATAGAAGATAACAATCATATAGTAGATGGCTGATCTATTTATGACAACATAAGACGCAAATACCCATTACTTAGACATAAATCTCTCCTAGATATTTTACATGATCAAGATGATACAGAATACGGGACTTTACTAAAATTCATAAAAGGAATAAACTACAACTCCTAAGCTATAATTATGATTAATGTCACTAAAATTGTTAAACAAAACCTTTAATGTCCAATTAATGCTCAAATATTAGCTTATTTAACTAAAGAAAGCATATATTGTTTATCTATTTCTATTAATTAAACCATAATTCGTTTTAAAATTTATTTATATATTGTATTTTTTATATCAATCTTATATTATTTATATTTTTATAAATTTTGTTCATGCTATCCAATTACTAAATTTAAATATAAGATTTAATTTAAATTCAAAATATAGTTTTTATTATTTAATAGTACATATATAATTTTTATTGGAATTTAAGATTATTTTTACTAGATACTTAACTTAAAATTGAAATTAAATTTTATTTTATATTTTATATTACTAGTTAAGTTTATTATTGAATTTCAAATTATTTGCATTGCAATTATTTGCATTTTTAGATATTTGGTTTATAATTGAATTACTATTTATACTTAGTAAATGCTTAACTTAATATTGAATTCTTAGCTATATAAAAGATATAAAAAATTTAAAAAAATAAAAAATAAAAAAAAAATAGAAAATAAAAATTAAATAATATAAAATTAAAAAATATGATTATAAAAAATCAAATTTATACAGTTATAACTATTGATATATTTACAACTTAATTTAGCCAGAGTTCTAGCCCTTCCTCTGAGAAGAATCTGGAATATATTTCTGGATTTATGGAACATTAGGTCATATGGATAGAAATATCTGACCGCAAAAAACTAAGAATCAAACAAACATATACATATACGAAATGAGTTGTCGATCACCACACATGCACACGAAGCAAATACAATACCAAAAGTTTTTACTCGTATGAACAATAACTACAAAACTAAAAAACCCTATTCCGCCCAAAGCATAAACGCGTATGGCGTAATAATGGGCACGACATAATAATTTTAGTACAGGTTACGCCCCTATGTGATATAAAGTTACTTATATGATAAAAGAAAATATATTTATAAAAATAAAATTTAAATTTATGTGGACCGAAATATACCGAATGAAATATAAACAAATCGTATGTCGAACGACATATTTGCAATGAACGTGACCCCAAAATCTATTGTTTAATAAACTCTTTGCATTTCGATGTTGTTGACATTTTTTGCATTTTTTAATATTCAAGTACAACTCATTGCGGACACGCCACTTACTAAGGTTATTAATGTTCCGTTGTAACCTTTCAGAGTATCTCGCGCTTCTTTGTTGGTATGAAACATTTTAATGTCATCCGCCTATTTCAGTATACTACAATTACTTGCGATATCTGTAATTCGGTTAATAAAAACAAGAAATGTCTGGGGTCCAGTGTAGTATACTTGAGGAACTGCCGAGGAAACTTGGATTACTTTGGATTTCTTACCTTTAATTACCACATATTTTACGTGGCCTGTAAAATATGAGTTGAACCACTCATCGAATTTAACTGAGAATCCGAAAGTATAAAGACTTTCAAAAGCCTTTTGATAATTTAACCATATATGGCCTGTAGATCCAGGTACTAAGTAAAATTGGTCTACAGAAATTATTCCAGGGAATTAATTCCCCTTAATTTAGCGGCATTCGGCTAAAAGCAAGAAACGCTTGGATTTTGTAGGATTTTGCTAGTTACGAAAAAGAGTTGACGTTCTTTTCTCTTTAGCTGAAGATGGGGGCGGAAAATAAATCATTGTTGTATTAAACTTTAACATGTGATAGACGCTAATGAGAGGGCGGAAGAATTAAGCGATCACATTTGATAGTTATCTTGGGGTGGTAATGTAAGTATTACGAATGCGGTTTGCGAGATTCGATTCAACCTAATTTTGACAAATTTTCTATATAAAATACGAAAATAACGAATAAGAGTTATACCTTCGAATTATAAATGTGTACACGACCAGAGCAACAACAAAAAAAACCATAACGATAATCAGAAATGTCTTAAACAAAAAAGCTTTTGGCATCATTTGTCGCAAGTCGAAACTCGTAAGCTTACATAATCCACCCTCTTATAATCATCATACCCATCATAATGTATAGTACATAAGAGATTTTTGTACATTTGTAATAAAGAAAATCGAAATGTGCAGTAAACTTGAAAATCGTGGTTGACAAATAAATAAATTTGACTACTAATAAATAATTATTAGTCATTTACTATTTCGACCTTTACGGACTAAACACACTAAGCGTCGACGGCGAGCGGCGAATTTAAATATGCATTAATTTGCAATACTTATGGAAACGATAGTATACACAATTATATACCAATTATTTATAAAAACATTACAAACTTTGGATTTTTAATAGAAAAATTGTAAGTTTTAGAAATAATATCGAATTAAGTTGCATCCGCCGCCGCGAAATTATGTCCCACACCAAGCGGTCAAAACAATTCATCCATCGCCGCCGTACATTACCTAAACATAATGATTCGTCATTCAAGTAAGCACTCACACTATTTACCAATATTAAAGAGTCATAAAACAAAAGTCCGAAATTCTCAAAATTATCCAAAACAAAAAAATCCTCGTGTGCTTGGTGTGTGTAGTCCTTTATTCGGATTTCTGAAGCAAAATGCAACTTAAATTAACTTTTAAAAAGTTACAACATTTATATTGTATATTGTACTGTCAGATTATATAAAATTAATTGAATTTTTTAATTTTTCATTTATAGGAGGATTCGGCAATGCGAATTCGTGAAAAACTTAACATGGACACGGAAACTGCGTTCAATCAAGGAAATCGACGTAAAAAAATATTTTTCACTGCTGGTGTACTATTAGCAATTTATATATTTAGTTTAGTTGCAACTGCTTTATTAGTACATAACTTGTATACATGCCCAGAAAAGCCGTTCAATCCTAAGCTATGCGAAGCTATTCATCACCAAAATGTTCTAGAAGATACAAAGCCCATAACACATTCGGACAGTAAAAATAATAGTACCCAAGATTTAAATACGAAAGATTTGAACACAGTTCTTGTGGTGGAGAAGTCTAGTTCAACATCATCGACCACGCCACCTTCTGCAATATCTACAACACTAACACCAATAGCTACTAAATCACCAGATGACACTAATCTAAATGTTCGACTACCACGATCGGTTAAACCGATGTCGTATAAAATTGAATTGATCCCATATTTGATTGAGAAAAAATTCACATTCGATGGGAACATAACTATTTTGGTGCAAGTATTGGATGAAAATGTAAAAAATATTACGTTACACGCGGCTGCACTTCTTATTAATGAAAAAACAATTGAAGTTTTTGTCGTTGATAGTGAGAAGAAGAACGCCGTTGGCCCGATTCCAATACGCAATTTTACGATTGACGAGAAAAGACAATTTTTTATTATTCATTTCGCCGAAAATTTATTAAATAATCAGTTTTATCTAATTAATATTAGTTACACGGGGAAATTGAATGATCATTTGCAAGGTCTATATAGGAGTTCGTATATGAGCGCTAATCAAACAAAGTGAGTTACAATACAAAACATACATACATTGTTTATTATTGAATAATAACTTTTTTTTTAAAACTAATTTCAGATGGCTTGCCGTGTCACAGTTTCAACCAACCGATGCCCGACGTGCTTTTCCTTGTTTTGATGAACCCGATATGAAAGCTAATTTTACTTTACGAATAGCGCGACTGAAGAATTATTCTTCAATATCAAATATGCCAAAAATAGGCAAAGCAGATCCAGTATATGGATTACCAAATTACGTGTGGGATTCGTATCAGGAATCGGTTCCAATGTCAACATATTTAGTAGCCCTGGCTGTGACCGATTTTGCTAGTAAAACATCTGGAAATTTTACAGTGTGGGCACGAAGTGATGTAATAAATTCGGCCAATTTTGCGCTTGATATTGGCCCAAAAATTCTCAAATTCCTAGAAAAATTTTTCGATATTGAATATCCGCTACCAAAGGTAGATATGATAGCCTTACCAGATTTTAATGCTGGTGCAATGGAAAATTGGGGTTTAATTACATACCGAGAAACTTCTATGTTATACGATGATTCAATGTCGGGTCAAATGGTTAAGCAACGGATCGCATCCGTAGTCTCTCATGAGTTAGCCCACCAGTGGTTTGGTAATTTGGTGACACCTAGCTGGTGGACAGATTTATGGCTGAATGAGGGGTTTGCTAGTTATATGGAATATGTTTGCGTAGATGTTTTGGAACCTTCTTGGAAACTAATGGAACAATTTGTGCTAAATGAATTACAAAATGTATTTGTTTTGGATGCATTATCGTCTTCACATCCAATTTCGATAAAAGTTAATAATCCTGATGAAATTAATGAAATTTTTGATCGTATATCATATGGAAAGGGTGCCACCATTATACGAATGATGGACCATTTTTTGACATCGGAAGTATTTAAGCGTGGATTATCGAATTATTTACGAACAAAGTAAGTTTAAGTACTCGTATAATGGAACTATGGTAGGTTGTCATTTATAACGAATGCGATTTTTTTTTTTCAGAGCATACCAATCTGCAGACCAAGATGACTTATGGGAATTTTTAACAATCGCTGCAAGGGATGCAAATGTATTCGACAATACATCGACAGTCAAAGAAATAATGGACACATGGACTCTACAAACTGGTTTCCCCGTGGTTCATGTAATTCGTGACTATGATGATAATTACGTAACATTCAAGCAAGAAAGATTCGTGCTCAATGAAGCGGCACGAAATAATTCAAAATTTAATGAAGCTGAGCCTTTGTGGTGGATACCGTTGACTTACACAACTTCAAAGGAATTGGATTTTCGAAACACTAAGCCTTTCAGTTGGATGTCAGGGGAAAGGGAACTTATTTTCAATGATATAAATATACCGAGTAATGAATGGATTTTGGTGAATCTACAGCAAACTGGTTATTATCGGGTTAATTATGATGAACAAAACTGGAACATGATTACGAAGTATCTTCGAAATCCGGAAACATTTAAAAATATTACGGCGATAAATCGTGCTCAGCTTATCGACGATGTGTTAAGTTTTGCGAGTTCAGGTTATATCGACTATAAAATTGCACTTAATATGACTCGATATTTAAAACATGAAACTGATTCAATACCTTGGCGTGCGGCCATAAATTCCCTGAACTATATTGATTCAATGCTCATGAAAGGGGGTGATTATCATAAGTTCAAAATGTTTATGCTACAGCTAATTAAGAAGGCGTACACATCAGTAGGCTTTGAGGAGAATAAGTCAAATGATATATTGTTGATATCGAAACGAGTTGATATATTAACGGCAGCTTGTCATTTTGGATATAAAGACTGTATTATACAAAGTATAAATAAATATCATACGTGGATGAATGAACCGGATCCGGATAAAAAGAATCCGTAAGTTCTAGAATAGTTTTTTGTTTAATTTTAGTATGAACTTTAACTCTTTCTTCACAGAATTTCACCAAATTTAAAAACGATTATTTATTGTACGGCAATTAAATATGGAGATGAAGCTGAATGGGATTTTGCTTGGGATCGTTTTCATGCAACAACAAATCCCACAGAGAAGGAGTTGATTTTGGTTGCTTTAGGATGTAGTCGAGAGTATTGGATTTTGACTCGTTATTTAGAGCGGTCAATGGCACCAGAACACGGAATACGTAAACATGATGTAGTTCGAGTATTTGCATCTATTTCAAATAATGTGATTGGCCAACCGATTGCGCTGAACTATATGTTTAATAATTTTCACACTATGCGTGAATAGTAAGTATAAGAGTGTGGTTCGAAAAATCATTTTCCAGGATTTCCAACTACTTTAATTTTCGAACAGAAATTACTGCCAAATTAGCAAAATTCAAAACTTTTAGTCCTTTAGAAATTTATAATACAAACATTTGGAACTTTTGGAAAACGTTACGACCAAACCTTAAACCAAAACTAATTAATTGCGGCCATGACAATAATCCTCCGTGCGCGGTGGCCTGAAGAGAATTTGTTTTTCAATTTACTCCAGAATTTTTTTTATACAATTTTTAATAAAAAGATAATTTTGCTGTGTCCACGTTGATTGTTTGATTGATTAGGATGTTCAGCCAAACCCATACAAGTGGTCCAAACGACGCCAGTCTCATTTATACAGCCTAGGATAGGATATTTTAGTACTCCGAAATTCTCTCGGGTACAGGTACTCAATTTATTCATTAGTTAGTAACATTAATAGTTGCAAATATATAAGCTACCTTTCGTAAATTGGCTCGAGTTCGCCATAGTTTCTTCGAATTTACCAAATTTAAAAATAAAACTTTATTTTTTTAAATTAAATATCTTTCATCACATAGTCTTCTAAATATTACAAGCGGAATGTATAAAACAAAACTGTTCAAAACTATATAAAATAACGATATTATAAGAACTCTAATAGACTTTTTAATGTATATATTATTTTTTGTTATACCACAAATAACCATTATACAGATGAACATTTATCATGGCACGCCGATGTGCACTACATAAAATCGATACATTTGTAGGGGAAAAAGTCTTTAGCCAAAATGAAAAGATGAGCTATAACATTTACGTTGCTCCATATTTTCTCGGTCTGCCGGTCAGTATTTCCAATATGATCGAGTAGAATTTCATAACAAAACATATTTTATTTCTTTGGACAGTATAAAACACAAATTATTCTTCTCAAAATTGGCTTTTCATTATTCTATGAAAGTAGCGTATGGTGGTGTTTACTGTAAGCAAAAAAAAAAAACAAACGAATACAATGAGCAAATCCAATCCATTTATTATTTTCGTTTGGAAATATCTCTCTCCGCGCCATTTATATTTAATAAAACAGAATGAAACGAAAACTCAAACTCACATATTATGTATATACACTCGTATCGTATTTGCATACTATATTTAAAATAAATGTGTACGTGATCGAGTATTCCTTCTCATTTTAGGTATATCAAAATTAAATACGTGACATGAAAAGAAATATGATCTGTTTAGGTGGATTTAGCTACATTGAATGTACATATTTTATGTTGGTGTGCTATATGAACTATAAATCGAAAAATGGGAAGAAATATTTGGAGGATTTTGATACGGTAAATATCAAAAACTTATCAATGAAAAGGAAAAAATGTATGTTAGGTATATCGGTTTTTAATGGTCACAGTAAACATCTATTATACATACATATTATAGTACATATTTGTGTTTTGTATATATTATGTGTTTCCTTTATATACTGATTTGTCCAAATTATTGAGTTCTTCTATGTGTGTACTATATGGATGATATGTGATTTGAATTCAATAATATTAAAATACCTAACAATTTTAGAAATTAGTATTTTTTTGAGAAAATAAATGAAATCAGTTTACAACGGAAAGGTAACATTTGGAAAATATACTATGTATTTAGATTTGTTTCCAAAACTTGATCAAGCATGATCGTAGTTAATTTGTTACGACTATTAATTGATATTGACTTGTTATTGATTTTAACAATATTTGCAAACAAAATTAATATTTCGCGATTTGCTGTTGGTAATTATTATGAGTACACAATACAGTTGCAGTTCCATTTCTGAACTACTAATTTTAAGCGTTTTCCAATGTTATTGCCATGCTCAAATATTTCGTTGTTGGTAGTGACCAGTCGATTGAAAATTTCGATATTAGATATTACAATGTCGAATAAGAGATATCGATTTGTAGGCTTCCCAAGAAGTGCAATTCAATTTTCGAATTATTACTTTTAGACATAAAATCCAATTTATTTATTATTATTCAATTTATTTGGCCATCCACTTTATTTAATTAATTCTCTGCCTAACTGGACGTCTCAAAATTTTTGGTCTGTGGAGTTTGAGATCTCATATAACTGCGTTGGTTTTATTTGCTATTTATCAATGATTATAGCGGTCAGTTCAACAGGACCAAATTTCGCGGGCATCATACTTTTTCGAAACTTATCGCAGGAGGCGATTCAAGGATTTGCCCCGGGCTAATAATTTGTACTTGTGAAAACATTTAGCTTTTCACGAATACTAACAACAAAAGGTTCGGATACCGCCTAAATATAACAGATCGCTCTGCCACGTAGTTTGGTAATCACATGCATCAAGGAGTATCGGTTGGAACTTGTTGCTCTCCAAGAAACTGCATGGTCTAATAAATGTGGTAGAAGTGCCCTATGGGCCTGATTGGTATAAACCATATTTTTAATTTTCAAGCAATGTTAATAAACACTACCGACTCCTTTTCTATAACAATGTATATAATAGCTGCTCGCTTGCAACGATTAGAATATACTGAATTTATGAGAATGGGTGATGTAAGAGTAAATAATAAAGGAAGTACATAATAACTCATTTTCCTTAAAAGCACATCAAACCGATTGATTATTACAAAATATTTCTTTTAAAGTCATGTGTTAATTTCTAAAAATGGGCTCGGATTGTAAATTTGGGTTATTATTCGCTCGGTACAATCTTTTCATTCAATCATTACTGATCGAATACAATGCTGTTGATCGATCCTGAATTGTAATTAGTATTTTTTGTGGTAATTATTAATTTTGCATTGAATAATGTATATGTGTATATTTCATCAATTCATTATTTATATTAAATAGATATTTGTTATCTACTCCTCAACCCACATTATTCTCGGAAATATTCCTATTGAAAAAAAGAATTAAACAACTGAATAGAAGATATCTACCATTTAGCCTATTCTAGGCCGATCGTGATGGCATTCTTTTGTGCGATAGAAATTTCAAAATATTCTCCCAGTCAGCCTAATCACAGTAACTTAATAGCACAAAAGATAAATGCTATGAAAGTATATTATTCGAGAAGTTCTTAGCACATTTGTTAATTTTTCTAACAAACTCGTATTAATTTAAAATTTACGAACGTGTGTACTCAATTATTAACAGTGTAATTAAACTATTAATGGAATTTTTAACAAATCTTATCAAAAAACCAAAATTTCAGCTATTTCTAAGCATAATTTCTAAGCTTAATATGGACAGGATACACTCAGGCTTATTTAAATTGCTTTATGTTACTACAATAAAAAGGGTAGGCTTAGTCTGCTGATTTTCTTGATATTGTGTAGTACGAATATTAATAAAATATTCACGTCGTATGTCGAAACATAACCGTTAGATTATATGGATAGAAGACACCAATACCTGTTTGATAATATGAATATACAGGATGGCCTTACCGTTGTCGGCAATTTGATTATTTATGATCTGACGTGAGCATGATCGGATGATAAAACTCACTCACATTTGCTGAATGTGCAGCAAATGATACGTAAGCCGCAGCAGCTGTGTAGTTACATCTAGGACAGTATAAAAGTTCGCCTTACAGCCAATTAAAAATAAACGTAATGAAATGGAAACGCTTATTACATACCAAACGTTTTATTTTTGCATGTTACCATATATATCAGTAACACCAAAAACAATTTGGACAAGCAACGCGATCTTGTGTTCTCTTCTAATGTCAGTAATTGCGTTGTTGCAGAAACAAATTTATTTCTCTCTACTATTGATGTACATATACCCATTGATCGATTTTAATAACATATTGTTACGATTCTTGTAATACTTTTAACATTATGCGCCGTTGGTACTTGGCGAAACACATTAACACTTAATAAACACATTAAAACACTTGTTTATTATTTCGCACAAAACTTTTTTTTTTTTTTTTTTCAAAAATGTTTAAAAAATTACTCGATTAATTTCGACTTGTTAGGTCATCATGGAGTATCTACTGATTGGTAAAAATAAAATCAAAGAAGGAGGGACAAAAAATAGGCAATAAAAATTAATCTATTGATCGTTCCAACCATCTGTTGTTTACACGGAAAACTTACAAATAAAAAAGGGGGGGGGGGGTGGAATAGCAGGTAAGCGATTAGTTATCGGTTGAGTAACAAAATTCAAGGTATATTGAAGTGCATTTAATTACCCGACGTATTAGTCATATTATTAAGAGCCTGAGAATAAAACAGAGCGAGATCTGTAATTGGTGAGAAACGGATTTCTGTTCGTTAAGGATATCTTGGTTAAGGAATATGGATTTTCGAATTTCGTAAGATTCTAAGGTATCTAAACGTCTGCTTTTAGGTTGTATATGTAATATGTCTAAATTGTTTAAGCTAGCTGTATTGTGCGAAATAATAAACAAGTGTTTTAATGTGTTTATTAAGTGATTCTTGTAATGTTAAAGCCAATTCTAAGGTTCTGTTTCGCTTTAATTTAGAAAAAACTGATTTTGAAAAACGGATTGCTGGCGAAAATCGATTTTAACACAATTCTAATTAATAATACTAATTTTGAAACTAAGACTTTTAATTTGTAATATTTGAATGTATCGAAAAATCCGTATCTCGCACTTGCCAAAAAATATCTCGTCGTCTTGTTCATGATACAATCGAGACCGTAGTATACTACGTAGTCTCAGAAATCAAGTTGAAAATTTTTTAAAATCTAATGCGGACTAAGATTATTTTAGTTATCTGATCGTTTACAATGATTTCTCAAACTTGTCTCTTGAATTTTATCATAACCACAGTTATCAGTTTGTCAATTTTTACGGCCAAGCTTCCTCTAATATTGATTTTTACATAACTTTCATTTTATTATATTTCATATGTTAATTGTATAAGTATAAATCATTGAGTAATAAAGAACTTAAAAATTTGCTCATTATTTTGATCAATAACATTGTATTCAATCCGTAATGATTGAATGAAAAGATTGTACCGAGCGAATAATAACCCAAATTTACAATCCGAGCCCATTTTTAGAAATTAACACATGACTTTAAAAAAATATTTTGTAATAATCAATCGATTTGATGTGCTTTTAAGGAAAACGAGTTATTATGTACTCCCTTTATTATTTACTCATACATTACCCATTCTCATAAATTCAGTATATTAATCGTTGCAAGCTCAATGTCACCTATTCCATACATTGTTGTAGAAAAGGACTATTTATTAACATTGCTTGAAAATCCAAAATGTGGTTTAGTCCAATCATTAATGAAATTGCACGACTAAGATGGCAACGTAAGTCCATTGGCCAATTCTACCACATTTATTAGACCATGAAATTTCTTGGAGAGCAACAAGTTCCAATCGATACTCCTTGAGCATGTGATTACCATATCGTTAAGTGTCAATCCTTCTTGTCCTGATTCTTAAGCGAGGGTCCTGTTATATTTAGGCAGTATCCGAACTTTTTGTTGTTAGTATTCGTGAAAAGCTAAAGGCGGATTCATTGTTGTGTTCATTTCGTTCGTTCCGTTCGTTGTGTTTTTTTTTAAACCAATAGGACTCGTCGAAAATGACGTTTTGTTTCTTCGGTATTTTTTTCATCAAGTTGATCTATCTCCAACATTTTTACCGAAGGAACATGGTAAAAAAGAGACAACACGATATATAATAGTAGAGACGGACAGCACTTTTTTATTATTTTTATTTTGTTGTCAAGTAGCCTTGTTCATTTGTGTTTTGATGTTGTTTATTTTTCATTTATTAATGAAACTATAAAACTATAAAAGTCAAAAACTTCGATTTTTCGACGATAGGTGGAAATAAAATCGTTCTGTAATTTTTTCAGCAACAATGAACTCATTAAAATAATACTGCAGAAAAAACACCGAAACCAACGAACGGAACGAACACAACGAACTACAACAATGAATCCGCCTTGAATGTTTTCACAAGTACAAATTATTAGCCCGGGGCAAATCCTTGAATCGCCTCCTGCGATAAGTTTCGAAAAGTATGATGCCCGCGAAATTTGGTCCTGTTGAACTGACCGCTATAATCATTGATAAATAGCAAATAAAACCAACGCAGTTATATGAGATCTCAAACTCCACAGACCAAAAATTTTGAGACGTCCAGTTAGGCAGAGAATTAATTAAATAAAGTGGGTGGCCAAATAAATTGAATAATAATAAATAAATTGGATTTTATGTCTAAAAGTAATAATTCGAAAATTGTATTGCGTTTCTTGGGAAGCCTACAAATCGATATCTCTTATTCGATATTGAAATATATATTATCGAAATTTTCAATCGACTGACCACAACCAACAACGAAATATTTGAGCATTATAACATTGGAAAACCAAAGGTGGTTTTCACGCTTAAGGTTAGTAGTTCAGAAATGGAACTGCACGTGTATTGTGTACTCATAATAATTACCAACAGCGAACCGCGAAATATTAATTTTGTTTGCAAATATTGTTAAAATCAATAACAAGTCAATATCAATTAATAGTCGTAACAAATTAACTACGATCATGCTTGATCAAGTTTTGGAAACAAATCTAAATACATAGTATATTTTCCAAATGTTACCTTTCCGTTGTAAACTGATTTCATTTATTTTCTCAAAAAAATACTAATTTCTAAAATTGTTAGGTATTTTAATATTATTGAATTCAAATCACATATCATCCATATAGTACACACATAGAAGAACTCAATAATTTGGATAAATCAGTATATAAAGGAAACACATAATATATACAAAACACAAATATGTACTATAATATGTATGTATAATAGATGTTTACTGTGACCATTAAAAACCGATATACCTAACATACATTTTTTCCTTTTCATTGATAAGTTTTTGATATTTACCGTATCAAAATCCTCCAAATATTTCTTCCCATTTTTCGATTTATAGTTCATATAGCACACCAACATAAAATATGTGCATTCAATGTAGCTAAATCCACCTAAACAGATCATATTTCTTTTCATGTCACGTATTTAATTTTGATATACCTAAAATGAGAAGGATACTCGATCATGTACACATTTATTTTAAATATAGTATGCAAATACGATACGAGTGTATATACATAATATGTGCGTTTGAGTTTTCGTTTCATTCTGTTTTATTAAATATAAATGGCGCGGAGAGAGATATTTCCAAACGAAAATAATAAATGGATTGGATTTGCTCATTGTATTCGTTTGTTTTTTTTTGCTTACAGTAAACACCACCATACGCTACTTTCATAGAATAATGAAAAGCCAATTTTGAGAAGAATAATTTGTGTTTTATACTGTCCAAAGAAATAAAATATGTTTTGTTATGAAATTCTACTCGATCATATTGGAAATACTGAACGGCAGACAGAGAAAATATCGAGCAACGTAAATGTTATAGCTCATATTTTCATTTTGGCTAAACAATTTTTCCCCTACAAATGTATCGATTTCATTTAGTGCACATCGGCGTGCCACGATACATGTTCATCTGTATAATGGTTATTTGTGGTTATACTTTAAATACTATTGGATGTAAGATATTTCATTTAACAAAAAAAATTAAATTTGCTAAATTAAAATTGTATCACGAACTCGAGGCGATGTTTGTTCACAAAAGCGCAGCTATACTAAATTGGTAACCTAAATAAAGGAGTGTGCATATCCGAGTATACGCAGAAAATTATCATATGAACATAATTAAAACCGTTTCAAAATGTAGTACCACTAAGCTAGAAAAGTAACCGTAATGACAATGTTGTCTTTCAATTCTATAATTGTTGTTGGTTCATTGGCACAGTCGAGAGACTTCACGTAGCCCCATAAAAGAAAGTCAATGGGCGTCAAATCGCACGAACTAGGTGGCCAATTCACTGGACCGAAATGTGAGAAAAATTGCTCACCGAACTCATTTCTCAATAAGTTCATGGTTTCACATACTATGTGGCATGCGGATTCAGTTCATCAATTTTGATCAAAAAATCATCGAACGATAGCGAGCGCCGTTGACGGTAACGTTGCGACCATCGTTATCAGCCCATAAACCGCATCAAACAGTGCTTTTTTGTGGGTGCATTATAATTTTTTGTCTGCGGCTGCTCATCACACCAAATGCGGCAATTTTGCTTAATAACTTATCCATTTAACCAAAAATGATCTTCGTCGCTGACCACAATTTCACTTAAATACATTTTTCACTGAACACGAATGTTGATAATAAAATACAATAATTTGTAAACGTTGTTCGGGTGTAAGACTTTCCACGATGCAATTGCAATGCTAATCACGCGTGATGTTTCAAAAACATATACACGAAAAAGCAAAAAGAAAAGAAATCACCCTCGTACAAAATCTGCTTTTCATCACCCGTAATGACTTTGTGCAAAAAAATCTTTGTTTTGTATCGAGAAAGCAATTTCATGTAGATGTCAAATCTTCGGTTTATGTTTTCTTCGGTCAGTTTATAGGGAACTCATTTTCCTTCCTTCTCTATTTTCCATATTGCATGCAATCGAAATG
Organism: Nephrotoma guestfalica; assembly: GCA_963691935.1. Classification (NCBI taxonomy): domain Eukaryota; kingdom Metazoa; phylum Arthropoda; class Insecta; order Diptera; family Tipulidae; genus Nephrotoma; species Nephrotoma guestfalica. The sequence goes on from OY829913.1 coordinate 171,431,099, forward strand.
ATATTGTTTGGTGGGTAACTCCTAACTGTTCCGCAAGCTCTTTTTGAGTTTGAGACGGGTTTTCATCCAGTAAAACTTTAAGTTCTTCGTCTTCAAATTGTTTTTTACACCTCGACGTGGATCGTCCTCAAGACTAAAATTGCCATTGCTACATGCCTCCTTAAGCTCGGCCAGTACAATTTAATAGGATAGACCTCAGTGGATATTGGGAGGGTTTATTGCCGATATATAGTTATGACCCTGAGACACTATCACCTTTTGTGTTGAGAACTCCCAAAGAAAAGAAAAAATCCTTTTATCACTTCACTGATGTAGCCTTACCACAACACCATTGTCCAATTATAAAAAATTTACTTCATTTTTAAATTTTACAACTATTTATTTATATAAAAAAATGGAATGTATCAAAAATAATAATCCTATACTAAAAGTAAGATGCTTTCAAAACTAAAGAAAATCACCACTCGTTTACACCAACAAAAAAATATATCTAATCTATTTTCAAAATGATTAAAATAATGCTGAAAACAGAATATTTAAATAAAAACTTACCCAGCTTTCCGTAGAGTACTTCCCGGTTAATCAGTGGTGGCTGTGGAAAAAACTTAAAATGTTGCTCATACACTCTATTCACCTTGTAAATCGAAAAAAATCTGAGAACTGAATATTGATCGTAGTTGATAATGATTATATGTAATTAGAAATTTTCTTTAATTTTTTTTTTTTAATTTTAAACTTAAACTTATTATTCTACTTTCTTATATATTTTTTTTTATAATTTTTTTCTCCAATAATTTATCTCCGCGTAAGCGTATAGCAGTAATATCCCATACGATATTTTGTTTTGTATACACCATAAATTATACTCAAAAATTAATTACAGTATAATTATTTGGTTTTTGCTTAAACTCCTCGTGATGAAAAATAATGGGGGATTTTCTATCGGGATGTTTCCTCTGTGGGACCCCGTGCGACACCCGCCTGCACTTCGATTAGGAAATCTTCACGTTAACTAATTAGCCGAGAGTTGGTACAATTTAATTAGCTGATGTCTTTATATGTAGTATCCGCTTATATTTTGTATAGTGTAATACACACCCTACTCAAATAAACCTCACAATGCTGCCCCTAATATTTTTAATTTATTTTTAATTTTAAAGATTAAAACAATGGTCCCACGTTAAATGGTAAAAAATTATCTTGAGGCGCATAAAGAAAACGTTGTAATATCAGAATACCTTAAATCGTGTGTGTTCAAGTAAATACTTTGAAAATGAACAGTCTCTATTTTATTCGTATATACAAAGGTTGAATCTGTGTAAATTTGTACGCTTAAACTGTTCTTGGTTTCGTAGTATGCCTGCGTTTTGTCTATGAACATCATGCCTACATACTTAATATCGATCATCGTCTATTAGCCAATATTTCAGTAGATCGACTTTTACAATAGCCAATATGAGACAATAGAAGTTTCCAAATCAAAAAATTCGAAAATTAAAATATGATATCATAAGCCATTTATTCATACCTCCAGTACAAAAAATATATTGTGCAATCGATAGTCGTAACACCATCACGAAAGCTTGCAAACCACTTTTTTACTGTTGAATAACTCACAGAATGTTCACTGAAAGTCGAATAAATCAATTCCATAGCTTAAGCAGTATTTTTTTCACTTGAAAACAGAATAGAATGTAATGATGCATATGTCGATAATCGACATCTTTCTCTTAAAATTGATGCACACGGAACGACAGCCGACATGACTGAAACTTATGTCATAAAAATAGCAATGACTAAGCTATAAATATCCAAAATGGATAGGCCCAATTGATCAAAATAAGTAATGCTGTGGTGGTAAAAAGACCATTTACAGGCCAAGAAAGGCGTAAGGTTATTTTGCTGCATGACAACGCTCGTCCACATTTAGCTAAATCAACCCAGCAACTCATCTTCTCATTAGGCTGGGAAGTTTTATAGTATGCGGCGTATTCTCCAGACCTGGCTCCTTCTGATTACCACTTATTCAGATCGATGTCATCATATTTGAAAGACCAGCGGTTCACGAAAGTTGAATCTGTACAAAAATGGCTCGATGGCTATTTTTCTTCGAAACCACCAAGTTTCTATCGCGATATAATAAATAAAATTAAATATAAAAAAATTGTGTATTTTTAAATAAAAATTTATTTTACTTAACATATCGAGCTTTTATTGTTTTTATATGTACATATGGAGGATGTACTGATAAAATTTTGTCTAAATTTATTGAGGTTTTATGTTGGTTAGTTTTTTTTTCGCTATACAAATTTTGTGGATGCATCCAACACAAAAATTTAATCAATTTAGCCAAAATTTTATCAGTACATATGGAGGGTACATATAAAAGAATCAAAACTCGATACGTTAAGTAAAATAAATTTTATTTAAAAATACACAATTTTTTTTGTTTAATTTTATTTATTTTTCGAAAAACAAAATGACCTTAGAATGGTGTGTATAATAGTGTACCTTTTCAGTCACATTTAATTGAATGGGTACATCTCTTCAAACCTAATAAAAAATGGAAATCATATTCAGATAAATTTATTGAAATTAAAATTAAAATCATCTTACTTATCTTACTCATATCTAATAAAATTTTCTTATAACTTTTAATTTAAAATTTTTTAATTATTTAACTGTGTTAACACAAATTAAATTTAAAACATAAAAAAAAATTTAACCGCCAATGCGAAATGTGAAATTGAATTATGTAAACATAAACAAAATGAACAAAAGTTGCCCACACGTTTGCTTCAATAAGTAAAATATTACAAATTGTACGTGCGTTTTCTAGCAACTACAGGAAATTATGTTGAATATTGTTTTTCGCTAAAATTTGCGCATGGTTCCTATACTGTATAGGAACCATGTGCAGATTTTAGCGGAAAAAAACTAGATAAAAATAAATAAATTAATAAAAATAAATGATTGCAACCAAAACTGCTATACAAATTTTGTGCATGCAACCAACATGCAAACAACTCAATAAATTTAGACAAAATTTTATTGATGAGAGATCATCTTTCGATGTCTCGTTTCATTTCAATATGTTTCCGCCAAGTTAACGGTCGGTCCAGATGGACGCCTAGATATTTTGCTCCATGTCATTGAGTGATTTGTATTCCATTCATTGTGACAGGCGGGCTGGTAAGCTTATTTAATGTGAATATTATGTGGGTCGATTTCTCATCATTGACCTTTATCTTCCATTTCTTTAGCCATATTTCGATGTCATAAATATGTTGTTGCAGTGTTTTGAACGCCGTTTGTGGATTTTTATGGCTACATGCGATGGCCGTATCATCTGCGAAATTAGACGTCATAATTTGCGAAGACGTTGATAGGTCTGAAGTGAAAATTAAATATAACGTTGGGCTAAGCTACCTTGTGGTACTCCAGCCAAAATGTTTTTCTCGCCTGATTTAGAAGTAATGTATTTGACATTTTATCTGCGATTTAACAAATACGACTTCATAAGTTGGTAAATTTTTGGCAATTTAAGATTAATTTTATGAAGCAGATCCTCATGCCAAACTTTATCGAATGCTTCCGCAACATTCAAGAAGACGGCGCAGCAGTATTTTTTTTCTTCGTAAGCTGACCTTATTTCTGTAGCTACTCGGTGCACTTGCTCAATGGTTCCGTGCTCGGCTCTGAAATAAATTGATGATTAGGGATGACATTTCGCAGTTCCGGATTAATATTTTCGATAATAGTTTTTTCGAATTCCTTCGAGATGATTGGTTGTAGGCTTATTAGTCTATATAATTTGACTTTGGTAGGATCCTTGCCAGGCTTCGGGATCATTTTTATAGTTGACAAGTTCCAGCACTGAGGGATATATCCTGATTCGTAAATTGAATTGAATATTTGAGCCAGTCGTCCAAAAGCATACTCAGGCAGTTGTTTAAGCATTTCACCTGTAATTCGATCATACCCAGCGGCTTTCTTTAATTGAATTTGATGTGCAATAATAAAATTTACTAGTGTTTTCTCTATCGTAATTTTCCTCACATGCCTGATTGCAACATTTTCTGTTTGAACCACCGATAATCCAAGGTTTGGAGTGAAAACACTTTCATGTTGATCAGCAAAGGCTTTAGCTTTTTCCTCGTCACTCCTAGCCCATTCACCGTTAGAAAGACGAATTGGCGGGTTTGGTTGCCGAGGCCGTTTAAGGTATTTAGTGGCCTTCCATAATGAATAGTTTGTATCCGAATGAGGAGAGAATTCCTTAAGATAATTTTGTATATAAACCATCTTATTTTTTTGTAGTAGGCTTTGTAGTTTTCTTTTTGCCTGAATAAAGTTATGTTTAGCATCTGGCGATCGATTAATTTGCCAGATGCGTGTTAAGCGACGTTTCTCTGTTAACATTTTTTCTATTTCAGCGGATGTTATGGTGTGTCTTATATATTTGCTCTTTGGTTTAGGCGATGCTTATAGTAAAAGCAGTTCTTCCTCGACTTCTGCCCAAGGGATGTTATTTTATTTGTCATTTCATTTATTCCGAAATTGTGGTTATCGGTTAAGTGGGCTTCAGAAACTAACATAAGATCAATTTCGTGTTTTGCTAGGAAGTGTTCTAATTCGAATTTGTGTTGGATTATACCGTTTGCGTTGTGATATATCTTCAGATAATTTATCGGAGACATTCTAGTTTCTGTACGCTAATGGTTTGATTTTGTAACATTGTTTGTAGCATATTATGCATTGTTGTCATTAACCGCATCATTAGTTGCATGCAGTTATTCAGAGTAAGTTCAACATTTGAAGATTCACCTTGGAGAACGCTTGCGTATGTTGGTATGTAAAGGTATATTATTCTGCGCATCTGGTCTAGTCTTATACTGCCTCCTGACTCGTGACAATTGACTAACATTTCTGTAGACTAGACATCCTCGGTAGTTTGCAGTGTGGTTTCCACCACAATTGCTGCATTTATTTTCTGCTGAGGAGTTTTTTTAGCCCAAAACCAGGGCAACTTTTGGTTTGGTGTAGTTCCCCGCATACAACGCACACTGATATCAGGTTGCAATATGTCCTTGAGTAATTATATTCTTGGCAATTTAAACACTGTATTGGTCCGGTCCTTTTCTTTGGTTCAACAGTTATGCATCTGTGTATAAGGTACTTTAGTTTACACATTTTCAAAACGCTTTCGGATGGATCCAGTTCAACTTTGACCATTGGTTGTGGTTGCTTCGAGCGGTTCATGATTCTATATACATTCTGTATCTTAAATCCATCTTCAACGAGCGTGATCTGAATTCCGGTTGTTTCAACATGGACATCGATGCCTTTAATGACGATAGAAAGACCCTTTGAAAATTTCAATCGGTATGTATAATAGTTTCTGTTGCGAACATCGTAATAAATAATGACTTCTCTATACTCGTTGATCTCAAGTGTTTGAATTTTTACTTCGTGTATTTTGCCTCGAAGTAAATTTATTACGTGAAATGTTTTTCCCTTCGTGTTCCGCATTCTTTTCGGTGAACGTTTCAAATCGGTTTTTAGCGGTATTTTGAATTTTTTCGACATTTGATTTGTTACTTATCAGTAGTTTTTCTGTTTTTGGACTATTTCTTTTCTGTTTTACAGTAATATAGCGATCGATGCCAGTTTGTGTATAATGTACATTATAATATCCAAAACTAGCTTTTGTTATCCTCTTTATACTAAATATCATTCACAATGTCACAACAATATTTTTTCACAGCTAAAACTTTACTTTTAATAATTATTAAAATAAAACTTGCACAATAATATTCATCCTGCCCATAGCTGATCCTCGATACTGAATAATAATTCAATGTGCTTTTGTAAAATCTACTTTTTCTCTTTTCATAGTTTTACAAAATGTAACAAAAGTTATATTTATTTATATATTTATTTATTACAACTGATTTACAAATCATCTAGTAATTTATCTTTTATAATTTATATTCTTGTTTGGAGGGTTGTAGCCCTTTGGCTAGTCCCCTTTAAAATTTTATTATATTTTTAGTCGATCCTGATTGGGTCTAGTAGATCATGTGGTTTCTTCCTTCGCAGCCGTCTTACTGGGTTTGAATCATCCATCACACGACGTATCTCAGCATTTTGGTGTAGACTAATACGTTTCATGTGTTTTCTCGCGTGTTTGCTTATTTCTTCACTAACGAAATTCATCTTCAGATCTCTATGGAGGTTGTCATTTCTTATGTACCACGGTGCATTAACTATTCCACGAAGGACTTTGCTTTGGAATGACTGGATGATATTGACATTGGTTTTCTTTGTACAGCCCCAGAGCTGAATACCGTAAGTCCACATAGGTTTTAGAATATGCCTGTATAGTATCAATTTATTATGTAGAGTTAGCTCAGAATTTCTTCCTAAGAGCCAATTCATCTTTCTGTATTTGATGTTTAACTTTTCTTTTTTCTTCTTCACATGCTCTTTCCATTTTAGTTTTGTGTATAGGCATGACCCTAGATGTCTAGATATTTTGTCGTGTTTGCAAAGGGAATTTGCTGTAGCAAAATGATAATTATTTGATTAAAACAAGGAATTGATGAAACTAGAAATTGTTTAATCATAAATTTCTGTGTCAAATACATAACTCGATTTATTATTATTAATATGTTTACAAAATGTTTCAAAATTATGAACGATTTCAAGAAATTGAATAAGTGGTCGCCGTGCCCCATAAGTTGCCAGCATTGCATATATAGTATTTCCGTCGAATATTAGGAAACTTATACACAACAGCTTGGAGAACATTAAACTGCTTTATCGACATTTTTCGGCTGCATAAAACAAATATGGCATTTGACACCTATAACCCCATCAGACTTACCCCTAACCTATAATCGAAATCTACCTATGCTCATGGGCTATCGAATTAGCATAGTCAGATTGGTGTCCATGTCCCAAAATATGGAATGAGGAACGATTTTATCTTCGGAATAAGGGAAAAATAAAAATTTCACCCCTATAACCCCATCAGACTTACCCCTAACCTATAATCGAAATCTACCTATGGTCATGGGCTATCGAATCAGCATTGTCAGATTGGTGTCCATGTCCCAAAATCTGGAATGATGAACGATTTTATCGTCGGAATTTGTGAAAAATAAAAATTTCACCCCTATAACCCCATCAGACTTACCCCTAACCTATAATCAAAATCTACCTATGGTCATGGGCTATCGAATCAGCATAGTCAGATTGGTGTCCATGTCCCAAAATCTGGAATGATGAACGATTTTATCGTCGGAATATGTGAAAAATAAAAATTTCACCCCTATAACCCCATCAGACTTACCCCTAACCTATGATCGAAATCTACCTATGGTCATGGGCTATCGAATCAGCATTGTCAGATTGGTGTCCATGTCCCAAAATCTGGAATTATGAACGATTCTATCTTCGGAATAAGGGAAAAATAAAAATTTCACCCCTATAACCCCATCAGACTTACCCCTAACCTATAATCAAAATCTACCTATGGTCATGGGCAATAAATCGGCATAGTTAGATTGGTGTCCATGTCGCAAAATCGCGAATGATGGACGACTTTGCTTGAAGAACATTAAACTGCTTTATCGACATTTTTCGGCTGCATAAAACAAATATGGCATTTGACACCTATAACCCCATCAGACTTACCCCTAACCTATAATCGAAATCTACCTATGGTCATGGGCTACCGAGTCAGCATAGTCAGATTGGTGTCCATGTCCCAAAATCTGGAATGATGGACGATTTTATCGTCAGAATTTGTGAAAAATAAAAATTTCACCCCTATAACCCCATCAGACTTACCCCTAACCTATAATCAAAATCTACCTATGGTCATGGGCTATCAAATCAGCATAGTCAGATTGGTGTCCATGTCCCAAAATCTGGAATGATGAACGATTTTATCGTCGGAATATGTGAAAAATAAAAATTTCACCCCTATAACCCCATCAGACTTACCCCTAACCTATGATCGAAATCTACCTATGGTCATGGGCTATCGAATCAGCATTGTCAGATTGGTGTCCATGTCCCAAAATCTGGAATTATGAACGATTTTATCTTCGGAATAAGGGAAAAATAAAAATTTCACCCCTATAACCCCATCAGACTTACCCCTAACCTATAATCAAAATCTACCTATGGTCATGGGCTAATGAATCGGCATAGTCAGATTGGTGTCCATGTCGCAAAATCGCGAATGATGGACGACTTTGCTTGAAGAACATTAAACTGCTTTATCGACATTTTTCGGCTGCATAAAACAAATATGGCATTTGACACCTATAACCCCATCAGACTTACCCCTAACCTATAATCGAAATCTACCTATGGTCATGGGCTACCTAGTCAGCATAGTCAGATTGGTGTCCATGTCCCAAAATCTGGAATGATGGACGATTTTATCGTCGGAATTTGTGAAAAATAAAAATTTCACCCCTATAACCCCATCAGACTTACCCCTAACCTATAATCAAAATCTACCTATGGTCATGGGCTATCAAATCAGCATAGTCAGATTGGTGTCCATGTCCCAAAATCTGGAATGATGAACGATTTTATCGTCGGAATATGCGAAAAATAAAAATTTCACCCCTATAACCCCATCAGACTTACCCCTAACCTATAATCAAAATCTACCTATGGTCATGGGCTATCGAATCAGCATAGTCAGATTGGTGTCCATGTCCCAAAATCTGGAATGATGAACGATTTTATCGTCGGAATAAGGGAAAAATGAGATTTGATTGAGATTTTTCTTTTAAAATATTGATGTATTATTTGTTACTTTAAAATCTGTATTGGCGGGATTTTTTGATTGAATATTGAAGTTAAACACAATCTGCATTATCGACATATTACGGCATTTCAACTTGGGGTGGAAATATCATAACTGCATTACCACCTTTCGGCTGGGTTATCAAAGATACTAACTGCATTACCATCTTTCGGCTGGAAACTTTCGGCTGGAAACTTTCGGCTGGAAACTTTCGGCTAACTTTAACAGTATGTTATTCACTTTAATCATATCAGTTAAGTGGAAAACGAGAGTTTCGGATTTCCAAACGAATGTATCGGTCGCTTAAAATACTCTTATAAATTATATCTTAATTGTTTCTTCGGGCATGTGTTTCTAATTGTAAAATAAAATCAGTTGTATTCGGCTGTGTAATCTCTCAAACCGTCGACGTTACTTCAATGTACTTCTTTGATTGGAAATAAACTATTAAAACCAGATTGACCGTTAACTGTTGTCCATGAGCTAATTTTTTAGCTAAAGAACCTAAAATAGATAGTTAGAAAGGCATATGTTAGATAGCCAATAGTTTTTTCTCACAAATAAAAACCACAAGCCAATTTTTAATAATCAATATAAATATCGTTTCTCAAGTTTGTATTTTGTTGTGATGGAATCACTAAACTATAACAATTATTATTATTATAACAAAATAAAATTAAATATATGCTTATTAAGTTGAAGCTACTACGTTGTAGTTTTTTGAGGGATAATTATATCACTGCACAAAACACTGGTATGCTTAGTTAATTTAGCACGGCCATCAGATTATTAAACACAATATTTACGGAATTCTATAAAAACTCTTCACATAATAATAGGGACATTGGCCCATTGAGATATTGTTTAGCATTCTGCACAGAACCACACAACAGTTTTGAATATGTATATAATATGGCAAACACGCTTATATGTACATATATATATATATATATATATATATATATATATATATATATATATATATATATATATATATATATATATATGTACATAACGAAGTCACTGTGGTTGATATAAACTTTTATAAAATTATTCAGAAATTAATTTTCATCAATAGAAAGAAGCATGCCCACTTCGAATCACGTCAAGATTGAAGCTGTAATTTTCTTATATTTTTAAGTAGAACTCGAAGGTAGAACTAATGTATGCGAAATAATTTCGTTCATAACATTTCATTCAATTTGTTCGCATATGAATGATAGACAGCAGGCACGATTATTTTCGGTATATCTTACGGCCAGCATATAAAAATAACAAATATTAGTTACAACTCAAAAAACATAACTAATTCTCAGTAAAAATGTGTTATATTAATGAAATATGATGCAAACCGGCTACCTCATACCATTTTGACCACCGTCACTAGACCAACTTTCGACTATTTTCATAAAATTTAACACATATTTACATTTATGATCAAACTCTGGAATCAGAAAACAAAAATTTCTTAAAATTTCCACAATTTTGGTATTGTTATTGTTATTAAAGGACGTTACATTTGCTTAACTATACCTAAAAGAGTACTTTATACCTAACTCCAGTAAGATAAAAATCGATCAACGATGAATTAAGATATTGGTGTCCAAATTTCTTTTCGTCTGTCAGAAATTTATATGGATAGCACAACAACGTTACCAACCACTAAAAGTGACAAAATATAATTGAATTTTTTCATAGCCTCTCTTGATTTAGATAAAACTTTAAGTTATTTTATTTTTTCAAAGTAAATTAAATTTAGTAATTTTTTAAAATTTTCAGTTGCTAGGTTTTTACAGTTAATTCTCGCAATATCGCCGAAGTGGGTACTCTGTTTGACTTGAACATAACTAGAAAACTTGGGAATGAAAATTTATATTCATATTGGTTGTGATTATATTTCAAAAATAAAATTATAAGTGGCAAATTTTACTGATAATTTTGGTTTTCAAAAATGTTTAGTTTCATCATTATGAAAAGCTCGATGATTTATTCGAATAGCTCAATCCGAATGAAGATTTTTTGTTATTTATTTCTAACTAATTAATTAATTTTTAATGTTAAAATTTCAATTCATTTCAGGCGAACTTTCAGCCTTTTCGTTAGGGCTTTCTTTAGCACGTACAAGTACATTAAGGTTAGTTTTCGAAGCGGAAGTCATTATTAACTTTCGCGCTTCAAATGTTTGATTTTGTTTCTTTCATTGTACTGTGCAAGTTTTGTCTAGACCGCTTAAAATGAACCTGTCAACAAGAATAATGTAAAAAAACTGTTGTCAATTAACGCTTGAAACAATAGTCAAATAATTGGCCGAATTTAGAAATCGGTTGATTTCTTTCAGCTTTTCTTAAGTACTTAGTCAGCTCCAGAAACAAACCGATAACACCCCGATGATTTATATAAAAGATAAATTCCGACCTGTGAAGAACTTTAAAAATATTGATAATGTAAACAAAACTTAAAAAACTTAGTATTTAACTGTTTAAGACTATATAAGAAATTTGTACATTTCTTACACTTTGTATAACATAATTAATTTGAAAACAAAATTTTGTAATTATTATCCAATTTATCATGCTGATACCATAAATTTAGCTAGAACGCTTCTGATACAAATAGATGATGCGTTCTTTACTTTTTTTTTATCAAATAAGTAAAACAATATTATTAAAAAATGATAAACATCAATTTATCAATTTAACAAAATTTATTTTTTGCTGTGTACGTTTACTTTTCTCTTTAAGGCTTGTGTTGTTCCTGTGTTTTTCGAGGAGTTTATTCGTCGGGTCATCTACCACTTTTGGCTTCATATTCAACATTGAAGTTAAAATTGTTCGTGTGACAGTACTTGTGGCGGACGTTTTTATTGGCGACCTTGTCACCGTACCTCTTTTTAAGAAAGGATTGTTCAATTCCGTAAAGGTGTTGGTTCTTCCGACAGCCATACTAGATGGACCACCCACCAGACTCACAATTTCAGAGGTATTGCTTGTAGCTGTATATGGTTTTGTTTTATTTTATAAAGTCATCTCGTCATCATCAAAAATTCCGTAGTCAAAATTCCAGGAAAATTTAGCATTAAGTCTTATACCTATGGTTAATCTTAAACTAAGAATAACTTTAAGCCTAACAACTTACATAGCCAATTGTGTATTGTTATATTAATAAGCATTGTAAATTGATATCAGTGCTAGTACGTTTAGCCGTTACAATTCAAAAATTGTAACGTTTCCATCCCTAGTTGCGTGGAGATATGTACAGTCCGGTATTTCAGTCTCCTATATCGCACTATGCCGTTCTTTTAAAGCTTTGATCAGTTCAGCACAATATCGCCGGACCTTGGTAAGAACTTCGTCGCTTAGTAATGCTGGCAGTGGTTATGTTTTTATTTCCCAGCCACTTATGTTTTAGTGACACGACAGTCACCTCGTTACATTCGAAAAGTAGGTGTTTAACGTCTTCTACTCTGATCCGCATAAACATTGACATTGGTTTGTTATTTAAATCTCTGTAGGTAGGCTTTAATCTTATCATGTCCAGAGATAACCTGGCTCATCGAGCTCGTCAGCGGTAATTTCAATTTGAGTAGTGCTTTTATATCTGGAATGAAGCCAAATGTATGTCTACTATTGGCTGATTCATTCCACCTTCTTTGCCATAAGACAATCGCCATCTCTTATACTTCAGTTTTGCTGCTATATTGATAATGTCTACTATTTGTAGCATGTACACCTATTTCCCAAAACCCCCTATGTGCCCAAAATGCACATCTCCTTAGGTAGAATAAGTGCGCTCGCTTTTTGATTAGAATATCTACCGGGAGTACGCCGGCCAGAACCACAACAGCATCTTTAGACACTGTTCGGTATGCCTTTGTTACTCCTAGCAGAATATTCCTCTGAGCACTTTCCAATGATCTGACGTAGTGAAAATTTAACCTATTGTGTTGCATATATGAATACCGTCTCCGCCACATCTTTGTAAATTATTACAAGTGTTTAGTGATTCAGTCAGTCCCCATCCCTCTCTTGACACTCTCGCCAAGAAGTGGAATATCTTCTTAGCGTTTTCACAGACTCTTAGAACGTGAGAATTTACGCCCATACATTTATCTGACCATTGACTTGACCATTTTCATGTTTCGACCGTTTAAGGATATTGTTGGAGGCCGACAAGAGTCATATTTGCCGTTTAGCTGCAGAATGACTGTTTTCTCTGCAGATAGTGACATTTTATTTGTTTCACAGCATTGATTCATTTTGTTAATTGCGATTTCATCAATCATGTTTGTGTTTAACACGATATTCCAGACTAGAGAACCAAGGATAGAGCCCTGAGGACATCCGTCGATCGATTTCTGAAGTAGCTAATAAAACATTCCTAGTGTATCTGTTGAGATTGCAGACCGATAAACTTGCGACGGCCCTAGGCTACGTTAAGTTATCAAATGCTCCGCTGATATCCAAGAATATACCCATAACATATTTCGAACTTTGACGAACCGTTTAACGAATTGTTTGTCCGAGAACAGTCCGCTCTCTTCAACTCGCGCTGTAATGCGAATGGCTTGTAACCTTTCTAGGAGTTTCCCCATAACCGGTAGCAACATTATGGGTCTATAAGGTTTCGAAGAAAGTGGATCTCTATCGGCAGGTTTCCTGATTACAACCATTTTACCCGTTTTCCAAACTTTAGGGAAGTAACCAAATTTTAAGCAGCTGTTTAATAATTTTACTATGCTAGGCCCTATGATAGGCCATGACAGCTGGATTATTTCAGCGTTCAAGTTGTCAAGTCCAGGTGACGTGTTACGCTTAAAGCAAGTGACGGCACTGGTGACCTCTTCTCACGTAAATGGCGGGTCTTCAGCATCAGTGGATGTCCAACTGCTGTAGGTGGGGATCTCGCGCATTTCAGTTTTAGGCCCAGTTTCGTCTGTTGTTTCGTCTGGTAGAAGTGAGTTGAATAGCTCCAAGCGTGTGTCATGCGACGTATCAGTGACGACTCCATTTGTCTTCCTAATTGTATTCAAAACTTGAAGAGGTTTTGCTTTGCTAGCGGCAAATTTCTATACAAGGCCCCATGGGTCTCGATTACCATGTTTTGTGGCGTACTTTTGGAAACTAATTTGCTTAGCCTTAAATACTTCATGGAAGTATTTATTTCTTGCCCCTCTGAAGAGAGTCAGTTTCAACTATTTTGCTCTTTGGTCCCTTTCCGACTGGTATGCTCTTCTAAGCTTATGCATAGAACATATAAGTTTCCTTGTATTAGAGTTCCATCAACAATTTCGTTTCTTAGCTAATCTCTTCCTAGGAATTGATTTGTTGCGAACACTGGTTAAATGTGCTGAGATCAACTCCACACGAGCATCAATTTCATCTATCGAATTAACTTCTGGAAGTGTTTCTACTCTGCCTCAAGAGCCAACCAAGGGTCTAGCAAATAGACCCCAGTCAGCTATCTTAATGGCAAATCTCGGAGTTTTACTACTTGCAAGCGAACTATTCTGTGGCGCGTTTGATTACTCAAACGTGATAACTCGATGGTCACTAGATGTCCAACTTCCTCTTACACCATTCGTTGACCATTGTTAAGTCAATGTTTGAGTTCCCATTAGACGAGAACGTCGTTGGGGTTTCCAGCAATTTCCTTCTGAAAAGGTTCACTCCTGGACACGAAGTCCTCTACTTTTATTTAAAACAAATATGTAAATTTAATCAAGTTTGCGTTGAGTTTTTCTGATTGCGAAAACAGTATAAGAACTATGCACAGATTTTAGTGAAAAAAACTATATAATTTTTCGTTTAAATAAAAATAAATGATTGCAACCAAAACTGCTATACAAATTTTGTGCATGCAACTAACATGCAAAAACTCAATAAGTTTAGACAAAATTTTATTAGTACGTAGGAGAGTACATATAAAATAAAAACTCGTTATTTTAATGTAAAAAAATTTATTTAAAACAAATATGTATTTACACAAATTTCTTATATTTTAATTTAATTTAATTTTTAAACACATTAACATTATGAAATGGTGTATACTTTATAATTTTATGTATTAATAAATCTATCTGGAGATTTATCGGCAGACGGGCATCTTTTTAGGCCTAATCACGAAGGAAATTATGCAGACTATTTATTGGAATTAATATTAAAATCGATCTTACTTGTTTTCAGTTGTTTCGAAAGTGGCCCAAGCTCACATCAGTTTCCGTAAAATTTAAATATGATACATTTAGTAATACAATTTTAATGATACATTTCATGGTATAAAGCAATACATTTACAGGCACCGGACTTGTTTTATTGATCTATGTTCCAATACATAGATATAAAAAATAATTGTATAATATACGAGGGCGGAGTGAGAAGTCTGGTCAAAATGAAATGAAACAAGGAATAATATTTTCGACCAAAATAAATGTATTGTATGTATGTATGGGCGTCCTGAACGTTCGGCATCAGTTGTGCTTGTACGACCACAGCGAAAATCAGTAAACCACTTGTGAATCATTTTATTTGATGGTGAAGAGCCCTCATAATATTTATCAAGCTTCGTTTTGGTTTGCATAATCGTTTTTCCACGCAAAAAATAATGTCTAATTAACACACGAAATTCACTTTTTTCCATGTTTGCAAAAAAACAATGGATTGTTTGTTTTCAATGGCTGTCAAAACTAAACTAAATGACAAATCTGTCTGAAAATTTTAATTTGGTCTAGTAACAGATGGTATTGCCACATGACATCTGGGATTTGCGATTGTGGCGCCCTCTGTTGCAATTTTACCAGACTTCTCACTACGCCCTCGTATACATAAACGAGTATAATACAGTTTTCTTATAATTTAGTATATGAATATATTAGTTTATTAAATACAATTATTTATTTATAAATCAAATTTAAAACACCAAATACTGATACAAATTAAACCGCCAAGGCGAAATGTCAAATTACATTATGTAAACATAAACAAAAAGAACAAACGTTGCACACACGTCTGCTTCAATAAATAAAATATTCAAAATTGAACGTGCGTTTTTCTAACAACTACCAGAAGTTATCGATATTAGTTATTCGATTTGCCGTTAATTTCTGTTTAATGTGGATTTTATATATTATTTTCCTTAACACATTCATGTTTATTTAGTACTTTACATCTATTTACACACACGTGAATATTTTCCTAAAAATTTTCCTAAATAATTTTTGTTTTATTTTAGGAAATAGTTCCCGTCCATCGCAAGCCTGATATTTCGCACTGGTTTTATAAATTCCTTGTTGTATGGATAATTGATCTTTTAATTTCATTGGTTTGAGATAGAGTATTCGACACCGATTGGTATTTCTATTGGGTGTGTGAATATGACTCCACCCATTTTTATTAAAATATGCGAAAATCAACAAGCGAGGCGATCTAATCAACAAGCTAAATTTCGATCTCTGTGAGAGAACTGAACCGCTGATCAGAACGAGGCGACTGCATCGTCCGGAATAAGTAGTAATCTTAGTAATCTAATTGTATGTAGTTCTGAAAAATTAATTTGTGGTTTTTATTCACCTATTCTGATCATTTTTCCTCTATAGCTCGCTTCAAACGTATTAGTTGTCGACAGTAGACATAGCCATTGGTAGTTTCACCTGATTCTAGCAGTTCATAATATATCACACCTTTCTGATTCCACCAGATACAGAGCATAACCTTATTGCAAGGTATATCTCGCTTTGGTTGCCATGGACCAGCTTCACCAGGCTTCACCCAAGATGTTTTGCGTTTGGATTCTTATAGTAAATCCATTTTTCATCTCCAGTAACTATACGATGCGAAAACCCTTTGCTTGTAAACGTTTTGCAACAGTTGATCGATCAACATTTAATGCTACAGCCAATTCTGATTGTGTTTGAGAAGAATGTTCAGCCAATAGCGTTTCCGATTCAGTATCTTCAACATTTTTGGATGGTTTCCATGCTCTTTCCTTCAAAGTCAAAACCATCATTTTTAAATCGTCGAAACCATTTTTTACACGTTGTATTCGATGAGCATGCTCACCGAATTTCTTCAAGCAAACGACAAGTTTCCATTGCTCGTTTCTTTGCAATAAAAAATGTAATAAAACTTCCCGCAAATGATGTTTAATTGGAATAAAATTCAACATTTTCGAGGAGTTAAAAATACTAGTTGTTTATACTTCAACCAAATACTTCGGTTGACAGCTGACATGAAGTACTATAGAATACCAGTATTGCCCATTTATAGTAAGCGTGAGCAGTACTAGTAACGACACCTATTAGGAATGGGCGGTGTCATATTCACACACCCAATACTATAATTTTTATTTTAGAAGGAACAGATAAAGCTGAGCTTAAGCATGAGCTTATTTTGTCATGTATGTATTGGGAGGGACAGATTCGGTGCGATTAATCGTTTAGATTTGAGATTGATGTTTGCTTGAAGCTCCATCATTGGTCTCGTATCCGATTGAACCATCGAATATCTTATACAATTTTAATATATAACAAATAATTGGTTTGTTTACCAGAGTTTTTTTGTTTGTTTTACCAGAGTTTTTTGATTTAGCTTTTTTGAATTAAAAACAATTTCTATTTTTAAATTTGTTTTTTCGATTAATTCGGAGTTAACTATTTATATGATAGAATTTTTATTAGCCCCCGCATCAACTAGCTTCTTCAAGTGACAAAACACTGAAAGGTGAATTAGAGTAACTATTGATGTTGAAATGTTCGATTTTCGCGAGGCTTAACTATTGTGAAATTCAACTGTTTTATTCGGCACATTATTGTCGCTAAAATTCCCGCCTTTTTCTTCTCTCTTAACATTTTTACAGTGTACCCATTTCTTTTTAAAAGGAGTAGGCGTAGAAGTAGAAGTAGAAATAGGTTGAAGGTTTGTTTTCATTTTCACTATTTATTTCAGGTTTTTTTATATTAAATTTTCTGAATTTTTGTTTATAAGGAGGAGTTGGGTTTTTTGTTAAACTGATGGATTTTCTTTCAGTTTTCCGATGTTACCGTTTTTTGTTACTATATCCATAACTTCCTCTATAAACCTATAATTCTTTCACGGTTAGCTTTTTCCGTCCTTACTTTTACGCCAGTGTGTAGGCCAATTCGAGGACGTACCGGCCATAGGTCCGATTTTGTTACCATCTGCACATTGCATAGCTCCATGCCAGCCTAT
The DNA here is from genome assembly GCA_963691935.1 of Nephrotoma guestfalica. NCBI lineage: Eukaryota > Metazoa > Arthropoda > Insecta > Diptera > Tipulidae > Nephrotoma > Nephrotoma guestfalica. The sequence goes on from OY829913.1 coordinate 171,449,135, forward strand.
ACTGGCATGGAAGATGGATCGGCCCATGAGTTTTTCACTCCGACAGGGGGTCATAGATGTGTTCCATTTCATCACAGATCGTAATCTGTTGATGAAAATTCCCTTTTGCATCCTGCCCCTATCGGGATTCGAACCCGGTACCTCCCGATCCAAACGCCAAAGCTTTAACCACTGTGCCATTTGGTCGGTTGCCAGCAATTCTCCTTCACTAAATGAATTATCAAACTTTGAATTTTTAGAAAATCCCCTTGCTTTTAAATTTTTTTTATTTTAAAATTTTAAAATTTTTTTTTTATGATTTTATATTTTGTCAACTCTCCATGTCCAATTTTATACAACGAAATTTAATAATTTTCTACTCTTTTGTACCGATTTTCATGTATGTACGAGTAGAACTTTTCGAAACCAAATTCTTTGTTATAAAGATCCGTACTCGAATAAAAGAAGTTTAGAGAAAAAAAAATTACACGATTTTTCAATTTCGTGGATTATTTATTACGCAGTTAGTGATGATTTTAAATGAAGACAACTATATGAAAGTGTATTACCTTAAAAATGTCCAGAAGAATGTTGTAATAATGATTATAGTGATAATGCGCATTTTTTATTTGTTGGTTGAACACAATTTTGGTTTTTAAAAAAAATGTTGGTACCCAACCAGCATGTATAGTTCCTGAAAAATCTTAGTGAAAATTTGACTAGTAATGCGCATGCACAAAAAGAGCGGATCACAATGTTGTATTCGAACATTTTTTTACTATTTTATAATTTTATTTTAATTTTATTTATGTGATATAGAATTTCTATATAAAATCGTAAATAATTTTACATTAAAAATGCAATGTAATAGAATTCTAAATATATAATAAATTAAGCAAAGTACTTCACTCTTCTGATTTTCAATTTAATTAATTAATTATTAACTCTATTTAAATATTAGTGTGTTAGCAAATTGCAGAATATGACTTTTAATTAATCATCATCATTACTAATCCAAGTTATATTTATTTTTAGCCTCGGGCCAACGCTGCTCACCATAAATATGATTGTTAATTTCTCTACGCGCCGTTTGAATACTCAATTTGAATTGGAGGAATTAAAACGTTTTATTGAGCTTAACTTAAAAGATGGCAAACGATTGGTGCACCAATCAATAGAGCGTGCCGAAGCTAACATCAATTGGATGGATAGGAATCATAAAACAATTGTTCGCTGGCTAGATGAAACCGCTGAAGCAGCGAGTTGAAGCCTTTAGTTTTAGTTTAATTTAAGAAATTAATTCTATGTAATTAATGTGCGCATTTTATTTTAATTAAATATTTTTATTTAAAGACTGTTTTTTAAATTAAACTATTGTATTTTATTAAATTTTATTTTTAATTTTGATACAATTTTAAAGAAATTCATAATGTATATCTATTTTACGTACGATTATCTAGGTTTAATTATTTAAAAGTTAACAATTCGGTAAATTCGAATTGCATGGGATGCATTTTTTTACCTAATGTAACCTCCTTTCAGAGGTCATAGGGCGCGCAATTGCCCTCTATAAAAACGGAAACTTAATAATATTTTTTTGACTTGAAACGTTGAGGGAAGTCGACTTTGTTTTAATGAAACATCACTAGCTAGATAAGCTCAGCAATTTATTTAACCCAAAGCCGTATAGTTACGATAAATCGCAAGATTAATATTTTTAAATTTTATTTAAAAAACTTGCAGAAAAAATGGTTTCCTATCTCGTTTCAGGCCAATTGTATGTTAGAACATAACACAAACATTAATAACCATTTCCTAAATTAATTATTAATATTTGCGAACTTCACTTAAGTCATCTTTCAAAGTAACAACATTATCCTCTCTTTCAGTTTCCATATACTAAGAAAGCGATAACTTGATATTTTTATGTGACAGTGCAATTGAAGTGTTATTGGGTGTAAGCACAATATCTGATGTAAATATTGTCATAAATATAATTTCGCCGCATCTTTTAAAACAAATCATTTTTAATTGATCTCCAAATTGTAAGTTATTAAAATCAACATTTTGCGTAAAGCTTTGCTTATATGTTCAATTTAGATAAAGTTAAATAATTTATGTAACTTGAATGAAGAAACTGTAAATAATTAAAATGGTTTTTATCAGAAAGACATTCTTTACGTACTTGCATATAATGCCGATTTAGGAAGACATCAACTTTCTGTTACTACGCGATTTCTAGAAAACAAAACAACGGTAAATCTTTCATTTGTAAAATGTTCAAATGATAATTTTTTTAAAATTTTACAAGTTTGTATCTTAGAACATTTTTCTAAAGAATACTTTACTAGAATAAATCTTCTATCTCTGTCTCTGTTATTGTTTCTAAAGCAGAGTCAATTCGAATCAAAAACAATTGACAATTTCTGTGAGACATGCTTATACATATGTTATGGTCAAAGTGATAAATTGGATACGATACATTACCAACTTCGTCGGTAAATATGATAATTTTTTTTTTAATTTTTCATTTTTTCCGAATCGCCAAATCTTTTTGATTAAATTAATAAATATGAAAATTTAAAAACTGTAATAATAATAATAATTTAATATTTCTGTTAAATTTGAAGAAAAAATTAATTTGTTTGGTTGTGCGCTTGGAGAATTATGTGTTGGCTTTAAATACAAAATGAAAAATAATAAAAACATTAAAAATATTTATTGAGGATGTGATTTATGTATTTTTTTGATATATCCATTTTTCAAGTTCAGCTTCTTGGAAAATCTTTATTATTGCTAACCCAATTTAATTATGCGTCTGAAATATTTTAAACCGATTTTTTGGAAACAGCGGAATTGTAAAGGTTAACGGCTTAAATAACTCTCACAGGAAAGCGGGAGGTCGCTACACTGCTCTCGCTTATCCCTCCGAGACGATTTAGGAAAAATATCTCAGGGAGTGGAGCAGGAACAGTTGACTTCATTAGTAGAGGGTGACCGATAAATGTAATAAAGCTTAAAAAGAGTATTTGAATCTCTTTTTCAAAAATTCATTCATTAATTACAAACACTAGTTAATGTTTTAATTCAATTTTTTCATTTAAAACTAATCAGTCTTCAATAATTCATCAAACATGTCAAATACATGAAACAAAACACAAGTGCAACAAAACAAACCACAATTTATTAATTTTGCTAACTTAATTGTGTATATAAACCTTTAACGGATGAATTATATATGATGAATTAGAAGAAAGTCATATATTTATTATATATATCAAAAATACTGGTAATTATGCATTATTACGGGTAATTATACATAATCATTGGATTTATCTTTTTAACCGTGACATATATAGTAATATCACAAAGTACTTATATCATCTATAAGTATCTTGTAATACTTTGTACATATACGAGTAAGTACTTTGTGGTAATATCACAAAAAAGAATTTAATCAGATGAACAACTTGAATCGAGGAAAGATGTATATACAAATTATAAACACAAATTTGGAAGGGGAAATCTCTGTACTCCAAGCGAAAGACTACAATATCCAATCCTCATTAATCCAATTGATTATCTCTTTTCTTCTTTCACTACACAAATTAACAAATGAAATATTATGAAAAAATGAAACCAAAGTACACATGCATATACACACAGAAACCCAAACAAAACATTTAATTTAAATGTATGCCGCTTTTCTATAAAGTTTATTAACATTTATTTATCAGGCATTGGTATTTGTTTTGTTTTCGGAATGAAAAGCAGTAATGAAATCAACTGTTTATATTGAAAATGATAATATAAACTGGAATAATTATAAATCAAATTTAGCTGCAATAAATACGTAAATATGTACTAAATAATTTAGATATGATAACATTTTGAAATTACAATTTATTGCAAATATACCACATAATACAATAATTCAATAATAAATTCAAATTAGAATTTGTTTCTAAATACGATCGCGGATCGAGTATCGCGCGAATAAAAAATATATTTAAACTTTTTCTCCCTGCTTAATTTTGAATATTCTAAAATGTATTGTAAATTTTTTAAATGATCTTTATTTGCCCTTCTTCAGGGAAAAAAAATTACAGTTTATTCGTTGAATAATAATACGAATGTAATTTTTTTTATCTTTATGACGAATATACTCGACATGCGAGAATTGTTTCGTTCAACCGATAAAAGTTATCCCTTTCGAGTTGAAAAAACATTATTTTCGCTGCAATTTAAAGTGGGAACTATAGAGCGAATAAAAGGAATAAAAAACATATTGTAAAAGAGCGAAAGAGAGGATTTACATGTATACTCAGAATAATGGAAATAAAAAGAATAACATAAATTGCGTTTAATATTTGTCCATTTTTGCTGTTACCTAAAAAGAATAAGAGTGAAAATTTTCGTAAAAAAATACCAATACATCTTTAGTTAGTTATTGTTTATTTCATATGTGTGGAGTTAGGAGGACTTATATTTAAGTAGATTACAATATACAATAACAAAACATAACAAAACCGATCAAACAAATTTTAGTGCGTTGTGCGATATGCATGTTTTTTTTTATATAAGGGAATTTTGAATTATTCTTGTATTTTATGTTTTAAATTAATAAAATATTCATGTATACATACTAATATGAATATAATATCAAAAATAATTTTCAATACGCTGTAAAATTGTACTTTTCTTACCTAACCTAAAAAAATAATTTATCGAATTGCGATGATTTAAACCGCATATAAATAAGTTTTATAATTTTAAAAACATATATTTGTTGAAACATGTGTTTTAAACAAAATTTCAGAAAATATATCAGAAAAATGTGTCTTGCGTAATATAAATTATGGTTTCACTGACCACATATCAGTAGGTTGTGTTAAATAACAGGTTCACTATTGGTCTATAGAAAGCTACTCGTATCTGTTGTTTGTATATTGTAACAAATTTTTAACTTGTCGTAAGGAACTTGTCTAGAGTTCTTCTTTAATTGCATGGGTAGTGATTGTCTTGCACAACACGTTTCTAAGTCGTCCTACATTACAAATCTAATTTTGTAAAATATTAATTTGTTGATATAAATACGTTTATACTCAAAACTATTGAAGTTTCATTCAAAATTTTAGGAAATATATCAAAAAATATATGAATGAACTTAATATTTCAATTTATCTATGGCCGAAACGTCAAATAGGAATAATTCATTTTTATTTTTGTTTCTTACGTTATTTTTATTATTCTTTTTATTTTATCTAAGGTTCAGCCTTAAGTTCACCATACACAAATGTGTATGTAATAAATATGTGGTTGCGTCTTCTTCTTAAACAAATATTTTTTTCGAAAAATATTAAAACATATTTTTTTCTAAAAATATTAAAAAATTATTTTTCTAAAAATATTAAAAAATATTTTTTTTAGTTATTCGAAATCCTTTTTGAAAAAGCATAATAATTTGGTAACATATAAATTAGTTGAACCAAAATCTACTTAAATATAAGTCCTACTAACTCCACACATATGAAATAAACAATAACTAACTAAAGATGTATTGGTAATTTTTTTCCATAGTAATTTTTTTTTAACACTAAGTATAAATGTGTAGGTGCAGAAACGAACAAAAACGAATAAAAATAACTCAAATTTACAATGCATTATTAGTGTATTCAACACACTCTTTGGTAGTTTTTTTTATATAGGTATCTGTCAATGAGCGCTAGAGCAGGACTTATATTAAAGTAGATCTTGGTTGAACCTTACGGCATCTCAATATCAACCTACACAATTGTGCTGCTTGAACTATAGCAAAACCAACCACTATAGCAGCACACATGTAACTTTTTCACTTCTATTTAATAGTATTGTGCGTATACGAACACGAAATTTTATTCTTCTTATACTCGATTGTGTGTAAATGCAGAATCTACTTGAATATAAGTTCTGCTCTAACTCGCATTGACAGATACCTATATAAAAATAACTACCGAAGATTGTGTTGGTTACACTAACAATAAAACATAAATTTGATTTTTTTTTCATTTTTTGTTTGTTTCTGCACCAACACATTTATACTTAGTTATTTAAAAAAAATTAGAAAGAATACTATCAAACAGAAGTTAAAAGTATGATACTGCTGCGTGTATAACCGATCATCGTTCGGCTTATAGAATATGATTGTGTTTGGTTTTGAATATAGTATAGTGTTTTTTTCGGACGAAAACAAGTTTAAAAGGAATCCACAAATGTGTATTGTGTTCCAAAATACCAACCCAAATCTATTCTAGAAGCCGAACTGTACTCGAGTAAACACCGATCCTATCAAATATTTCGGTCGACGTCTATTCATTTGTATTCGTATACAAATACAGGAAAAATTCTCAAAATTTTATAATAAATATACGAAAACATGATACACGCACACAGCCATACTTCAAATATAAATAGAAAATTAAACTAAAAACAATAAAAAATAGATGTAAAATGTAAGCAGTGGAAGAGAAGGAGCCAGATTTCATTATAATTTAAATTTTCGATTTTTTATTTTGTATAGTTTGGATATTTTTTTTTTTTTTTTTTTTTATTGGTAACTATGCGATCTGTTTTGGGGCTCAAGGCTCACCCTGCTCTTCCGCGGTTATGCTTTTAACGTCCTTACTTTACGCCTTGCGGCCAACTCGAGGACGTACGGCTATAGGACCGATTTTAAGACCATCTGCACATTGCAAGCTCCATGCCAGCCTATACCAGCATGGAAGATGGGTCGGCCCATGAGTTTTGCACACCGACAGGGGGTCATAGATGTGTTACATTTCACCACAGATCGAAATCTGTTGATGAAATTGCATAGTTTGGATATTGAAGTGAAGGAGAAAGATTATCAATTGTTTGGTACTGTAATTTTTTAAAATGAAAAAATAAACCAATTTTTTTATAATGCTCCATTTTGCATAGCAATCTTGAACTGAATATGGTGCATTATCAATGAATTAAATGTATGGAATATTTTTCTTTTAAGTAACAATTTTACTATGATATAGTCGACCGAAAATTGTGTATGTGTTCCAACAATATGGTTTGTAGAATACATTTGTGTTGGGTTTGAAAATACATAAAAAATCAACTTTTGACATATTTCTCTTTCGTGCACGAATTTTACATACACAATTGTATAAACGGGTCGAGAAAGGGCTATATGACTATGTATAGGTAACAGATGTAGATAAATAATCTACTTAAATATAAGTCCTGCTAACTCCACACATATGAAATATACAATAACTAACTAAAGATGTATTGGTTATTTTTTTCCATAGTAAGTTTTTTTTTTAAACTAAGTACAAATGTGTAGGTGCAGAAACGAACAAAAATGAAAAAAAAATTCAAATTTACATTGCATTGTTAGTTTATCCAACACACTCTTTGGTAGTTTTTTTATACAGGTATCTGTCAATGAGCGTTAGAGCAGGACTTATATTTAAGTAGATTTTGGTAGATCGTATACGAGTAATACAGAGAATAGACGAATTGATTTTAAATTATCCGGTTTCTCTCTTCGTCGTAAGGTTTCAGATATTTATTAAAATTAAAATTGAATGAAATAGGACATTGTGTTAAAAGTTTCATAAAAAATCGTTTATGGTGTGTTATATTCTTCTAACATTAAGCGAATATGAACAAAATTGCTTTACGAAGGATCGCAAAACCAAACAATCATATTTTATAAGCCGAACTATGATTGGTTATACGCGCAACAAAATCATACTTTTAACTTCTGTTTGATAGTATTCTTTACGTACCAATATAAATCAAATACGATAAAATTTGATCGAAGGCTAGTTTTGTTTATACAAACAACAGAGAACGAAAGAGTTTAAAAGAGAATGTATATGTAGCCAAGCCAACATTTGTTCATAAAAATTTAAAAAAAAAAAAAAATTAGAAGTAAATAAGACACTCACTACTTTTTGTTTTTGATTTTTTCCCTTAAATACTTTTTAGGCAAATATTTCTGAAACATCACATACAATCGACTAAATAAAGAATAACATTTTGTGTTCATATACGCACAATACTATTAAATAAAAGTGAAAAAGTTACATGTGTGCTGCTACAATACGGCTTATAGAATATGATTGTGTTTGGTTTTGCTTGAAGAGTATGACATCTACCAAAATCTACTTAAATATAAGTCCTGCACCTACCAAAAACTACCAAAGAGTGTGTTGGATACACTAACAATGCAATGTAAATTTGAATTTTTTTTTTCATTTTTGTTCGTTTCAGCACCTACACATTTATACTTAGTTTAAAAAAAAAAATTACTATGGCAAAAAAAAAATACCAATACATCTTTAGTTAGTTATTGTTTATTTCATATGTGTGGAATTAGCAGGACTTATATTTAAGTAGATTTTGCATCTACAAACATCTTCATAATCCACACACACATACTTAACGACAAATTAAATTCAGAAACATAATTTATGATTTACTCTGGAGATATACTCAACGCGACCGGCGTGACTAAGTAAAAAGAAAAAGTTAAAGTATGTGAATTTATACTAAAGCAATTATACTCGGCGCGACTCAGACGTGACACAAAAGAAGTTGATTTAACTTTAACTTTTTGTTGTTGTTTAGTACTAAAGTTTAGTCTTAGAGAAAATTTATGAAATATTTAACCAATTTTTGTTTTATTTTTGCTATCATTTTGACACTTTGAAAAAGAAATGTTAAAAACGTGAATTCATATCCTGAGCTTATCTTGGGTATACTCGTAAGCGCATTTTTGACATTTTGAAGCTTCTGAGTAACGTCGAGTATATCTTCAGCATTAGCTTTGTACAGTAGGTACATTAAAATTTAGTAGTTGACGTGGACTGACCGATGGTTGAAATCCGAAACCTGTCTCAGTAAAACAAAAAATCTTTTTGACATAAAACGAAATTTTTTAAATTACTTGTGTTATATTTTTAAAAAATTTTAAGTTTACTTATTTTTTGTGAAATAAAAAACATATTTTTAAAATAAAATTCGTAATAATTTGCATTGTGTTGTGACAAAAGCCACGGATAACAACATAATGGATGCATTCCAAATATATAGCTTTGTTGTTTACTTTTCTTGTTTCTATTACATATGTTTATTTTATTTGATAAATTAATAAATAATTTTAGGATCTTTATTTATAAGTCAAATAAATAGTATTTAAAAGTGTACACTATTTTATTTTTAAACTTAGTAATCTATGCCCGCTTTAATTAATAAGTATGTCACGAAATATTTTGTGTTATGTTTTTTATCTTAAGTAATAAAACAACTGTACTTGCAACTAAACAGTACTATATAAAATAAATCCACAGAACACAAATTCATGTTCATGTTTAGAAACGCAATAAAACTTAATGTTCTTGTAATTCATTTTCGAATAAAATGGTATAATACTTCTGTACTTAGAGAAATTTAAATAAAATCGATCATGTTTTAAAGTTATGGTACAATCGTTTAAACATTTGTTTTAATTGTAAGCATTTCTTTTTCAAATCTGGACTTGTTCAATTTAGAGTTTTCTTAGACCGGATTACAAAAACTACTTAGTAGTGCTAAAAACATATTTCTGTGTGTTTTAAATAAAATTTGGCGATCGGATTGTAAAGGTGCATAACAGCATACCACAGAATTCCATCTATAGAATTGAATGTTTGACGAGAGAAGCACTTGTAGATCGCGGTGTTGGTCATCAAATAGAATACTAGATAAATGACGGCAATTAACAACAACGTTAATTATGACGAAAGGTGTAAATTGTAATATTTTATGGCGATATGACGAAATAATAAATGCAATGGCTAATGTAATTAAATAGAAGATTATGGAACAGCGTAACACAACAGCCAAGACAAGCGCGAGTAAACAATAGTTTACAATCAGCAGTTTGTGTGGTGAACGTAATCATACGGTAAAATATTACCAGTGAAAATAATGTACGAGTAAGCAGTAGCAATTGGTGTCAGAAGTGGAATTTTGTAGATGCCAGCCGAAATGGACATATGTACATAGATTTAAACAAATATAAATCGCAGAAATTCTGTTGTAAGCTCCTGTTTCGACCGGATGTTCGGAGGAATAAGTGTTACTCAGTTTGAAAAACATTATGGAAGAGGAAGTCTGAGCCACTAGTGCTAATCAATTTATCCCAACAGAAGAGCAGAAAGTTCTGAAAGTTCTGAAAACCGTATTGCTTCAGTGAAATTATGTACAGTGAGTGTCGAGAAAAAAATTAGCAGTTTATCAAAATCAACTATACCATTTTTAAACGCAATAAACAAATATGGTAGAGAAGGATAAATATTGCATTAAGATACGATTAGACGATATCATTTAAATGAAATTTCATTAAAAAAAATTACACGTTTTCCTCGATGATAATGTATAACTGACATGTTTCTCAAAAACTGAGACCACTTTAACGTCATCAGTTAAATTCAAAATGATATATTACATTCAAGTGAAAACGTGCAAATGGCAAACAAATAGCAAATCACACCTTACTCAATTCTTCAAATTTCATATCGCTTTTTCATACAATTTCGATATTATACACTATTTAGGTGCAATTTGCAGTTAACAAAATATAATTAAAATTTTTATTTTATTTGATATTTAGTAATTCGGATATTTCAAAAAGAGAAGTAAAATTAATATATAATTTAAAAACCACTTCTTGATATACTCTTATTTTTATTTTGCTGACGCTACATCCCATAGAAGGATTTGGCCGCCTCATATTTGAGGTTACATACTCAGTTATTTTCGGATATGTGATTGATCTATTTAATACTAGCCAGGTTGCTGAGGTGTTGGCAGCGGATTACGGCTGCTGGATGAGGCATACTGGCATGCCGCGGAGGTGAAGCTAATAATCTGTTTTTTTAATCTCGGTTGCTTCACGTTGATTGTGTAGTTGTTGTCGCATTATCTCTCACTGCCACATGTCCCGTGATAATCCGTTTATTACCCGTTAATAAGTTCATGGAATTCGGTTAATCAGTTTCGAATGCTTGTAAGAACATAAATAAAATGTAATTAAAATAATTTGAACAGTTTTTCGTGTTATTATTTTATAATTTATAGAAAAATTATATTAAAACAATAACACGAAGAATTGTAATGCTATAGCACTATAGCAACACCTTTATTACATTTAATAGATGACATTTTCAATTTTTTTAAAACCAATATAATTTCTGAAATTATATTGGTCAATACTCTATTTTAATACTACTATTTGAATATAATTTTATAAAGTCCTCCCCTCTCCCCTGCTAGATTAATTAAATGAAACAAGTCTCCTAATTAATCGGTCTGGCCTGGCCTACTATCAATGATCCAAAATCATAGATGTTGTTGAGGCTTATTCATCCGATATAGTGCGTTAAAGCACAAATGGCAGCGTAAGATGCGGCGGAGCACTTTATAATATTTAATAATAATAAATAAAAAAACTTTAAATTTAATTTTAAAATGAATTTTTATTTAATAAAAATAATTTTTGTTATTTATGTTGATGGTGAGTGATGAGCTGCGGCGGCGTGTTGCTCCGGCAAAACTCCAAATTGAATAGACCGAATGTAATTTTTGGTTTTTTTCTGCTCGCCTAAATCGAACAAAAAAACTTAAAATTTCCAAAACCGGATTTTCTGGTTTATGGAATTATTTTACATGCACGGAAATAATTTTGGTGCACCCGTTTACAATATGTTTTATGGCCCTATTCCATGAGAAAAAAATATTGTCTCAGCAAAACGAAAACGAGACAAAAATATAGATCGACTATATGGGAGAAGGGCGTATCCGATTATAGCTTGCTGAGCAAATTGTTGTTGTGTTGCCATAAATTTTTCATAAAAAATATCAACTCGAGTATTTTTTATAGCAAGCAAACGAAAAAAAAATCCCTTCTCCTTTTTAATTTTATTTTATACAAATTTTTATAGTGTCAAGTGCGTGAGAAGAGATTAAAAACTTTTGTATTTGTATTTATTTTGTGGTTAGTTTTTGTAAAGAAAAACTTTTATTCTCCTGCGGTAAATAATAAACATATTAAAATTTAATAAAAATGGAAAAATTCGGTAAGTTTAGTTAAAATAAATTTAATTAATTATTAGTTATTTGATATTCTAGTTTGTGAAAAGTGAAATTTGAAAATCCATAGTTCCTACTGTAATTTTAACGGCACTGAAATTTTAAAAATTTAAATCTTGAAAATCTTAAATCTTAATTATTTGATAGTTGTAAAACAATCGAAGCTACTTATCCGGTTATTGCGAAATAATTGCAAACATTGTATTATTGTTTATTGTAAAATTTTTGTACCGAGTAAAAATTGTTCGGTTTTCATGTCGTCCAGAAGAAATTATTTCTCAATAAAATGTATTTACTTCGAAACACAATATTAATAATACTGTATTTTATTATATTTTAGGTAACAAAACAGTTGTGGTTCTGGAGAACGTCATCGTCAAAACGACAAGCGACTTACAACACGCTTCACAAATTTTTTTTCGAATTTGAATTGCCAGACATCGAATATGAAGGTAAAAGGTTATTAAGTGTCGGTTTTTATTTCTGTTTCTTCGAAACGTTTTTTTTAAATAAAATAATAATCAAAACTAAGATTGTTGTATTATTTCACAATTAATTTTTGCTAAGCAGCTGATCTAAGAAAACAAAATTTTGATTGAGTGGTTTTATTGCGTAAGTAAGTATACTTTACCGAATTATAGATTAATTGATGGTTTTGTGCAGCCACCGAGTTATATTTTAGGAAGTTTTAATATGGGCACTTTTATATTTCTTATATATATATATATATGTATATATACACGTTTCTGTTGCTGGTCATATTGCTATGATATACAATCTTCATTGTATTTTAACTGGGTAGACAAATGGTTCCTACGACTTCAAACAAACATTCCACTTAGATGCATATCACGTTACACCGTATACAAAATGCATATTAAAAACTCAGGATTTACATATGAGAAATATTTTATTCAAAATCATTAAAATTAATCTTTAACTTTACGTATTAATAATAGCTATTTGTCTTCAGGTGCAATATGGCCGAGAATGCAATAGGCACGGATGAATTTTCTTTTAGCACATCGCTCGTTGATACCCCTTATCGTATAACTCGTTATTATTCTTTAAATGACGTGTACTTCCTTGAGATGTGTTTTAACGAAATCCGACAGCTGGTGGACCAATTGTTCTTATGATAGTTCATTTACGACTTTAAAACACGACAGTTTTAACTGTTTCAAATTTATGATTTTGGCTTTGGTACCATACAGTATGACAATTCTTTCGATCTAAAAATAAACAAAATTATAAATATCAAATACATGAGAGTAGAGTATTTTAAACAAACTTTTTGCGGTCCTAAATTATTTTGTGACATTAAATTGCTCAAGCTGATTTAGAACTGAGTTTTCATCATCGGTAATTCAATCGGTATTGCTGTCGCACACATCATCGTTATTCTCCATTCCGTTTGGAATGTCTTCACCTAATTCCTCTCTATTATCGAGTTCTTTTTCTTTACCAATCACATTTGCTATTTCCACACTGGTTTTTAGATTCATTCCATAATCTATCGTCGTCTGTGTGATGATTTACGGGTAGATGATTTTGTGTGATGATTTTTTACGGGTAGTTTTAGAATCAATAACGATTTGGGTGCGTTTAGCACCCGCCACTGTATTTGTATCGAGTTCTTCAATGGAAAATTCATTGTGATCCAATTCAATTGGACAATTTGTTCGGAACTCTCGCATTTGTTCAATTTCGGCATTTGCATCGTATGCGAATGTCATACGCGATAGTTCCGTCTCTTGTGGCTCTATATCAGCTTGATTATGAAAATCATCATCCATAAATCCATTATTATTGTCGCTGTCATCCAAATTTATGTTACTATCACCTGATTGGAGCATTCTGAAAATAAAAAGATCGATCGTTATAGAGCAATTCCTTACTTAGATGTTTCCAGCCAAATACGTACTTATTTATGTCGCACAGCTTATCACTAATACTAAAATCATCTGGTGTATCATCCCAGTACGGATTATCGTAATCAAATAAAATTTCCGAGTTATTCGATTCCAGCGTATTTAGAAAAGCTCCACTCGAACTATTCATATCGCTAAACTTGGATTTTATATCGGCAAATACGGGATCCAAGAAAGATACCGTATCTAGTTTACCATTTATCGTTCCTTTACATTTTGTTACGGTTGAAATTTTGTTGACGTCGCTTTTTTGCTTTAGCCTTGGTCTTTGCTTTTGGATCCTGCACATCATTAGTACTCTCGCTAATTCTCATTCTCATTTCCATCATCGCCTTTTTTATCGCCGACATTCATACGAGATACACCTCCAGGAGATTCAAATCACTTCGTTTGCAGGATAGCCGGTAACCATAAATTTTACACGATACTTCCATTGAGGCACAAACTGCTTTGAAATGTTTGACATATTTACGATGGCCTGTAACCAAATAGGACAATGTATCGATTAAATTTGTATGATATGCATTTTCTATGTTTATTGTAACGAATATATAAACACAGATTAATTTGAAGCCAAGCGATCTTCAATCACCATTTACATTGTCCATGAACTGTTGCAAACAAACTTTCAACTCCTCATTATTGTCCGTACCGAAACATTTACACTAGGTACTCGCACTACTGGTCACCGCATCTACTTCGTCGTCTTTCCTCTTCATCGTCATTCTACAAAAGAAACACAAAACAAATTAGGTCATTTAATGAAATTCACGATCAAACCTAGCTCGTTTACTGTGGGCAACGGTGTTTTGAATATGAAATGACGTTTGAGAGGACGCTTTCGTTAGAGTAACCATTATAAGTATCACACAGCAGCACTCAAATTTTTAACTTAAAAACTTATTTATTAGATTTATTATTATGTACAACTACATATTTTTGTTAAATTTATCTAATTTATTACGTAATTTGTTTGCGTTTTAAAATGTTTAAGACATTTTTTGATGCTTTGAGCAGTAACAAATAAATTAATTTGAGGTTAATTTACGAACTTGTCAAACATTTCTCCTCCATATTTTATAGCAGAATACTTTTTAGATATTTTCGTAAATTAACCAAAATAATTAAACAATAATATTTAGTGTTCATCGCCAAAATGATATTAAATTGTTTACTAATTTTTAGGATATAAAATAATTGTCAATTATTAAAAATAAAGATTTTTAGTTATTTATTTAAATAATTTAAGGTTAGTTTTTGTTGATTTCAAATTTCCCCAATTTTTTCTACCATAAAATAAAAATGTTGTGTCTCAGTCGCTCTAATGTAAATTTTAGTTCTTGTCTTTGTCCGATGTTCAGCAAAATTTTTCTGTTTTCTCCATGGAATAGCGCCATTAATCCAACATAATAGCGCTATTCCATTCAAAGTCGCAAGATTTTGTACAAAATTAAAAAGAGACGAAAATAAACCATTTCTATTTGTGAGAATAGTATTTCAAATTTTTTTTATTTTTGTTGAGTTGCTATAATTTTTTCTTGAAAAATATCAAGCTGAGTATTTTTTATGGCAGCAAATATAAAAATCAAAAATAAAAATCCCCCACTCTCTCTTTAATTTATTTTTCGTAAATTTTTATGGTGTACAGACATACGACGACGTGACTTTAGAAGATCAATTTTTTATGATGCCGTGATTTTAGAAAAGAACTTATTAGATTCGTGTGGTGGTAATTTGTACTGTATAGTACATATATGCAGTATGCACAGAAACACAACAATATAAAAAAAAATAATTTCGATTAAAAGATTTATTAAATAATAATAATAAATGATGACTTCCACCGGTGCAGCGGAAGCGATTTAAATAAATATAGGAGGCTAATGATTTAATCTCGGCAAAGGATAATTTAACACGCCATAAAATGTATCTAACAATGTATCCAATTCAGGATATGTATCCGAAATATAATAAAGGAGATCACAAACTATTTTACAGCATATATCTTTGGTCGGCTGATTAATGAATCCAATCTAAGAACAAAATAAAAGAAAATTTAATTAGTAGGAATAGGAAGTAATTTAATTTTCTACCTCAAATATCTTTAATGTTACAGTCCTTATGAATTCCCATTTCGACTGTTCTCTCGATAAAATCATATTACAAAATGTTTGCAACAAATAATATGTCATCGGCTGAAATTTCAGTTGTAACATCATTGAGTTCATAATTTAAATAGTGAAAATTGTCAGGAAACCCAACCGTCAAGCAATAGTATAAAATCCATAATGTGCGCTTATCTAAAGTTGAAAATGGTAAATCGATATCTGAATATTGCCATGTGCCATAAGACGCCGCGAGTTGTACATATAGTGGTAAGTTCGTAACATAAACGAGTTATATTCAACAGTTACATACGAGTTCCACATCATTCGTCTTATTCGGTTGGTGTCTGAAAATAAACAAAATTAATATTTTATTTGAATGCCAAACCAAAATAAATTAGAGACACGTACGTGAATAATTCGCGAGTATCGTGGGTATCCTTGGGGATCTTTTACTTTCCACAATGAGTTTCCATTCAGCTTAATATTATTGCGCAAAGTTTCCAAATCAGCTAATAAATTCCTAATCATTACTCGAACTTTTTGAAAATTTGGTTCATTTGTCACAAAATTAATGCAAATCTGACTTTCAACCTCCCCACTTTTAGTAACCGGTGCAATTACTTCATCAGCATCTATTGTATCGTGAGATGCGACAACACACTCCACGTTTTCTATTGAAACTACAAACGACGAAGTCGACTGAAAATTGACGCTGCTAAAGATTCGACAATCGAATCGATTTCATTCTGGGGCCTATTTTTTTCTTTTTCTGTAAATAAATCGTTGTTGATTATACTTCATTGAATAAACACAAAGAACATTCTTATCCTAAAATTGGGTTAGTATTTTTTAAAGTTTAGAAGTTCTGGTTTAAAAAACTAATATAACGTCAAAAACGTAACGAGTGCAAATTGTTAAGATCAATAGATTTAAACTTAATTTTAATTTAATATTAACTGTTAAAACGGTAACAAATCAACTATATTATAAGTTACACAAATATTTAGTTTATAATTATTAAAAAATACGTTTTATTTTAATAAAATTACCTTCAGTTTAGGTTTCTCCATTGTATCCATTTTGATTTATTATTTATGTAACATAAATTTTTTGATTATTTTAGGTTATAGAGGAACTTGTCAAAAGTTTCCCCTCACATGTTTTATAGTAGAGTACTTTTTACGTATTTGTCCAAATTAAAGAAACTAAATAAAACAAAACTATTCCCGCCATTTTAAAAATAATATTTATTTTTTTAATAATTTATATAAAGTAAAATACATCATCGCTTATTAAACATTACGATTTTTCACTTAATTTAAATAATTTTTAGGTTATGTTTGTATCGCAGTAAAAAAATTCCCCTACATGTTCTACTATAAAATAAAAATTGTGTCTCAGTCACTCTCATGTAGATATTTTATTCTTGTCTCTTTTTAATTTTGTACAAAATCTTGTGATTTTGAATGGAATAGCGCTATAATTGTTTGCCATGCCATTGTATTGTGCAATGGCATGGTAGTGTGTAAGTACGTTTTACATGACTTTGGTTTTGTAAAATCAATACGATGTTTATGCATCTCTAAATGATTTGATTGTAGACGTGTTATCATGAAATTGTTGTGTAACCAAAATATAATTTTTCAATCATAATTTGCTTACACAAATTTCGTTATGTACACGTGTTGTTGTTCGATTATCTATGTACAAGTTGTTAGGTACAGATAGCGTATACAAGATTGTTGTATATTTCGGAATAATTCGTTATATGGAGAACTGTCCATTTATAAAGATTAATGTATACGGAGAATTATCCGTTGAGAATTAATTGTGCGGAGTTTCTTATGGTTGAAGAAACTAGCCGCTACAATGTATATAACTATTGAAATTAAAAGTGCTACAATTTATTTTAATGTTAAAAATTAGTTCAGTTACTGCGTAAAATTGAACAAAGCAAACGATGGCATATTATTTGTTTTAACAAAACTACTAATCTGGCTCATTCAAATAATTCAAACTAATAACCGACCTACTTTGGTAAATTTCAGTCCTTCAAGATTCCGTTCTTTCTTGTGTACCCAAAGTAACAGCCGAGAATAGATTTGTTTTTAAATTTATATTCATATATATTGGCTGCGGGCCAATAGTGAAAAAGTAAATTTTCGATTTTTACCATAGTAAACGAATAAATATATACAGGGTGAATGACAAGAAGGGTTACCAACCTCAGACTGTGAAACTAGTGATGACAGAGCGCTCATATTTACACTAATGACAGTTCATTCCATTGTTTACAAGCGTACAAAAGCATTTTAGTGGGAAATATTCAGAAAAAAAGTTATTATGTGATTGCTCTATATTTGGCTTGAAAACCACAGCCGCAGATTGTTAACCAGTTAAAACATCTGCATGTGAATAGAATGTTTGTGTATCGCACCATAAATCGTTATAACGATGCTGGCAGCATTGCAAAACCATGGTGGTGGATAGAAATGCAATGCAACATCGCCGGATATCATTCGGAAGGTGAAGGCCAAATTGGTTCGGAATCCGCCGTAGCGGCAGAAAAATGGCTCGTGAGGCGAACATTTCGCTCGAACGGATGCATCATATATAGAAAGATCATCTGGGACTAAAGGCCTTGAAATTCCATAAAACGCATGGTCTCACCGATGATCAAAAAAAGGTAGAGTGGAAAGAGCAAAGAAGTTGTTATGCTTGCCCAAAAGTGGCGATTTGCCGAGTTTGGTTTTCCGATGAGACACCGTTCATTATTGAGCAATATATGAACAAGCAAAACGACCGGATTTACTTGCCCGGCCGTTCTACTGAAAATTTGGACCAACGGATTGTCACTCGAAACTAAGCGCTGCCGATGGTGATGGTTTGGGCCGCCGTAATGGCCGAAAGCCGTTCACCGCTTGTCGTTTTTTGGCCCGTGGCATCAAGATAAATGCTCAAGTTTATCGGGATCATGTGTTGGAAGGAGCGTTGAACCCTTGGGCACAAAAACATTTCAGCCGCAGAGCCTTGATATTTCAACAGGACTCGGCGCCGAGTCATAAAGCGAGGATCAATAAAGATTGGCTGAGAAACAAAGTTCCGCGGTTCATTTCCACTGGCCCAATGGCCAGAACATTCACCTGATGCAAATCCGCTAAATTTCTCGGTTTGGGGTATTTTGAAGAGCAAGGTTGGGACAAAAATACCAAAGTGTCGATCATATCAAGCAAGCGCTTCTCTGGGAATGGGCCAAAATACCGCAGAGCCACTTGCGTGCTGCATTCAATAACTTTGTCGGCCGTTTGAAGGCCATAATCGCGGCTGAGGGTGGCCAAATCGAAAACTGCTAATGCAATTCGAAAATTTAAATATGGGTGGCTGAGACCAAATGTTACTGACTTCACTCTGCTGTCATTTGTGTAGTTGTCATTTTCGCGCGTCAATTTTTTGACAGATTAAAGTTTGGTTAGTTGTTTACATGTGGTCAACAAATAATTGTTCTAAATTAATATTTTCATAAAAAATCGTAATGGAATTCAAACGTAATAGTGTAATTGCACTGTATGTTGTAATCCTTTTTATCGTTCTCTCGTCCGTAATCGCCTCAACTCAAAATAATTAGACTAATAATCATTACTTTTCTTTTTATAAAATTTATTTTAAATTCAAATATAAATTCACATATATTTTTTTTATTGCTTTCAATTATTTTTACAACCTACGTCGACTACGATCGGATTACATCTAAATCTTTTTCCTAGATGAACATTTTATTTTAGGTTTGCATTACATATAATTCAAAGTGTTTTTTTATATATATATGTATAATTATTATATTTTTTGTTACATCAGTCGGCCACGCTATATACGTAGGCGTTGTCGCCTTCTAAAATTTAACGATTATTATAAATATATATATATAAAAAAAATATAGAAAAGTTGAGCATTAGAAGTTATTTTTTTAATGTCAAATTCAAACGTAAGCTTTTATATTCACCATTCCATTGCTCAAATTTTCTTTACAACTCTTTATCACACATTAACAGTTTTAATTCCAACTACAATGCTAATTCAATTTCCATTTTTTTATATATAGATATACAGTTATTTTGCGTCAAGTTCATTACTCCTTACAATTTTCTTTTATCTATCTATTGAGACAACAGCCTCATACTTTCGAGACGACTGTTGCTCTCCTTCTATATCCTTGACTATATATCGATCTTTATCCAGAACTTTATCGATGATATAGGGCCCACTATAATTACAACTCAACTTCAAGCTAGTTCCAGTAGAAACTGGATTCCACCTAACCATCACTATATCCCCCTTTATGTATGAGCCCCCTTCTCTTCGTTTTCTATCATAATATTCTTTCTGCTTACCCTGATCTTTGACTATCAATTCTGATACTTGGTTAAAATCTACCCTTTTAACATACTGTTAATCTCGCATGTCAGTGGATTGTCTTTTGGTCCATTTGGCACATATCGAAATACTAAATTAGCAGGTGTCTTTTGCGTAACCCGATGAACCGTATTATTCATTGACCACATAACTTCTAAGAGTTTAGTATCCCAATCACTACACTCGACTCCAGTAGATAAAGTCCTTAAACCTGTCAGAATAATTTTGTTGGCAACCTCGGCTTGCCCATTAGCCCGAGGTGTATGTGATCCTACCTTGATATGCTGGATATTATAACTCCTGCACATCTCTAAAAAGGGCCTACCCGTGAAAGCACCTCCTCTATCTGAAATTATACGTTGCGACCTACCATAACAAACATGAACTCTAAAAATGTATTCATAGTTTCCACTGATTCTACCGTTTTAACTGCCTTAAGCCAAGTAAACTTGGAAAACCCATCCACAACACACAAGACGTATTTTCTTTTGTCTTTGGTTCTCACAAACGGTTCTAAGTGGTCTACATGAACCGTTACGAACGGAACATTTCCCTTGTCAAGTGGATGCAATCCCGGAGGTTTGCCCGTTGGGACTTTATAGTAAAGGCAATTAATGCATCTATTAATATACTTAGAAACTTGTTCTCTCATTTTGGGAAAATAGTAAGTTTCCTTTAACTTTGACAATGTTTTGTCCACACCCATATGTGACACATTGATGTGAGCCTCGTTAATCAGATATGACCTTAATTCCCCTGGAACGTATAACCTCCATCTTTCTTTCGAAATTTTATATAATCTACCCTTATAAACCATATATTTATTTTTTAAATCTTCATTCACATCTAAGTTTTTTATGATCTCTTCTATTTCCCTACATCCTCTCTGCATACAAGCTACCCAATCAGTGTTTACGCTTATCCCTAACACTATATTCTCATCTTCTATAGGATACCTTGAAAAGGCATCTGCAACTTTATTAACTGACCCCTTTTGATACTCAATCCTATAATCGAACTCTAGTAATTTCATAAACCATCTCGCGACCCGCGGATTTAAATCTCTCTTTGACTCCATCAACTTTAAACTGTTACAATCAGTCGTTATTACAAACGGTATTCCCAATAAATATATTCTGAATTTTTCCAATGCACTAACAATAGCTAAAGCCTCAAGCTCGATGCTATGATATCGAGATTCTTCTGAGGAAGTCCTTCTACTATAGTACGCTACTGGGTGTAACTTAACATTCGTTTGTTTTTGAAGCAAAACAGCCCCAATGCCTATTGCACACGCATCGGTATGTAATTCCGTAGCTGATGCTGGGTCAAACACCTTCAAAACAGGCGATGACACAAGTACCTTCTTAATCGACTCAAATGCCTATTGTTGAGAATCTTCCCACATGAAATTCGAATTTTTCGATAATAAATCTGTAAGTGGACGCGCTATGACAGCAAAATTCTTTACAAAACGTCTAAAATAGCTTGCTAGGCCCAAAAAACTTCGAACACTCTTTTGATCTTTTGGTGGTGGAAATCTGACCAAACTCTCGATTTTAACCTGACCCGGCTGAATTCCATCCCCACTTATTTCGAACGCTAAATAATTTATTTTCCTCATCAAAAACCTACACTTGCTTAAATTGATTGTCAGATTACTTTCTCGGATAACATCCAATATAATCTTTAAATTTTCTATTCCTTCTGACCTTGTTTCGGTAGCTATCAAGATATCATCAAGATATGCCACTGCTAGACTAAATCGTAATCTACCCAAAATCATATTAATTAATCGCTGAAATACCGCTGGGGCGTTACAAAGGCCAAAGGGCATACGTTTGAACTGGTAATGCCCATCCGGCGTTATAAAAGCTGTTTTGTCTCTACTTTTCTCCGAAACGGGGACCTGATAATAACCTGAGTATAAATCTAAACTCGTAAAATAGCTCTTTCTTCCTAACCTATCTAACTGGTCGTCTATTCGAGGAATGGGATAGTGATCTTTGACGGTATTACTATTTAATTTTCTGTAATCTATACATAAACGATACTCACCGGTCTTCTTCTTGACCAATATTATAGGGCTGGCATATTCTGAAGGTATTCCAAGACGGTATGGGCGATAATAAACTGGTTTGCTTGGCTCCTTTAGTTGAATCTCCATTTGAACTTTGTCAGTTAGACCCAACTGACTCATGTTTGTTGAAACTACATCCTTGTATTCGTTCATAATTTTCAATACTTCGGAACTATCATCGTCTGTAACTATTTGCTGGCTTTCAATTTGACGTTGATTCTTATTGTTATTCGAAGCGCCTCTAATTTCGTCATAGGGCATATACACCATAGCTCTGGTGAGCACGGAACCCTTCTTAATGTCAATCGGACTATCGGTGAAGTTAGTAACTGGGGCTATAGATGATTTCTTCGTTGACTGTATTACACAATTCGGGATAGCTGTTCCATTTTCTTATAAACGATTGTCAACATGCAAAACTTCATCACTCTCAAAATCGGTTGCCACTTGAATGTGACCTACATAACCACTAGGTATCACTGTAGTCTCCTTTGCGATTAAATTTGTTTTCCCGGTACTATATCGTACCCCAATTTTGTTAAAACCACTATCCTCCCGTTGTTGAATACTAAGCCCATCTGAATTGGCGATAATATGCACATGTGGTTGTTCGGTAAATGAATGCCCAACTAAAATTGGTACACTCTGGAATTCAGGCTTCACTATGAAAACTTTTACCTTCGCTGATACATCGCCTACTTTAAGAACGAGAGTTGTAACACCAACTGGCTGCACTTCCCCACCTCCATAACCTTTTAATTTAACAAGGTTCTCGTCCTCGTAAAAGGTTACACCAATTTGATCTGCAATATCACTTCTTAAAACTGTACAGCTGCTTCCCAGGTCAACGTAACAATCTATGCTTTCGCCATTTATCTCTGCTTTCTTGAAAAACTTCTGATGAGTGTTAACCTGTACATGCAACACTTTTGGGTTTTCATTCGATGAACTATAAGTTGGAGAATTGCTAGGCAATTTATTCGTGCCACAGTTTCTGGCAAAGTGACCCTCTTTACCACACTTAAAACAAATTAGTTTTTTCGTAACATTTGCGGTATCTGTACCATCGGTCCGCCGTATTGAACTGATGCTATTCGTTTTATTACGCATCTGATTTAATCCTTTGTATTGATTCGTTGAACTAATTAAGCTTCTTAATGCTTGATTTTTTTCTGTCCTGTAATAATTATCAGCTTCTTTTAAATCGGTTAAAAGTTCGGACGGTCTATCATATCTTCTTAATGGTCGAAATTGACTCATCCTAAACCATCCAACCAAACTTTTGCAGATCCAACTAATTTTAACAATGCAAAGTGTCGTGTAGCTAAATCCGACATATTATATATTTCACTATATTCTTCGACTCTCGAAATCCATGAGGATACATCCCCTAGACCATCGAACTCAGGAAGAAGCTTCGATATGTCGCTGAATCCTTTCCAGTCGACCGCTCGATTCTCATCCGGCATAGATGAACATACTCGTATATCACTATTCGACCTATCACGTCGATGTACTTCATTCTCCATCGTTGAGTGTGGATTTCTATTTTTTTTGGGTGCCATGATAACATATACGATACCACGTTGTACGTAAAAGCTAACCTTTCAATGTGTTTCACCAAAACTTATGAGATTCTCCAAAATCTCTAAACAATCACCAAATTGTTTACTTATCAATAAAGATTCACCAAAATCTTTAAAACGTTCAATAAAACACTTAATTTAGTTTCTTGTCCAACACGCGGTTTCACAAAAATTTATATAACGATGTTATTTTAATTTTTTTTTTATCCCACTTCTGAAATCTGTTGTAATCCTTTTTATCGTTCTCTCGTCCGTGATCGCCTCAACTCAAAATAATTAGACTAATAATATATATAACTATATATATAAATATATATATATATATATATATATATATATATATATATATATATATATATATATATATATATATATATATAAATATATATATATATATATATATATATATATATATATATATATATATATATATATATTTATATATACGCAATTTTATAAAAATTGCTGTGTCGCTCGAGCTTTGTGTGACGGTGCCGCGTCCTGTTGGAATGTCCAACGGTTCGTACCAAAATGTTTACGTGCCCAAGGTAGCAAAGCATCGTTTAGGATCTTTTGGCGGTACACCTCTTGGTTTACCTTGACTCCATCTTCGATGAAAACCAGAGGAGTGCGTCCATCTGCAGTCACTGCAGCCCAAACCATAACATAAGCTGGTGATTGCTTGCGCATGGCAACTCTTGTATCCAAATTATCGTTGGACTTGTGCTCTAACCAAACACGATTATTTTGTTTATTCACATACTGTTGAATGGTGAAAATTTTCTCATCAGAAAAGACAATTTTTGGAATCTCATCACGTTCGGCCAAGGCTTTCAATGCTCGTGTTCTTTCAAGCCTAACTTTTTTTTGTGCCTCCGTAAGATCTTGAACTTTTTGTATCGTGAAACATGTAGACGTGCGGCTAATTGATTGGCACTTTGACGAGGATTTCGTTGGATTCGTTTCTTCACATTTCGTTTCATTTCTTTTGATGTTGCTGTCTTTTTAGGACCGCCTCTGTTGCGTTTAGCGATGCTACCAGTTTCGTTGTATCGAGTTATTATGTTCAAATGCTGGAGCTGACGAACTATTGCTGTTTGTGAATTTCCACCTAAACACATGATGTAACAAAAAATATAATAATTATACATATATATATATATAAAAAAACACTTTGAATTATATGTAATGCAAACCTAAAATAAAATGTTCATCTAGGAAAAAGATTTAGATGTAATCCGATCGTAGTCGACGAAGGTTGTAAAAATAATTGAAAGCAATAAAAAAAATATATGTGAATTTATATTTGAATTTAAAATAAATTTTATAAAAAGAAAAGTAATGATTATTAGTCTAATTATTTTGAGTTGAGGCGATTACGGACGAGAGAACGATAAAAAGGATTACAACAGATTTCAGAAGTGGGATAAAAAAAAAATTAAAATAACATCGTTATATAAATTTTTGTGAAACCGCGTGTTGGACAAGAAACTAAATTAAGTGTTTTATTGAACGTTTTAAAGATTTTGGTGAATCTTTATTGATAAGTAAACAATTTGGTGATTGTTTAGAGATTTTGGAGAATCTCATAAGTTTTGGTGAAACACATTGAAAGGTTAGCTTTTACGTACAACGTGGTATCGTATATGTTATCATGGCACCCAAAAAAAATAGAAATCCACACTCAACGATGGAGAATGAAGTACATCGACGTGATAGGTCGAATAGTGATATACGAGTATGTTCATCTATGCCGGATGAGAATCGAGCGGTCGACTGGAAAGGATTCAGCGACATATCGAAGCTTCTTCCTGAGTTCGATGGTCTAGGGGATGTATCCTCATGGATTTCGAGAGTCGAAGAATATAGTGAAATATATAATATGTCGGATTTAGCTACACGACACTTTGCATTGTTAAAATTAGTTGGATCTGCAAAAGTTTGGTTGGATGGTTTAGGAAGAGTCAATTTCGAGTGGCGGGAATGGAGAAAGCTACTACTCGAGAATTTTCCAACAAACGGAAGCGCATTAGAAAGGCGGAGAAGAGCAGATTCATATAGACGGAAAGCGGGTGAAGAAATTTTACCATATTATTTCCAAAAGCTGTCGTTGTGTAATCAAGCTGGTATGAAGAATGACGAAATTATGGAGTTAATCGTAGAGGGATTACATGACAGTCGTTATCGCAGTTTCTTAGGACCATTAAGAAGATATGATAGACCGTCCGAACTTTTAATCGATTTAAAAGAAGCTGATAATTATTACAGGACAGAAAAAAATCAAGCATTAAGAAGCTTATTTAGTTCAACGAATCAATACAAAGGATTAAATCAGATGCGTAATAAGACGAATAGCATCAGTTCAATACGGCGGACCGATGGTACGGATACCGCAAATGTTACGAAAAAACTAATTTGTTTTAAGTGTGGTAAAGAGGGTCACTTTGCCAGAAACTGTGGCACGAATAAATTGCCTAGCAATTCTCCAACTTATAGTTCATCGAATGAAAACCCAAAAGTGTTGCATGTACAGGTTAACACTCATCAGAAGTTTTTCAAGAAAGCAGAGATAAATGGCGAAAGCATAGATTGTTACGTTGACCTGGGAAGCAGCTGTACAGTTTTAAGAAGTGATATTGCAGATCAAATTGGTGTAACCTTTTACGAGGACGAGAACCTTGTTAAATTAAAAGGTTATGGAGGTGGGGAAGTGCAGCCAGTTGGTGTTACAACTCTCGTTCTTAAAGTAGGCGATGTATCAGCGAAGGTAAAAGTTTTCATAGTGAAACCTGAATTCCAGAGTGTACCAATTTTAGTTGGGCATTCATTTACCGAACAATCACATGTGCATATTATCGCCAATTCAGATGGCCTTAGTATTCAACAACGGGAGGATAGTGGTTTTAACAAAATTGGGGTACGATATAGTACCGGGAAAACAAATTTAATCGCAAAGGAGACTACAGTGATACCTAGTGGTTATGTAGGTCACATTCAAGCGGCAACCGATTTTGATAGTGATGAAGTTTTGCATGTTGACAATCGTTTATAAGAAAATGGAACAGCTATCCCGAATTGTGTAATACAGTCAACGAAGAAATCATCTATAGCCCCAGTTGCTAACTTCACCGATAGTCCGATTGACATTAAGAAGGGTTCCGTGCTCACCAGAGCTATGGTGTATATGCCCTATGACGAAATTAGAGGCGCTTCGAATAACAATAAGAATCAACGTCAAATTGAAAGCCAGCAAATAGTTACAGACGATGATAGTTCCGAAGTATTGAAAATTATGAACGAATACAAGGATGTAGTTTCAACAAACATGAGTCAGTTGGGTCTAACTGACAAAGTTCAAATGGAGATTCAACTAAAGGAGCCAAGCAAACCAGTTTATTATCGCCCATACCGTCTTAGTCACTATGAACGAGGGAAAGTACAAGAGATGATCGAAAACTTAAAATCAAATGACGTCATCGAAGATTGTTCATCAGAATATGCCAGCCCTATAATATTGGTCAAGAAGAAGACCGGTGAGTATCGTTTATGTATAGATTACAGAAAATTAAATAGTAATACCGTCAAAGATCAGTTAGATAGGTTAGGAAGAAAGAGCTATTTTACGAGTTTAGATTTATACTCAGGTTATTATCAGGTCCCCGTTTCGGAGAAAAGTAGAGACAAAACAGCTTTTATAACGCCGGATGGGCATTACCAGTTCAAACGTATGCCCTTTGGCCTTTGTAACGCCCCAGCGGTATTTCAGCGATTAATTAATATGATTTTGGGTAGATTACGATTTAGTCTAGCAGTGGCATATCTTGATGATATCTTGATAGCTACCGAAACAAGGGCAGAAGGAATAGAAAATTTAAAGATTATATTGGATGTTATCCGAGAAAGTAATCTGACAATCAATTTAAGCAAGTGTAGGTTTTTGATGAGGAAAATAAATTATTTAGGGTTCGAAATAAGTGGGGATGGAATTCAGCCGGGTCAGGTTAAAATCGAGAGTTTGGTCAGATTTCCACCACCAAAAGATCAAAAGAGTGTTCGAAGTTTTTTGGGCCTAGCAAGCTATTTTAGACGTTTTGTAAAGAATTTTGCTGTCATAGCGCGTCCACTTACAGATTTATTATCGAAAAATTCGAATTTCATGTGGGAAGATTCTCAACAATAGGCATTTGAGTCGATTAAGAAGGTACTTGTGTCATCGCCTGTTTTGAAGGTGTTTGACCCAGCATCAGCTACGGAATTACATACCGATGCGTGTGCAATAGGCATTGGGGCTGTTTTGCTTCAAAAACAAACGAATGTTAAGTTACACCCTGTAGCATACTATAGTAGAAGGACTTCCTCAGAAGAATCTCGATATCATAGCATCGAGCTTGAGGCTTTAGCTATTGTTAGTGCATTGGAAAAATTCAGAATATATTTATTGGGAATACCGTTTGTAATAACGACTGATTGTAACAGTTTAAAGTTGATGGAGTCAAAGAGAGATTTAAATCCGCGGGTCGCGAGATGGTTTATGAAATTACTAGAGTTCGATTATAGGATTGAGTATCAAAAGGGGTCAGTTAATAAAGTTGCAGATGCCTTTTCACGGTATCCTATAGAAGATGAGAATATAGTGTTAGGGATAAGCGTAAACACTGATTGGGTAGCTTGTATGCAGAGAGGATGTAGGGAAATAGAAGAGATCATAAAAAACTTAGATGTGAATGAAGATTTAAAAAATAAATATATGGTTTATAAGGGTAGATTATATAAAATTTCGAAAGAAAGATAGAGGTTATACGTTCCAGGGGAATTATGGTCATATCTGATTAACGAGGCTCACATCAATGTGTCACATATGGGTGTGGACAAAACATTGTCAAAGTTAAAGGAAACTTACTATTTTCCCAAAATGAGAGAACAAGTTTCTAAGTATATTAATAGATGCATTAATTGCCTTTACTATAAAGTCCCAACGGGCAAACCTCCGGGATTGCATCCACTTGACAAGGGAAATGTTCCGTTTGTAACGGTTCATGTAGACCACTTGGGACCGTTTGTGAGAACCGAAGAACCAAAGACAAAAGAAAATACATCTTGTGTGTTGTGGATGGGTTTTCCAAGTTTACTTGGCTTAAGGCAGTTAAAACGGTAGAATCAGTGGAAACTATGAATACATTTTTAGAGTTCATGTTTGTTATGGTAGGCCGCAACGTATAATTTCAGATAGAGGAGGTGCTTTCACGGGTAGGCTCTTTTTAGAGATGTGCAGGAGTTATAATATCCAGCATATCAAGGTAGGATCACATACACCCCGGGCTAATGGACAAGCCGAGGTTGCGAACAAAATTATTCTGACAAGTTTAAGGACTTTATCTACTGGAGTCGAGTGTAGTGATTGGGATACTAAACTCTTAGAAGTTATGTGGTCAATGAATAATACGGTTCATCGGGTTACGCAAAAGACACCTGCTAATTTAGTGTTTCGATATGTGCCAAATGGACCAAAAGACAATCCACTGACATGCGAGATTAACAGTATGTTAAAAGGGTAGATTTTAACCAAGTATCAGAATTGATAGTCAAAGATCAGGGTAAGCAGAAAGAATATTATGATAGAAAACGAAGAGAAGGGGGCTCATACATAAAGGGGGATATAGTGATGGTTAGGTGGAATCCAGTTTCTACTGGAACTAGCTTGAAGTTGAGTTGTAATTATAGTGGGCCCTATATCATCGATAAAGTTCTGGATAAAGATCGAAATATAGTCAAGGATATAGAAGGAGAGCAACAGTCGTCTCGAAAGTATGAGGCTGTTGTCTCAATAGATAGATTAAAGAAAATTGTAAGGAGTAATGATCTTGACGCAAAATAACTGTATATCTATATATAAAAAAATGGAAATTGAATTAGCATTGTAGTTGGAATTAAAACTGTTAATGTGTGATAAAGAGTTGTAAAGAAAATTTGAGCAGTGGAATGGTGAATATAAAAGCTTACGTTTGAATTTGACATTAAAAAAATAACTTCTAATGCTCAACTTTTCTATATTTTTTTTATATATATATATTTATAATAATCGTTAAATTTTAGAAGGCGAGAACGCCTACGTATACCGGGTGTTTTTTTTAAACTGAGACGATCAAATATCTCGAAAAATAGCCACTCTACGGAAAAAATGTCCATAATCAAAATTTAATCATATCGCGGGGGAAATATATTAGTGCAAAAAAAATTGTCCCCCACCCCCCGCTTTGTAGGTGGGGCGGGGGTAACTTTTAAACTAAGATAGGAAGCCATATTTTTGATTGCAGATACGGATTCTACGACTAAAAGTACGTATGATATGAATGATATATTTTGTTCGGTTCATAATAGATGGCGTTGTAATCGACGAAATTCAATTTTTTCAATTTCTCCTTCTTAGAATCTTAGAACACGCGCATTCGATTCTGCAATACGTTTGAAATAAAAAACATCACGTTTTCACTGGAAATACTCGAAATTCGTCATCAAAACAATTTATTCAGTTTTGTAAATGACATTTAACGTTTGTGCTATTTCTTATCTTCATGTTTTTCGTAATTGCAAAATAAACGATAAAATACTTTAGAATGGAGCGTTTAACTGTGCCAGAGAAAATTGAAATGGTTCTGGTTTATGGAGAAGCTGGCAGAAATCTTGAAAATGCTGTTGCTATTTACGCTCAATTTTTTCCGGATAGGATCGGAAATGCATTTGTTGCTGAATGCATTTCAGTAACATTTGGTCTCAGCCACCCATATTTAAATTTTCGAATTGCATTAGCAGTTTTCGATTTGGCCATATATATATATATATATATATATATATATATATATATATATATATATATATACTCGTATCTGGAGGTGAACATTTGAACTGCCCGAAGAATATAATGAATCCTAAACCTTCTTGAAATTTGTTTATCCGGATTGAAATTATATGGAATTGTTGTGGTACAATTATCTAAGTAAGGCGGCGTATAACTTAGATTGAAACAACTGAATGTCACCAATTAAAAGGTCACAAGTTCATTATTATTCAGCTATATTGGAGTAAAAGGCAGATATACCATAAGAGTGTGACCCTCAAACTACTTGCAATTTATACTACTACTTAACTACTTGCCCTTTCGTTGTTACTTTTTTGCCAATTTAATTTATTATTTGTTAAATTATAAATTTAGTTTATTTGGAATAGATTCCAACAACATTTTATAAAAATTAACATCCAAATCTTAATTAAAGGATTATGGACACAGGATAACCTCAACGAATTTACATTCATTCTCTTAGGCTGCGCATCAATAGTCGGGTAAAAGTCAATTTTAAGTAAATTTTTAGGTACATTTAATTATTTCTGAAAAACTCTATGGTAAACTGATCGAAAAATCTGTACTAAAATCTATTTTTACCGTAGTAACCGATTTACCGACTATTGATACCGAGCCTTAATGATAGTCGGTCTGCCATTTTTCTTTTCCTCTTCTTTATCTATATAGATATGGGTGAGATAAACATCTGCAATTTGTGCTTGATCCACATTATGAAGATTTATTTATTGGGTGTGTGAATACGACCACGCCATTTTTATTAAAATAAAACACATTTTGTTGCTCAGAAAATGAAAGAATTATTTATTGCAAGTATACTCCATCTACAGCTTAAACTTTCCATCATATTTCAGGCAACTTACAGAATCCTTCTCTGAAGAAATCCTGGTCTTTGGAGGCGATCCAATCAATAAGCAAATTTTCGATCTCTGCGCGAGAAAGAGACGACTGCATCGACCGGAATAAGTAGTAATCTGAAGAAGCTATGTCTGGTGAACATGGTGGGTGGAGTACAGCTTCCCAGTTCTGTCCGTTTAAATAATTTTTCACAACGTTTGCAACATGCGGTTTTGCATTTTCGACCTGAAAAATTAATTTGTTGAGTTTATTCACCCATTCTGGTCGTTTTTCTCTATATAATCGCTTCAAACGCATTAGTTGTCGTCGTTAGACATCGTCATTGATAGTTTCACCTGATTCTAGCAGTTCATAATATACAACACCTTTCGAATCCCACCACATACCGAGCATAACTTGATTGCAAGGAATATCTCGCTTTGGTTGCGATGGACCAGCTTCACCAGGCTTCACCCAAGATGTTTTGCGTTTGGGATTCTCATAATAAATCCATTTTTCATCTCTTGTAACTATTCGATGCAAAAACCTTATCTTTGTTGTCTTTGAAGCAGTATTTCAGAAATGGTTTTCCGACTTTCGAGATGTCTTTCTTTTAATTCATGTGGAACTGAGTTGCTAGCTTTTTGAACCACTCCGAATTAATGCTACAGCCAATTCATATGGGGTTTGAGAAGAATCTTCAGGCAATAACGTTTCCAATTCAGCATCTTCAAATTGTTTGGATGGTTTTCCATGCTGTTTATCTTCAAAGCCAAAATTATGATTTTTAAATCCTCGAAACCATTCTTTGCACGTTGTATTCGATGGAGCATGCTCATGGTGAATTTCCACCAGCACACGATACGTTTCCGTTGCACTTTTTTAGCAATAAAATAATGATTGATTGATTGGACTGTAGGCCCAAGTACTGGACAAGTGTCCCGGATAACACCGGGCCTATTCCTACAGTCTGTTTACACATAACAATAGGAAGGATACGAAAGGTTTTTTGGGGGACAGAACGACCCGGTTTCAGACACCTATCGATCGTACGACACGACACAATTCTAATCTACTAGAGGAAGAATACAGGCTTAATAGGTTTAATGGATAACGATGATATTGGTCTTCAACAATTGTTCTCTAAATCAGCAACCTGAGAAAAAAAATATTATTGCGTAAGAGCTATTGACATCCTCGATTTTTGATTCAGTTATTGACACCATCACGAGTATTTATCACTTTCACGTGAACTAAATTACTATAATTGATTGGCTCATATTAAAATCTCTATCTCAGTCTATCTCATTAATATCAAATTAGTGGTTAGTTATTTCAGTTTTTCATCAAACACATCACCGTAAACACGTGTGCTTAACAATAGAGAACAATAGAAAAAATAGTGTAAATTTAGTATATTTTAACAAGGAATGCTGTAGAGGTAAGTACCTTTAATATATTATTTATTAAATAAATTATTATTTTTATATTTTATTCACTAATACGTTAGATCATTTCTTTAAAAAACTAATAAAATTGACCAAAAATATAATTAATAAGTTAATATTATTGGTGTCAATAGCTGTAACTGAATTTAATGTAGTTTCAATTATTGACTATGGGCTGTCAATAAATGTAACTTCTATGTATAACTGTCCCAGTAGTATTTAATAAATAGTTAATTAAAGTGGTTTTGGGTTTTCATTAAGTTGAAATAGTTTTATAGTGGTGTACGAACAATTTTATAATATTAAAAAGGTGGTGGACGCATATATATAGTGTTTTAAGTGGATTATTGTTTGGTGGCAACAGCAACAAGTGTTTGTTTATATTTAAGCGGCGTGTTTTTAGACAGTAAGTAAAGTCAGGTGTGGGCAAAAGGAGGGCTTCGGCCCTTAAAAGGGGCGATGTTTGAATGCCCAAATAGATTCGCACCGTTGAGGATGTTGGGGAATAATACCCAACCCTCCAAAAGGAAAAAGATCGAAGAAATGCGAACAAAGAGATTAGGATTCGGTGGCGGTGCAGATATAATGGATTGCAATGGAGTAAATGAAAAATATCTAATAATCAAGCACGAGCAGGAGGGACAAAACCTGTCAAATTTTTCACCTTTTGGAATACAAAAAGCGCTGGATATGATAACCAAAGGTATCATTAAAACGCAACGTTCGAGAGCTGGAGAACTCTTGGTTCTGACAAAAAATCAGGCAGCGACGGATGCATTACTGAAGGCAACATCTCTGGGACAATTGGCCAAAATAAAAGTGACGGAACACCCCATATTAAACAGTTCCAAAGGTATCACTTTCTGCCACGACCTAAAAAGTTTAACTGAGGAGGAAATCAAAGAAGGGCTTAAGGACCAAGGCGTCATAGAGGTATACAAAATAAAGAAATGTGTGGAAAATAAATTAACGGACACAGCAGCAATTATCCTGACTTTTAATTCACCAGTATTACCGGAATAGGTGAGGGCAGGCTTTATACAACTAAGCATTCGATTGTACATTCCAAATCCGTTGAAGTGCACCGAATGCCACAAATTTGGTCACACCAAAAAGAGATGCACAAGTGATCCTAAGTGCTACAAATGTAGTGAAGTAACACCACACAACCAGCCGTGCACTACACTAAAATGCATAAATTGTGGAGAGGCACACACCAGCAACAGTAAGGAATGTCGAGTATATAAACGAGAAGTAGAAATAGTGAAAATTAAAACTGTAGATAGATTAACATTTCCCGAGGCGAAAGTCAAATATTTTCGATTATAACACCACACCAGCTAACCAGACAACATATGCAGATACACTAAAAACCTCCTTTAACCCACCAAACACACCACAAAAGCCGCAAAACAAAGAAAACCAACTAGAACAGACAAAACCACAATCATATCCAAAAACTATTTCATCTTCAAGGCAACAACAGACACAATTAAACCAACCACAACAACATCAGCAACAAAAAGATCAAGTACAACAACAACAAAACCAACAACAGCCGCAACAACTAAAACAACTACTAGAAACGAACAAACTACAACAACAAATACAGCAAGTACAACGACAACAAGAAAGATTACAACAACAACCGCAATCAAATCAACAAACAACTTGTAATACAGCAATGGACAATAAAAAAAATGAAGCATGGCTAGCAATGAGACATTCTAATTTAACTCCAAAAGAATTAACATTATTTGGAAATAACCATGTAAGTATGATTGATGATGAATGAGGGAAGGAGGAGAGAGAACGCATTTGCATTTATAAATGCCATATCCTTTCTTCATTTCTTTGAATGGTAGAGCGAATGCTGAGATCCAATGAATGCATGAAAATTGGTCAGATAAATATTCGCAGTATATATGCCAACGGTGATATGTTGCGGAATTATCTGACCAATAATGATGTGAATGTGATGATTTTGTGTGAAACTTGGGAGCGAGAGGGTAAGACGTTTCGGGTGAAAGGATACAATTATCTGTCCAGACCGAGGGCTGATGGCTTCGGCGGGGTGGCGATATTGGCACGTGCCAATATATCAGCCTGGTCCTTTGTGACATACCGCGCTTCGAGCACATTGAAGTCATCGCGGCCAAAACTCGGAATCTGGACAGAAACTTGTTATTTGTTAGCATCTATACAACTCCAGTGTTGTCTACGTCTGACAGAGAGAGAAGCCAACGAGATTTTCAAATTTTGTTTGAATGGGTGGAAGGCAAAAGTGACGTGATTCTAGCGGGTGATATGAATGCGCATTCGAGAATATGGGGGAGTGAAAGAACTGATGCTAGAGGTAACTGGTTGACTCGCCTCATTCTGGATTCCGATCTCGTAGTCCTGAATGATGGTGGGTCGACTAGAATGCCGAGAGTGGGGTCGACAGCCAGCGCGATAGATTTAACTTTAATATCTAGCGGGCTGGCGGGCCAAGTCACTTGGAATGTCACAGATGAGAATTTGGGTAGTGATCATTATTTGATCAGGGCATGCTTAGGTGGTATAAATGTTAACATAGACCGTAAGGTCATTATGAACGGTAAGAAATGGGTCGAACGTATGAATGATACTCTGATAATGAAAGAAGTAAATGAGGTTAACCAACTTGAGGATGAAATAGAGAGAGTGAATGAAATGTGCACTATAAATATCAGAGGGAATGAATACAAGGTGAATGGTTGGTGGAACAATGAAATCCAGTATTGGTATGAAAGGAAACGGATAGCATTGAGAGAGTTCAGTAGGTGTATATGTCATGAATGTAGAATAAATTATGGAAGAATGAACGCAAAATTGAAAAAGGCTATCCGTAGAGCGAAAAGGAAAAGTTGGCGGGACTATGTATCAAAAATGACACATAGAACCACAACTAAGGATGTATGGAATAAATTTAATAGTGAGAGGATATAGAGCGCAAGGCAGAAATGCAGTGTTAGATGACAGAGAGAATGGAGGTGTCTTTTTACAAATGATTACGGACGTACGTAACAATTTGAGTGACAGGTATGAAGTCTTGCTACCTGATAATGAAAATGAACTTATGAACGATATGTGTAAAGAGTTTGAATGGGAAGAGTTCCGAAGGGTTTTATAAATTTCAAAATCTACTACCCCCGGAACTGACAGAGTGAGTTATAAAATGATTGGTAGATTATAATTCGAAGCCAAGCTTCGAATTCTCAATCAAGTATACATGAGTATTCACATACCGGAAAAATGGAAGGAAAGCAGAGTGGTACCTATTCCTAAAAGGGATCGGGATAGGAATCTGGCAACAAATTACAGGGGAATATGTATGTTGAATGTATTTGTTAAAATTGTGAATGGTATGATGAAAGGTCGTATAGATAAATTTGTGAATGAGGGAAATTTTTTGCCGGAAACAACCTTTGGGTTTCGTCACAACCACTCTGCTAATGAGTGTGTAGAAAAGTTTGTGTGGGAATTACAAAAGGAAAATAAGTATGTTGTGGCGGTATTTTTGGATATAGAAAGGGCATATGATTACGTGGTTCCAGGGAAACTTTATCAGATCCTTATGGACTTGGGGTTTCCTTGGAAAATTTGCAAATGGGTGTATGAGTTCATGAATGAGAGAAAGTTAGTTTTATGTGGTAGAGGGTATAGGTTGGAAGGAGCGATGACTATCGGCCTCCCCCAAGGCAGTAAAATCTCACTGACTCTCTTCAACCTGTATACGAGCTCGATACATAAGTGTAACTCCTCGGGCAAAGTCATTTTGCAATTTGCAGATGACTTTGTCCTGATGGGCAAGGGGAGTACCATTGAGGAGGCCTTGAGTCGGGCTCAAGAATGTGTGAATCAGGTAATCGAATGTTTGAGTGAACTGAATTTTAGAGTAAATTCGAGTAAATGTTGTAGTATGGCTTTTAGAACGAATCGGATGGTTGATGTGCAAATATATAATGAGAGAATTGAGTGTGTGAAATTGACTAGGTATTTGGGAATCTGGATTGACAGAAGAATAAGTTTCAAATTGCATATGGAAAAATTGCCGATAATTGTAAGAGTAGATTGAACGTGATTAAAAGGGTGAGCAAACCAAAATGGGGAGCTCATCCGGGTGTGACTAATATGTTACGAAAGGCGCTAGTGTCAACTAAAATTGCGTATGGAATGAGTATATATGGTGATGGGTCCAAGGTTGGGTTTAAAAAGTTGATGCTTGTGGAGAATGCGTGTGCTAGAGTGGTATTGGGAGCGATCAATTCTACACCAATACACACTCTGTGATCTGAATTGGGTGATTCGCCTCTTAATTTTAAGAGGGAATAGATCACCGTGCAAGAGACTGTGCGAATGTTAACTAAGGACAATAAATTAGTGAATGAAATGAAAGAGAGATTGCAAAGAGGGACGGTTTACAAAAAGACAACAAGATCACTGGTAATCTTGGAAAATATTAACATATTCTCCAAGATTCGTCCGGCAAATCCGAAAGTCCCTCCGAGCAATCTAATAGTGCGGTTGAAGTTTGGTGACACAACAAAAGCAATGATGAATGAGTTATCGATTAAGAGCGAATTTTGCAAAATGCGAATGAATTATGTTGCACATGTGGAAGTGTATACAGATGCTAGTGTAAATGATGATCGCGTAGGTGTTGGAATTTATATTCCTTCAATGAGGAAAGAGAAAATGGTAAGAGTGCATGACAGTATCTGTATAATGAATGCAGAATTGATAGCGATTATGGAAGGGATCAAGTTGGCAATGACACAAGGGAGAAGGAGAATAGTGTTATTCTCTGACTCCCGGAGTGGGTTGGATTTAATTAGTAAGGGTGGGGGAACTCATGGCAATGTGTATGTGGAAATGCTATATAAGTATCTTCAGTCTTATGGGAGGGAGGTCATCCTTCAATGGATACCTTCACACCTACAGATTGAAGGTAATGAAAGAGCCGATATGCTTGCGAAACGGGGTTGTTTGATTGAGGATGTAAATGAATATGAATTCATGGATGCCAGAGACGTACTTCGCATGTTTCAGATGAATCTGTGGAGAAAATGGGAGAGAGAGTTTGTTGAAAAAATGTCAGGTGAAAGGTAAGAAGTACTTTGAGTTGGTTAGGTCTCCTTTGAGACAACCGTTCTTTAAGGTACTCAAAGGAGATACTAGAATGTTACGAACTATGGAACGAGTGAGATTGAATCATGGAAATTGGAAAGAATGTTTGAAGAAACGCAATTTGGTTGTGTGTGAATTATGTGAAAGCTGTTTGGTTGTGGAGGACATCGAACATTTGATTCTGAAATGTTCTGCATTTAACCAGAGCAGACAAATGTTCGATGTTCTATTGAGTGCAAGTAGTTTAACTGAATTATTACGAATGGGAATGAACGTATATAAGAATATGAAGAACATATAAGAATATGTATGAATTTATTAGAACAAATCAGATAGAAGTGTGAAAGGGGATCGATGTGTGCT
Source organism: Nephrotoma guestfalica (assembly GCA_963691935.1). NCBI lineage: Eukaryota > Metazoa > Arthropoda > Insecta > Diptera > Tipulidae > Nephrotoma > Nephrotoma guestfalica. The sequence goes on from OY829913.1 coordinate 171,488,037, forward strand.
AGGTGAATGAAAAGAAATTAAAATTAAATTATTATTATTATGGTAAAAAATGTAAAATATTAAAAATTGTAAATTTTGAAACGGGCCATATGGCACCAAATTTTTGGAGCTAGTGCCAAATAAAAAAAAAAAAAAAAAACTGTCCCAGTAGTGGTGTGACACTTCTGTGTCAATAACTACACCACTACTGGAACAGTTATTGTCGGTCGGTGGTTAAATTTTTATTGGTTTTTATTTATTTAGCTATTGGTTTTAAAATTTTATTTAGCTAAATTTTGTAATTCTGGTTGTAATTCAGAGATATTGGGCGATCAAAATAAAATACAAAAAAAATATATATCCCAAGTAGTACCTAAGATATATCATTTTTTTTTAATTTTAAAAAGTCCATTTTTTTCACATTACTTTACGTTTCCGATCAACATGGATACAAATAAATTAAATCCATCGGTTTTTTGATGTTATAATATTTTTAATGAACTATACTAATTGATATGCAGTAAATAGTATGAGTAGCTGTTGCACCTTTTTTGAAAAAAAAAATCAATCTTTAATTTTCAACATGAAATGTGGTAAATATTTTTTTTTTTATTATATATATATACGCATCCACACTTATATAAATACACATATGTAGACACATACACATCCATGTACATCCACACACAAACATATTATATATACCATATACAGTGCACATAGAATACTATAGGCCACACTACTCTCTATGTCATCAAATTTATGTCTACAGTTTATTCTTTGAACTATAGATGGCAGTTATGTTCATAAAAAGAATACACGAAAATAAACAGAAAAAAAAATATTTATACGAGTGCTGAAAGTAAGGTTTTGTCTTCCCTTAAATTACAAGAAATGTGTACACATTTTGTACGTGTTTACATATTTAACACAATTTAAAATGCATAATTCTATAATAATATTATTAATTAATACTTACCAATAGCTTTTTATTAAATTTTAAAACATATTATTAAAATATTTTTCTTGTTGTTTGTTTACAACTTTTTTTTATCAATATGACAGGTTAAATACAAAAAAAATCAAAACAATTTTTATAATTTTAGTGCTGTCTACAATAGTCAAAGAAGGAACTGACAACATAAATTGACGTCATATAGCAAAACTTTTAAAGCAGTGTGGCAGGTAGTATTCTAGGTGCGCGGCCATATATCACACAAACATTTGTCCATTCTTTTTTTTACTACACACTCGAAAAATAAAATAAAATTAAAAACACATGTCAAAAATGTTCTGAAAATTTTTATTTGTACTTTAAAACAAAAAAAAATATTTGGGAATACAATTCACACAGTAACACAATTTTTAAACACACACACGCTCGCATACACATCGTAATTTCAATGATCAATTTTATTTTTGATCATCATGATGATGAAACAAATAAAACACAAACACTGCATTCTTTTTATATGTTATTTTTATCCTTTACTTTTCTTTGCAACAAAATAATGTAATACAACTTTTCGCAAATGATGTTTATTTGGAGTAAAATTTCACGTTTTCAAGGAGCTAAAAATACTAGTAGTTTACACTTCAACTACTAAATGCCGTATACTGCCTTTGACAGCTGACATCAAATACTATAGAATACTAGTATTGCCCATTTATAGTAGACATAAGCACTACTAGTAACGACACCTATTGGGAATGGGCGGAGTCATATTCACACATCTAATATATCAGTACTAATAGAATTTATAAGACTGAGATTTTCCTTTTTAAAAATTTATCGCTTGAGTATCTTAATTATTTATTGAAAGAACCAAAATGGTAGGAGACCAGATATTTTCTCATGAATTTTAATTTAAACTTGTGCTATCATCAAACTCTTGCACATTATAAGTAAATAATAATAGCAGTTTATGGTATCTCAAGAAAAGTGTCATCACAAATGTGGTATAAAACATTATTATTATCTAAATGAGAGTTTCATCTAAAGAGTATCTTTTACTTTTCAAATTTTTCGTAACTCATTTTAGCCGCACGCAAAATAATATTTCATCTAAATGATAACATTTAATTGTACCTTTATAATATTGAAATAGTTTGATTCAGGCCTTTGTCAAGTACTTCCCCTGCACTCCAATTTTAGCATAGCTTTCTTTAGTATATGTATAGATAAAAATGTATAAACAGTTTAAAATAAGTGAAATTTTGGGTTATTCTGGATGATAGCCAGATATTAGTTGTACATCGAGGTGCGGTTATCAAGACGTTGGAAGATGTTACTTCCGACGTCTTGGTAACCTCATCTCTAAAATTAATATCTGGTTATTACCTAGAATAACCCAAATTTCATATAGAAATGCGTCAAATAACGGGTTATCCAATTCGAGGTTGATAAAGTAGAAATCTGTATACCGACATCTGTCAAAGATAAACGTCAAGTACGCTGTCATTTATTTAGTTGACATTCTGCCATTTAAGAATATGGAGCATTTAACAATCGACCAACGCGTTAAAATTATTAAATCTTATTATAAAAATAGTGATTCTGCCGTATCCACATTTCGCGCTTTACGAGCAGATTATGGTCGTCATAATCGTCCTACAAAGCAAACCATATTGAATACAGTGAATAAATTTGAACAAACTGGATCTGTTACTGATATTGTAAGGTCTGTGCATCATCGAAACATTCGCAATGCTGAAAATATCGCTTCTGTAGCTGAAAGTGTGGAAAAAGATCCAAATTTGTCAATTCCTCGTCGAGCTCAACATTTAGGCCTATCTTATGGCTCATTATGGCGCATTTTGCATCTGGATTTGCATCTTCATCCGTATAAAGTCCATTTGACACAAGAGCTAAAGCCTGCTGACCATGGACAACGAAGAACATACGCAAATTGGGTGTTGGAAAAACAGGCCGTCGATGCTGATTTTTCGAACAAAATTTTCTTCAGTGATGAAGCTCATTTTTCGCTTGGTGGATACGTTAATAAGCAAAACTGTAGAATTTGGGGCTCAGAAAATCCACAATTGATTGTAGAGAAGCCATTACACCCGGAAAAAGTCACTGTTTGGTGCGCATTGTGGTCTGGTGGTGTGATTGGGCCGTATTTTTTTGAGAACAACCATGGACGAACCGTTACCGTCAATTCTGAGCGCTATGGCCGCATGTTAACCGATTATTTTTTTACGAAAATCGAAGATTATGATCTTGACGATATGTGGTTCCAGCAGGATGGAGCAACCAGTCACGTAACACGAGCAAATCGAGATCTTTTGCAAGAGAAATTTCCTGGACGTTTGATTTCGCGATTGGCTGATGTCAATTGGCCTCCAAGATCCTGTGATTTAACGCCTTTGGATTTCTTTTTGTGGGGCTACGCAAAAGATCGTGTTTACGCAAACAATCCTCAAACTCTTGACGAATTGAAAACTAATATTCGTAAGGTAATGGCCGAGATACCGCCCGAAATGTGCCGAAAAGTCATTGAAAATTACCGCAAAAGAATCAAGGCCTGTAAGAAGTCCCGTGGAGGACATTTGAATGATATCTTGTTTAACTAAAAATGGCAAGGATCAATCTGTAAAATGAAATAAAAATTACAATACATTCCGAATATTTTGTGTGTTTTTTTTAAGTTTACTTTATCAAGCTTGAATTGGATAACCTTGTATAATAAAATTCAAGGTTTCGAAGGGGTTAACAAATGCGTAGCGAAGCATAACAATTCGCTAAGCCATTGGGATTATAATTTGTTTGTAAGTTTAAAGTATTACAATATTTTGTAGTGTGGTTACTGCAGTCTGATGAGACGACCGAATTTTGATTTAAAGACAAAATAAAATTGGGAATGATTTTTGCTGCCAATTTCGCTAAGGAAAAATTATTCCCAAAATACATACATACGAGTATATGTATTTATATCAAACTTTTTCTCATTAGACTAGAAATAACTGATTTGATTGATTGATTGATTGATGCGACTGTAGAACCAAGTACTAGACAAGTGTGCGATCGTACGGCACAACACAATTCTAATCTACTAGAGGAAGGATAAAGGCTTAATAGGTTTAATGGATAACGATCATATTGGTCTTCAAGAATTGCTTCTCTAAATCAGCAACCTAAGAAAAAATACTATTATTTCACATGCATCTGGAAATTTTCTCAAATTAAATTCTAAATTAATACTATTTGGCTTCTTAAATACAATTGATTGATTGAATCGGCCCGGTTACAGACACCTAGATAGTCTACACAATCAGCAATTAATATTTCAAAGAAATATTATTATTTCACAGGCATCTGTAGATTTCCTGGAATTTAATTTTAAATTAATATTTTCTGGCTTCCTAAATAAAATAAACATTTATTAATTTAATTCATCTGTAACTACACAACTTATACAATAGAATTTCCTGAAACCATATTTGAATTATTTATAGTTATTATACTCGTATATGGTTAACCACGAAATAGCAAAAAAAAAAATTTCAAGAGTTCCAAAAAAAATATGTGAGGCATTCCAAAGGCAATGGTTATCAATATTATTCAATTGTAGACCAGAAAAACTGGTTTATAGACAAAAACTATGTAATTCTTTCCCCAGTTTCCTATTCAAATGAAATTACCAGATAGGGCCACGAAAGGGGGTACAAATGGTATTATTTAAAAGGCCGGTCGAAACTATGGCTATACAATGCTAATATTAAGCCAACGTTAATGCTTTTATCGAAAACTGATTAATTATAGAGCACCAAGAATCGCGCAAACAATGAATCATCGACGGCTGAAACATCAGGAAGTTTAATTCGAAATTAGAACAACATGTTTTACAAATCCTCAATTTCGTCAATATTTTAGTGTTCCGGTAAACTATTGATCAATGGTCGATATTAAATACTTTTTAGATATGGAATTCGAAAATTGAACTTGCTTAAAATTAAATGATAACAACTAAGAATAGCATTGTAAGTAAAATATATACGTTGTGATAGCTAAAGATAAGATTATACAATATTATAAATCAGTGTTCGAAAGTTATCAAAAATGAACGGTACTAGGTTTACAAGTTGGTTTATAATGTTATTTAGCTATTATATATCTGTGGCATGTTACAATAATGTGAATGATTATCGTGTGATAAATTCATGTGACCCAATTCATTATGATGTCGAAATCGCACCTTTTTTGGAAAATGCTCCTAGTGGTCAAACTCCATTTACGTTTAATGGTAAAGTAAATATATTATTCAAAGCAGCTCGAGTGACATCAGAAATTCAACTACATGCCAACCTTTTGTTAATTAAGGATGAAAACATTAAGATTACATCGGAAAATAAGGTGGTGCCCATTCTAAAAACAGAATACAATAATATTACCGATATTCTAAGGATCGAGTTAGCCGAATCTGTAACAGCAATGAAAGAGTTTCAAGTAGTGATTGAATACTTTGGATTAATTACTGATAGCATGTTTGGTTTCTACTATAGTACATATGAGATAGATGGACAAACAAATTATTTAGCTGTAACACAGCTTCAACAAACGGAGACCCGAAAATTGTTGCCTTGCATTGATGAACCAACTCCAAAATCAACATTTCAATTAACTGTCGTGAAGCCAAATGGATATCATGTTATTTCCAATACCGAACCATTGAGTGAAAATACAACGTATGTAAAATTTAAAAAAACACCTGTAATGTCGGCTTATCTTTTGGCGTTTATGGTTTCAAATTTTGATGCTAATACAAATGAAGAAGTCAATTTTAGTGTATGGTCTAGGCCAGAACTAATTGAGTACACAAATTACAGTTTAGACGTGGGCGCCCAAATTTTAAATGCGCTGGAAATGACTTTTAATTTTTCATTTTATGGCATCACATATGAACGAGGAATGAATTTTGAGCGTTTGAATATGGTAGCCGTGCCAGATATAATTCCAGGGGGTATGGAAAACTGGGGCATGATAACTTACAAAGAGTCTGGACTGATTTATCATTCGGACTATACATCTGATATGGCACAGCAAAAAATTGCTGGTGTTATAGCTCACGAAATCGCTCATGCTTGGTTTGGAAATCTAGTTACTTGCGATTGGTGGGACAATGCCTGGTTAAACGAGGCTTTCGCTCGATATTTGCAATATTTCATACCACACATATTGAATGATGACTGGGAAATGGATAAACAGTTTATAGTTGAACAATTACAACCAGCTATGTTATATGATAGTTCATATAAAACACATCCCCTAACGCACGTTGTACGGACTCAAAATGAAGCTAACGCCATTTTTGATTTTATTTCATATAATAAGGGATCAGCAATTGTTAGGATGGTAAACTTCTTATTAGGTGATTTAAACTTTAACATGTGGTTGAAGCAATATTTATTAGAAAATGCATTTAAGTCGGTAGTACCTCAAAACTTGTACGACGCTTTTAATAACGTATCGCTTACAATTGATGCAAATTCTTATTTTGAACCTTGGGTTCAACAATCTGGATTTCCCATTATTTCTGTTAAAGTGGCTGAGGATCGTAAATCAACGACGGTAACACAAACGAAATTCATTTACAACAAATTGGAACAAGATATTGATATTTCATGGCCAGTACATTTAATTTATTCGATTGGTAATTCAGTTACTCGCCAAACGGGAAAATATTTATTAACAAAGAAAACCGACACTATTAAGTTTACTGAGAATGCTGCAACATTTGTGCTATTTAATTACAATAATCATGGGTATTACAGAGTTGATTATGATTTGGACACTTGGAAAAATTTGAACAGATCGCTGCGCCTAGTTACTCATGATAGGATACCAGAAACAAATCGGGCTCAAATTGTTGATGATCTATTTAATTTGGCCCGAGCGGGCTATTATGATTATGGATTTGTATTCAGTATTTTGTCATTTTTATCAATTGAAACTAACTATTTACCATGGTATTCTGCATTTGCCAGTTTTCACTATTTGTCACAGAGGATGAATGATGTTAATTTGCGGAAGTTTCGGGTAAGCAAACAGTTATGCTATTCAAAATTTTGTGTAGTAATTGTTAATTATTTTAGGGTTTTATTCACGATCTTTTAATAAATAATTTTGATATAGTTGGGTTAACTGAGAACGAAAATGACACTCGACTAGTTAGATACCACCGAAATAGCGTGTTATATTGGTTTTGTAAAACGGGAAACACTACGTGCATTAGATCTGCACAAAACATATTCCACAAATACAAAGTCAACAATATTCTGGTACCAGTCAATGTTCGACCTGCTGTTTACTGTACGGCGATTCATTATGGCGATGACACGGATTTTGATTTCTTGTGGACTAAATTCATGGAAATAAATATTGCTACCGAAAAAATCGTAATTCTAAATGCCTTGGGATGTACATCAAACAATGAAATTTTAACAAAATATCTCAACCTTATTTTTGATGTTCCGTCTCAAATTCGTAAACAGGATCGTTTCATAGCATTTTCATCGACATACCAGAGTTTTGAGGAGAATTTGTCACCAGTTTTAAATTATATTTTAGAGCACTACGAAAAAATTGCCACTTCTTATGGAACAATAAATCAAGTAGCTGTACTTTTAATTGAACTATTAGAACGAGTTTCGACGCAATTCCAAGTTGATCAGGTTGCATTATTTTTGAAAGAACACACTAATAAGTTTGTCGATATCATGGAAATCCTGAATAATGTAGTAAAATTAGCTGAAGAAAGTGTCGTGTGGTCGGAAAAACGGATGCCGGAAATAATGGATGTTATACAAACTAACGGAAGTCCCGACGATGGTGGTGGAGGTTCGGCCATTCAAGCCAATTTTTACTTTATATTAATACCGATCTTTATATCAATCAAAATTATTTTTATTTCTCATTAAATATAAATACTTTTAATTTTGTTTAATGAAATTTATATAACTGCAGTATTTAAACGTAAATAAAATAAAAATTTTGTTATGTATATTTTTTGACTATAAAATGCAAAGGGACAGTTTCTTTTAATCTGTAAAATAACCTCACGCAACTTGGTTATCTTTAACCAAGTTGCGTGACGTTATTTTACAAATTAAAAGAAACTGCACCTTTGCATTTTATAGTCAAAAAATATACATAACAAAATTTTTATTTTATTTACGTTTAAATACTGCAGTTATATAAATTTCATTTATATAACTGCAGTATTTAAACGTAAACAACTTCATTACAATAGGGATGGAAATCCAGTGGCGTATCCAGAAATATATTTTGGAGGGTGCATTTTTTTCATATATACCAAAGACATAAATAATTAAAACAAATATATGGTTTTTATATGCATTTATTTTTATACAAAGGTACACATAATTTTTTTTTAACAGAAAGTTATTGGATACAACGGAAATTATTAATTACAAACTAATATTCAATTTTCGTTTGTGTTTTTGTAAAATATTTAGTACTTCTTCTTCATCCACTTGAATATTTTTATATATGTAAAGTAATGAAAGACCATTCAATCTGGTTTCCGAGATAGAATTTCTTAAATAGCTTTTCAAATATTTTAAAGTTGGAAACGAACGTTCCGAAGTGCATGTTGTAACGGGTAACGTTACTAAAATATTTAATAATTTAAAAATATTTGGATAAATTTCTTTATCACAGATTTGAAGCAATTCAATAGTAGATTCTGGAATTTTGTCCAGCAATTCAAATTTCCCTAGCCATAACTGCTACTCAGCAATCAATACGTGTAAACTGCAGTCTTCCAAATCCAAAGTATATGTGTTTAAAAGTGTTTCTAGTTTATTTTCAATGTCATCAGTTTTAATCCTAGGAATTAATAAATTTAAAGACTCTAATATAGATTTATGTTTCAAGAATCTTTCATTTAAATTCAGAATAGTCGAATCCAAAAATGGATTAAATATGGAAATTCGAAAGTATATTTCTGGTGTCTCAGAATTAACATTACAACGATTAGTCTGTCTTGCTGCTAATCGTGGAATTGAAATTTCAAACTCATCGTCTATATATTTTAAAATTTTACTAGATTGTCAAAAATTTTTGCTGAAATTGTGTTCTGCATTACTTCGTAGGTTTTCCAGTTCTTTTAAAGTATCCTCACATACTCTAACTGCCAATACAAGATCTAGCGTTTTTGTTTGCAACATTTTGCATAACGACAAAGTGTACGAAAATATTGTTTCAATTGTTAACATTGCGATAACGAAACTGGGAGTTTTTATCGAATTTAAAAGCATACATGCAGCACTCGATGATTCTTTGTCCTTCCAACTTTCTATTTGTTCTAATGCATAAATTAACGGCTTAAATAATTCCACTATAATCATGACAGATTCATGTCGTTCGATCCAACGAGTTGGGCAAAGTCTTTTTAGTGTTACTCGTCTAGATAAGGGGCATAATTTAGAAATTCCTTCTTGAAGCATAGCATTTCGCTTAGGCGTATGCATAAAAGTATAACATTTTTCAATTACACCCATGCTTTATCTATGCACCTTGCCATTATCTTAGCTTGGACACCATTGTATTTTCCGGACATAGCTGCTGCACCGTCATATCCTTGACCTCTCAAATATTTTAGATCCAATCCCAAAACTTTCAATGTATCCAAAATGGTGCTCGCTAAAACTTCTCCGGATGTTGACGTAACTAGTACAAATTGTAAAAAATTTTCAACCACAGTCATTTTACCTTTAAGATTTTCCACAAATCTAGCGCAAATAGAGAGCTGCTCCTGTGTCGAAATATCTGTGGTTTCGTCAGCTAATAATGAAAAACATTTTCTTTCATTCACCCTTTCGATAAGTTTTCTCAAAATTATTGTGTTGCAAGAATTTATAATCTCGTTTTGTATAATGCTTGAAATATACGATACATTTTTTCCTGCACTTTCTAAATGAGTCTTAAGCATTAGATCTCCAGAATCTACTCTGAACCGTAATAATTGGCGAAAATGTCCTTCAGATTCTTCGTCGCAATCATTATCGAATTTCATTTGACCATAGTCACGATGTCCTCTAAGAGCTAATCCATTTCGACCACAGAATATTACTGTCTTAATTATAGGAATAAGTCTTCTTCTATTTGACGTAATCTGCCGAGCGCTAGCAGTATCTAGTAATGTAGCAACTGATTCTGCATCACCGTGAACTACACTTTTTAAATTATCGGCGCAAAACATCGACAATTTGTGGTATTCTCTTTCTTGGTGATCTCGAAATTTTTCATTACCTTTGCGCCAATTGGAAAAATATTCATTTACAAATTTTCCTAACACTTGGCTGCTCGATCTACCAGCAAACTGTTTAGCAAATAACACGCAATATTTACAAAAAACCCCATTTTTAATATTCGAATAAGCAAGCCAAGGATATTCTAACAACCAGTTATACTTGAATCGTCTTTTAATATTTTCATTTCAATCGATATGCTCGGGAATGTATATGAGGGGGTTGGTTTCCAATTTTCTAGAATATCTACATTTTCGTCGCAACTTAATACAGAGTATATAAAATTGGATATATCGTACCTTTCATTTGAACTGTGTTGTTCTGAATTATCATTCTCAGGTTGTTGTTGATACTTCTGGTTGTATTTCGAAATTTGTTTCGTTGGAGTAGTCATTCCTTTCTTGAACATCTAGTTGTTGGGATTCTAAATGTTGACGCTTATTAAAATAATTTAGCAAAGACTGCTGTCGTTTTATTTTATTATTCATTTGTACGAGTATGTATCCTGATTAGAAATACGTAATAAAACAGTGTAAAATTGACCGATTTCGATGAAAATGATTTTCCGTCAAAAACTTTAATAAAAAGCTGATCGGCTAGGATTATCGGATTGGTGCTTGATTTGAAATCTCTAAAACATATAAAATATATTAAGCTTTATCCATTTAATGTAAAACAGTAAAATTAAATAACGTGAATCCACAAAAAAACAACAATATGGAAAAAACATTTTAACGTACCAGCATTCACACTAATTGAAATTCTTTAAAAATGTTCTTGTATTTTGTTTTGAAGCAGGCACGTTATCCTTCCTCTAAAATCCAAACAATTGGATTTTCACTAAACTTTATTCACCTTTTAATTTTTGATTTTCAAAAAAATTAATTTTAAAATTTAGAAATCACAAACATTATGAAAATTATTTTCACTTAAGAATGTTTTTCGTAAAAAATTCAATAAAAGCACTCGGTTGTGTGTAAAATTATTATTATTAACTACTCAAGAAACTATTGGTAATGTAATACACACTTTATTTACACTTTGATTTAATCACCAACAATTATTATTATTATAGTATAATATATTTTAAATAAAAGCCACCATTTATTTAGTGCGCAAAACGCAAAAGTAAAAATTAATAAACGCCTCATGAATCGAATTCGAATTGAATTTTAATGGCTTCTTGTTCTTTTTTCTAATAACTTTAGACTGAGAGAATTTAGAGAAAAAATAAAAATAAATAAACATTATAGCATAAAATAAAATGAGTGTGTTCAATCTCAATTTTATAGCACCTGCTTAATACTGAATATGTGCTGAATAATTTGATGTTCTTGCAAAAAACATTTTTTGCTATTTCAGTTATAAATTGATAATTATCAGTCTACTCGTATACAAATATATGTATAACTATGCATACATAAAATAATATAAACACACGATGTTATGTAGGTAATCGTTTGTTGTATCGTTTGTTATGATGTTTTTCTTTAATTGCTCAGATTGTATTTAGGGTGCATTTTCACCCTCTGCACCCCCCCTAAATACGCCACTGTGGAAATCATTAGTGTTTTTAAACATTACAAGCTCTTCAAACTTTGGATGCAGCAGTTGTAATGATAATTTGTATTATCTTATTGACAATTTGTTGGAGTAATACGTCATTAAATTTATGTCGAAAGTTTCCTTTCTGAACTGGAAATAGCAGTAATGTTCGTAAGAAGTTTTTGAAATTTAGAGGTTTAGTGGTTTCCCGCCCGATTAAAGCCTCGTAATATAATTTTACTTTCTTTGTTTCTCGTACATAGTAAAATAAAGTATAGTAATCATGAAATTTTTTAAATTAATTATTAATAAAAACTAGTTTTATCTTTTTTAATTTTAAATATTTATTTGGCTTCCTTATACTGATAATTTTGAAAATTTAAGTTTGATTATTACTATAAGGAAGTCCAATAAATATATAAAATTCAAAAACTAGTTTTTACTAATAATTAATTTAAATCAAGGGATAAAAGAACAAAAAAAAGTGAAAACATAACAAAAATTTTAGCATCGAAAATTTTCAAGATTTACCATTCCCTATATTGCCGAAGCCAAAAATATTATGTTTTAAAAATCTTTGTGAGTGCACACTCACACAGGCGCGTGTGTACTTACACTTAAGCTGTTGAGTTTTAGCTTTAAGAAATCCTCTAAAAACTGAAATCATCATTGACATTGTTATTAGCACACTTTATAGGGAATCGTGAATGATATGTCTGGGATGATTATAATTACTTTTCTTATTGAAAGGCTTTTCATTTAAATGAAAAATAATGTTAATAATTTTGTGAGTGTATGTATTCTTTTGTATAACTTGAATATTTGAATACAATTAAAACAAATATTTACTCTGTTTCGGAATTTCAATACTATGTATATATATTTTTATTAAAATAAAATGTAAGATAATGAAAAAATTATTTATTGGAAGTATGCTCTATCTGCAGCTGCAATTTTGCAATTTTCTGACATCTTTCAGTCAATTTACGGATTCTCTCTGAAGAAATCCTGTATATCGATTTTGCCCCGTGAGTTACTCATTTAAAATGAGTGAAGCAAAAAATATCAAATACGTATACCCTGAATAATACACAATTATGTCTTTGTATTTGTATTTTTCTTTTGTTCGTATTTGTGTCATTTTTATGATGAACAGTACCAAAATAACGCGATCCGGGTGAATCGGTTTAATTGTTATGGTGCTTATTTCCTTTTCTCAACACATTACGTCTGCTCACGAGCTGTCGAGTGTCATTATTTAACATCCTAATGTATTTTATATTTAATATGTTTTTAAATAAATTAATTTTATATGTTATATGTTTAAATTTTATAAATAAAAAGAAAAATATTAATAATAAAAAAAATCGAAAATACATAAATATTTAAAAAGTAATACTATCTTGTAAAGGCGGATTCAGTGTTGCGTTAGGTTGTCTTTTCATTCGTTTAAAGTGTTTAAAGTATTTTTTCGAAAAATCATATTGTTCCAAAATGACGAATTTTTCTTCAATTTTTCAAACAAAACAAAAATATGGCGTTTACAATGGTTAACCCTTTGAGCGCTAAGGAGTGCAATCGCGCTCCTCAATATAGGAATCAAAATTTCATCAAGGGTTATTAGAATAAACAAAAAACAATGACACATGGTTTGCATGTGTATTATAAAGCAAACCAATTGTACGCGCGTCACTAACTAACATAAACATAAATACTACTACTATGTTTCCGGTTACACTCATTTCAGCTTTACACATTTTGGGACTAAATCGATTCACTGAATGAGCTAATTCTGATGAATACGGCGATTGGAGTAGACAAGAGCTTCCCAGTCCTGTTCTTTTAAATAATTTTTCACAACATGGGGTTTTGCATTTTTGTGCTGAAAAGTTAATTTATTGTGTCTGTTCACCCATTCTGGTCGTTTTTCCTTAGTTGTCATCGGTAGACATCGCCATTGAAAGTTTCATCTGATTCCAGCAGCTCATAACACTTTTCTGATCCCACCAGATACAGAGCATAGCCTTATTGCGATGAATATCTCACTTTGGTTGCGATGGACCAGCTTCACCAGGCTTCACCCAAGATTTCTTACGTTTGGGATTCTCGTAATAATTCCATTTTTCATCTCCAGTAACTATTCGATAAAAAAAAAACCTTTTCTTTGTTATCTTTAAAGCAGTATTTCACAAATGGTTATTCGTTCTGTTAATTCAATTCATGTGGAACCCAGTTGCTAATTTTTTGAACCATTCCAATTGTTTGTAAACGTTTTGCAACAGTTGATCGATAAACATTTAATGCTACAGCCAATTCTGTTTGTGTATGAAAAGAATCTTCAGCCAAAATCTTTCCAATTCAGCAACTTCAAATTTTTTGGGTGGTTTTCCATGGTCTTGAATGTCAAAATCATGATTTTTAAATCGTCGAAATCATTCTTTGCATGTTGTCGCAACGCGCTCGCCGTAAATTTCCACAACAAACGATTCGTTTTCGCTGCACTATTCTTTGCAATAAAATAATGTAATAAAACTTCCCACAAATGATGTTTATTTGGAATAAAATTTGACATTTTCAAAGAGTTAAATTCTCACTTTTACCAAATTTCGCAAACTGCGTTTGACAGCTGACATCAAATACTATAGAATACCAGTATTGTCCATTCATATTAATATTTATCGTATTTGTGTGAGTATGACTCCGCCCTTTCCCAATACGTTATATTATTCATAAGTAAAAGTCATTTATTAGAAATAAACAAAATTAATTAAGTTGGGCTGCCAAAACTGAATTGAATGCCCCAAGTCAACTAAAAAGCGACCCACGCATGTCTAATAAAAATGTGGGGAATTAATAATTTTCAAACTACACCAAACTTCATTATTATTATATGTGTACAAAATGGGGCTTGCAAAATAGAACTTGTTTCCATCCACCAGATTGCAACACTATCGGGAAAGAATAGAATCTGAATTTGGCATTAGGTTGTTTGTACTGAAATTTCCGCCACAACCTTACCGCAAATTAAAACGCCGCCATTATATATGGCGTATAAAATTAATAAATAAATAAAACTTAAATTTAAATTAATTTTGTGGAAATGAAATGTTTGCATGGATGGAAATGAAATCCATGCTCTATTAAAATGATGCTAACAACAACAAATAAAACATTAAGAATAGTAACCTGGAATGCAAATGGGCTAATGCAACATATTCCAGAATTAGAAATTTTCCTAAATACTGAAAAAATAGATATATGCCTAGTATCGGAAATCCATTTTACTTCAACTTCATATCTTAAAATATATGGATACAATTGTTACAACGCCATTCATCCAGCTGGAAGGGCAAGGGGAGGATCGTCGGTGGTTATAAAAGAAAACATCAAACACTTTATAGATCTTAAAATTGAAGAGGAATTTATGCAAGTAGTCACCTTAAAAGTATTTATAAATAACAACAAAGAATATAGTGTATCGTCAATATATTGCCCCCCAAGATTTAATTAAAGAAGACTATTGCACGTTATTTAAATCACTTGGATCAATATAAATAATATATAAATTTGTAATTAATTATTTTTATTAATAATATGTAAATAAAAATCTATAAATTATATTACAAAGATGAGAACTATGCGAAGACAACATTTCAAAAATGTTTTTTTGACCATTTTGGTACACATACTGAAAGAAGCAGTGCTTCAGACTGCGTACATGACATCGGGAGTTAGTTCGGAAAAAATACCATGGTATCGCACAGAATATATTAAAACAACAACAAAGTTAAAAATATATCAACTCGAGTGCGGAACTAGTATGCGGGGCAAAAATCATTTCCCGAAATTTGATTGATTTGAGTGCGGGAGCGAGTGTGATGCTTTTTATTTGCGATATCATGTACGCACAGTCCGCAGTATGATATCGGGATTTAATTAGGAAAAAATACCATGGTATCGCACAGAATGTATTGAAACAACAACAAAGTTAAAAATATTTCAGTTCGAGTGCAGAACTAGTAGACGGGGCAAAAAGCACTTCACGAAATTTGATTGGTTTTAAACGCGAGAGCGAGTGTGATGCTATTTAGTTCCGATGTCACGTATGCACAGTCAAAGAAGCAGAGTGTGGAACGGCTGATAGATAGAATAGTAACGTAAGAAAGCGAAAGAGAGGATTTACATGTATTCGACCATACTCAGAATAATGAAAATAAAAAGAATAACAGAAATTGCGTTTAATATTTCTCGGTTTTTGCTGTCACTTAAAAAGAATATGAGGAGCGAACATTTTCGTCAAGGAATTAAAAATCTAATAACTACAACCACAAAACTCAAACAAATTTTAGTGCATTGTACGTTATGCATGTTTATTTTTTTATTCAAGGGAATTTTGAATTATTCGTGTATTTTGTCTTTTCTATTTATAAAATTATACGTAAATTAATATCAATATAATATCAAAAATAATTTTCAGTACACTAAAATTATATTTTTCTAAACCTAACCTAAAAAAATAATGTATCGAATTGCGGTGATTTAAAACGCATATAAATAAGTTTTATAATTTTAAAAACGTATATTTGTTGAAATATATGTTTTAAACAAAATTTCAGAAAATATATCAGAAAAATGTGTCTTGCGTAATATAAATTATGGTTCCACTGACCACATATCAGTAGGTTGTGTTAAATAACAGGTTCACTATTGGTCTATAGAAAGCTATCTGTTGTTTGTCTATCGTAACAAATTGTTAACTTGTCTTAAGGAACATGCCTGGAGTTCTTCTTTAATCACATGGGTAGTGATTGTCTTGCACAACACGTTTCTAAGTCGTCCTACATTACAAATTTAGTTTTGTCTTTGGTAACGCAGTTGGTGTTTGTCTTTGATAACACTATTGGTGTTTGTCTTTGGTAACACAGTCGATGTTCGTCTTTGATAACAAACTCTTTGTTAACATTAAAGCAGTATTGTGAGGTAATCCGTACATATAGTTCAGCTTAGGTAAGTGTATTAAGGACTAGACACACCAAGAGCGGCGCGTCAAATTCCAAATAATCCACAATACTCGACGCGCAAATCCGTTCACACCAAGCGCGGCGTGGCGATATTTTTGTTTGCTTAAATTTTGATATGTCAAATTTTTCTTTTTGTCACAAAATAATAGAACGACAAAACTATTATATTGACTGTAACATTCCGCCCATCATAGTTTTTGAAGACATATGGACCAATGATTCCGCTGGCCCATAAAGCGCGCCAAGCAGTGATTTCTGGATGAAATGGTGTTTCGGCAAGGCTTGTAGATTATCTTTACTCCAAATCTGACAATTATAATAAACATGGGTGAGCTCACCAAAAGTGAGCTTCATCGCTGAACAAAATTTTGTTTGGAAAATCAACATTAATATCAATTTGTGCTTCGGCCCATTGACCAAATTGGTAGAAAAATTAATTTCTGCACAAGTTGTTTTGCACGCCCGTAAATCAAGATATTTAGATAAAATCTTCCATAAATTGGATGGACACATCCCCAGTTGCCGAGAACGACGTCGAATTGATGGATTTGGGTCTTCCTCAATGCTACGATTTACAGTTTCTATCGTTTGTTCGGTACGCACTGTTTGACGTCTTACTGGATGCGTATTATCATTTAGACGTGGTGCGAGAACGATCCATAGTTATTCGAATTACCCGCTCTGATGGACGATTATGACGACCATAAATTGGGCGTAATGCACGATGAGCTCGGCGAACAGAACCATTATTTTGATAAAAACACATTCAACAATTTACTAGCGTTGCTCTGGCGTGGGTCTATTCATTATGAAATAGCAAATCAAACTAATGACAAAGCAAATGTCAGCTGTTAGATAGATTACAAAACAAGGCAGTGTTGCCAACTTAAAGATGTGAGCCTCTAAAAAACACCCATAAGAAACTTTGCCTTTTTGGTCAAATTCAACTTTATTGAAAATATAATTGTTACAAAGATTATTTATCGAGATATTCTCCATTAGTATCTATGGTATTTGCAGGTAGATGATGAATGCCTTCGCGAAGTAACCTGGTGGTTTCGAAGCAAAGCAATCACCGAGCAATTTTTGCACATCTTCAACTTGCGGTTCACGAGTCTTACAAATATGATCACATCGATCTGAATAAGTGGTAATCAGAGGAAGAAAAGTCTGGAGAATAAACCGCATGCTGTAAAACTTCCCAGTCTAAGGAGAAGATGAGTTTCTAGATTGATTTTGCTCTATGTGGACGAGCGTTGTCATGCAGCAATATCAATATCCGCCTTACCCGTAAATGATAATTTTTCTTTCAGAGCATCACTTAATTTCATCAATTGGCCTGGTAACGTTCAGCTGTAACAGTTTGACCAGGTTCTAGAAGCTCGTAGTAAATGACTCCTTTCCAATCCCACCAGACACACAGTAATACTTTCTTGGAATAAATATTAATTTTTGCAACTGATGTTGATGACTGGCCTGGATCAACCCATGGTTAAGGACTGTCGTACAAAATTCACTTTTCATCACCTATAATGACTTTATGCAAATTCTTTTGTACCGAGAAAGCAAATCCATGTAGATGCCAACTTTTCGGTTTATGTTTGCTTCAGTCAGTTTATGAAGTACTCAATTTCCTTCCTTCTGTATTTTTCACATTGCATGCAATCGAAGTGATATTGCTTGGGGAGTAACTTCTAACTGTTCTGCAAGCTAGTTTTGGGTTTGGCACGGATTTTCATCCGGTAAAACTTTAAGTTCCTCGTCTTCAAATTGTTTTACAGCACCTGGACGAAGATCGGCCTCAAGACTAAAATTGTCATTATGAAATCTTGCAAACAACTTTTTTACTGTTGAATGACTCTGAGAATGTTCAAAACCGAATTAATCAATTCCATAGCTTGAGCTTCTGCTCAATTTTTTTTCACTTGAAAACAGAATAGGATGCAATGACGTAAATGTTGCTTATCGACATCCATATCTTAAAATTGATGCACGCGGAACTACAGCTTGTAAATGACTAAAATTTATGTCATAAAAATAGCAATGACTACGACGCTACGTTTATCCAAAATGGCGGGGATTTTGATGCGCTCAAGTATATTTTAATGCAACTAACTTCAGTGCCATGTACAGGAACCAATCGATATTATTTAATACTTAAAATATTTAGTACATAATCGTCCTCTAGATATCACCAGAATACGGTTTTATAATTGTATATTTTACAATTCAGTGTAGCAGATAGGCTCAATAGGGTATATTCAAAATAGACAACTAAATTGGTGAAACCAATTTATTGTTGCCTTATCTACTCAAACACATTAAAAAACTTGAAACAGACCATGAGGAGAATACAGTAAAATTTATCGGATATACCCGAACTATAATTGTGTTAACCTGGTAGCAGCTAGAAAACTTTTAAATGTGTATTGAAAAAAGTGGTTTCAACAAAACACATATAGTAGCGACAACTGGTTTCTATTGAGCCTATCTGATAGATAATTTTTTTTGTATCATGCTTGTAATGTTGTTTCAGCGTCAGTATATACGTATACGGCCAGTTCAAAAACTGTTGAGTTGGTTGTATGCAGGCTTATAAAATGTAAACACATTAAAAAAATTAAATATTGAC
Organism: Nephrotoma guestfalica; assembly: GCA_963691935.1. Classification (NCBI taxonomy): domain Eukaryota; kingdom Metazoa; phylum Arthropoda; class Insecta; order Diptera; family Tipulidae; genus Nephrotoma; species Nephrotoma guestfalica. The sequence continues at coordinate 171,507,489 of OY829913.1, forward strand.
AGATAAATTAATTATTATTCTTCTGAACGCGAACTTTGCTTGTTTATCTTTAATTTTGATAAATTATTTCATATTTTTAAGGTCGCGTTCATTGGTTAGAAAATCAACCTAATTATTTTGATTTACATAAAAAATGTATAGAATTAACTACATATGACTATATGTATATACTGTAGATACTTGGATGTGCCATACATGTTTACTGTTTTGAGTGAAGCTTTTGTTCATGATAAGGCATGCTTATACGAGTTAAAAAGTTCACCATTTTTTGATAGCAGCACTATTGCACAAAATGAATTAGTAATACATTTTTGTACCAAAATACATTGAAAAACACGAGCGCAATTTTATACTTTAAAAATTCTGTCTACAAGTACGATGAACTTGTAAAGTCGGGCGATGTATCAAGGTACTAAAGTAAAGTTTTAAGTTGTTGTTAATAATTAAATTATTTTCCTTTTGATAATCTTTAAAAATTTGATAATTTACACATACAGTCTTTATTCGACAAATCATATTTTTTCAATAAAACAAGCGCGAGATAACAATATAATTTCGTGACATACCAAAATGAAGCATAAAAACAATTTCAGAAAAATTTTACTGACAAAATCGTTTTATATGTAGTGGTGTGTTGCCATAAAAAAATACTAACCAGAGCACTTTATAGCAACATTCTAATATATCTAATTACACGAAAAAAGTTTATGACGAGAAATATTTCTCGTACATTAAGATGGTTTATGGTTAGTAAAATATTAAGGTATGTGATTTCTTCGCGAGTATAATACCAATCAAAGTTCCTATAAATTCCTATAAATAAAATTAAATTGCCGAAGTAAATGTATTGGGTGAAGTTTTGTGGTTATTACATATGTCTTCGAGATGTCAAAATTTAAATATTAAATGTTTCCACAAATTTTGTTTTTGGTTCTGTCACTCTAATATAATTTATTGATAAACTTTCTCTGACTGTTTTTCCAATATATTTTACTGAATAAATATTTTTTCATCGTGGATTATGCACCTAACTGCAAAAAAAATTATCTTTTCAGAATAACAAAGACATTAATAATGCGACGTGTATAATGAGACTATAAATGTTTAAAAATTGTTTTGAGTTAATCATTAAATCTAAAACGACCAAATGCTAGTAATATTCTATATTATTATAGTTATAACTTTTACTATTTTATTATTATAATTATTTTAATAAATTTTTATTTAAATTAAATATTATTCTAATTTAAATTTAATAATTTAATTTATGATATTATTATATAAATATACTAAATTTTTTTTTTTTTTTTTTTTATATATATTTATTTATTACAACTGATTTACAAATCATCTAGTAATTTATCTTTCATAATTTATATTCTTGTTTGGAGGGTTGTAGCCCTTTGGCTAGTCCCCTTTACAATTTTATTATATTTTTAGTCGATCCTGATTGGATCTTGTAGATCATGCGGTTTCTTCCTTCCCAGCCGTCTTACTAGGTTTGAATCATCCAACATACGACGTATCTCAGCATTTTGGTGTAGACTAATACGTTGCATGTGTTTTCTCGCGTGTTTGCTTATTTCTTCACTAACGAAATCCATCTTCAGATCTCTATGGAGGTTGTCATTTCTTATGTACCACGGTGCATTAACTATTCCACGAAGGACTTTGCTTTGGAATGACTGGATGATATTGACATTGGTTTTCTTTGTACAGCCCCAGAGCTGAATACCGTAAGTCCACACAGGTTTTAGGATTTGCCGGTATAGTAGCAATTTATTATGTAGAGTTAGCTCAGAATTTCTTCCTAAGAGCCAATCCATCTTTCTGTATTTGATGTTTAACTCTTCTTTTTTCTTTTTCACATGCTCTTTCCATTTTAGTTTCGCGTCTAGAGTCATGCCTAGATATTTTGCCGTATTTGCATAGGGAATTTGCTGGGAGTTCAGTTATACTGGTATCCAGTTGACCTTCTTGTTGGTTAAAGTTTACGTGAACAGATTTTGTTTCATTAAGTTTTATTCGCCATCTCTTGGTCCAGGTACTGACAATATTAGTTGCTCTTTGCAATTTGCTTATAGATTCTTCTATGCAATTAGCAACTGCTAAGATGGCCGTATCATCCGCAAACGTCGCTATGTTAGTCTCCGCTATCGTTGGCAAGTCCGAGGTGTATAGAACATATAAAGTTGGTCCCAGAACGCTACCTTGTGGTACCCCTGCTGATATTTTCTTTATTTCTGAGTATTAGCTTTCTAATTTAACTCGAAAGTGTCGGTTAGATATGTAAGATTTTAGAATTTCATAAAACTACTTTGGTAAGTCTCTTTGTAATTTATATTCCAAACCTTTATACCATACTCTGTCAAAGGCCTGTGCTACACCCAAGAAGATAATCTTCAATTATGTTTGTAATTCGGTGTACTTGTTCTATTGTTGAATGGTTTTCTCTGAAGCCAAATTGATGTGGAGGAACAAGATTTCTTTCTGCTGTTATTGGTTTTAGTCTATTTAGGAGTAGTTTCTCGAATAATTCTGAAATTATTGGGAGTAAGGAAATCGTTCTATATGAATTTTTGTCATTAAGTGGTTTGTTTGGGTTAGGTATCATAATTACTTCTGCTACTTTCCATTGACTTGGAACGTGTTTAAGTCTGAACACTGCATTAATTATTTGGAGTAGTTTACGCAGACCTTTTTCAGGAAGAGCCTTTACTATTTGTCCTGTGATTAAGTCATATCCTGGAGATTTCTTTGTATTTAGGTTGAGATTGATTTCCTCTTTTAATTCTTGTAATGTGACAGGAGATATAATGCAGTTATCCATTTTATATATTGGTGGTATGTTTTCCTCTGCAGTTTGTCTAGGTAGAGGCTGAAACGTGTTCTCGAGGTGGGTTGCAAACAACGAAGCTTTTTGCTTTGCACTTATAGCTCATGTGCCATCTTCATCTTTTACTGGTGGAATTTGTAGTTTAGGTCGTTTTAAACTTTTTGTCGCTTTCCGAAGAGAGTACTCGGTATCTTTTTCCCCAGTAAGACCACTCAAGTATTTATTAATGGATTCGTTTTTGATTTCTTTAATTAGCAACTTTAGTTTATTGGATAAAAAATTTAGAGTTGTTTTATATTCTGGCGCTCGACTTCTTTGCCAGGCCTTTCTTGCATTTCGTTTTGCTGCAACCAGTTACCTAACTTCTAGAGGATAAATAGCATTTCGGCGCATTTCCTTTGAACTTGAGGGGGTACTATTCCACGCCTACAATTCTTGTATACTGTTGTTGAGTTGTTCTAGTTCTTCTTCTAGCTCTATCGGGTTTTTAATTGGCACCTGAAGATCAATATTATCTTCAACAAGTTTCTGGAATTTCTCCCAGCAGGTTTTTTTGTTCGTTAGCGAAGGTGGACTAGTTTTTTTAAATATCGTTGCACTGATTGTCATAATAACAGGCGTATGATCCGACATAATCCCCTCGCTGCTTTCTAGGTATATGTAGTTTTCGTCTGTACCTTTGGTGATAAAGAAGTCAATGATATCGGGTATTTTGCTTCTATCCGTAGGCAATAAGTTGGTTGATCTCCAGAATGAAAATCGCAATTGCATAGTCTTCCTGCTGCAAACAGCTCTCTTCCTTTTTTAGAGGTTACTCTTGATCCCCAGTAGGTGTTTTTGCATTAAAATCACCTCCGATTATGAAACTTGATCCAAGTGATTTAAATAACGTGCAATAGTCTTCTTTAATTAAATTATATCTTGGGGGGCAATATATTGACGATACACTATATTCTTTGTTGTTATTTATAAATCCTTTTAAGGTGACTACTTGCATAAATTCCTCTTCAGCTTTAAGATCTATAAAGTGTTTGATGGTTTCGTTTATAACCACCGACGATCCTTCCCTTGCCCTTCCTGCTGGATGAATGGCGTGGTAACAATTGTATCCATATATTTTAAGATATGAAGTTGAAGTAATAGGGTTTCCGATTCTAGGCACATATCTATTTTTTCAGTATTCAGGAAAATTTCTAATTCTGGAATATGTTGCATTAGCCCATTTGCATTCCCGGTTACTATTCTTATTGTTTTATTTGTTATTGTTTGCATCAGTAAGTATTTTAATAGAGCATGGATTTCATTTCATTTAGAGAGTCTTGCTTATCGAACTTGTTGCTTAGAGCGTGAAGGCATTTCTCTTGTTTAGCTAGACGAATGTTAAGAGCTTCCATATGCTTTTTAGTATATTTTGGAGCACTGCTGTACCTTCAGTAGTTTCCTCCGAAATAACTGGTTTTATCATGACTACTTGCGAGTACAGTTTTGGTTTTGGTTCTCCCGTTTTACTAGCATGAGGTTTAGGTTCCTCTTTGGTGGAAGATTGATAATTTCTTACCGATATTCCTGGACTTTGTTTTCGCGTTTTATTTCTTATTCTTTGTAGCTCCTTAGCTATTGCACATCCCCGGTAGTTTGCGGGATGTGACTTATTGCAATTGACATTGAAATGGGTTGGCCTCTACATGCGGTAGGGCAAACCCAGTTTCATAGAATTGCCACTATCTGTATATGGCGTCCCTCGCGGCATTTGTTCCCGCAGCTCAGTCGGTGTAGAGGGAACAGCGTGGGATGAGTATGCCCAGATAGTAGCCTGGTTAACCGCGATCAGGTGATTCCTTTTGAGGGAAACTAATAAGGACAGAAAGAGTTTTATCGGAGGGATTTGGGCGGGTTTCGGACCTTGAAGTGGAGGAAGAAACAAAAAAAAAAAATATGTCAACCCATCCCGCTGATGAGTTGACTATGGGTGTGTATATTTTATGACTCCTAGTGAGTCATCTTTTACTTGGGCTTCCTTAGTGTCAATAATTCAGCCACTTTGATGTTGTTAATTAGCTTAGATTAACAGATCGGCTCTAACAGAGAGGAAAGGGACAGCCTAGGCCGTATCAGTTCCTGTCTTAAGAAGACCGTTAGAGGAACGATCTGTTACTAATTTTATTTGGTTATTAGTAAGCTTTAACTTAATACTTACCTGTATATACTCACCAAAACAACAAAAAAAAATCTTCTGGCCGCCTGTTGGATCCAAAACACTGATCACACTAAGTCTATCAAAAAAAGACTACGACACTATTTGATTACAACCAAAAAAAATGTTTATTGATTTATTCTTACACAAATTTTATAACACCGAATTCACAAAAAAAATTCACTACCACAATAAAAAAGACTATGACCTCACGTTGGTCTGACCACTGTAAAACAACTGACCTCTAAAGAAAATTTGTACCCCATTTATACATATCTTCACTGGCCGATTTTTGTGCTTGCATCACAAAAAATGTATAAAAACCGTGTACAACAACGTGACATCGAATTTTGCTAAATCGTGCACGCGAAATTTTTTTTTCAATTTTCTTGAAAAATAAATTAATTGCTCGATACTTGCAATTTTTGATTACTTTCAATAGCAGAGTTCATTACTCATGCCATATACCTTAAAAGCATTTGCCTTTGTTGAATCAAAACAAGTGATCGTGTTACATTGAATACAAGTACACATTCCTTCAACCACTGCACGGTTATATACATTAATTGGAGTAACGTACACTCGAAAAAAAAATGTGAACATTCGGCATGGTAATTATTTATGATATATTTTTGAGGTGTTACCGTCGAAAATTATGCCGATAGGTAATTTTAAAATATTTAGATTTAGGTTGGTAACGGAGTTGGATAGAATTCCGTTACAACATTTTGCAGCAACAATTTTACTAACCGGGCATACCTGGGCATGATGCTTTCCGGCACATTTCGCGCATCTAATCTCTCTTTGGCAATATTTCTGCGTATGATTAAAATAGGAAGGCACTATGACATTTTTTGCACTGCGGTATTAATCCGTTATTCTTTTTCAATGGCTCTATTTTAACTCTCATGCTAAGTATTGCCTTGATATTATACACATCTTCCACTTTTTGTTTGTTATTAAAAGTGAGCATAAATAGTGGAAGCCCTCTTTTGTTAACTTGAAATCCTTGTTCAGTTTCGATTTTTTCTTTCTTAATAATGTTTACAGCATTTTCTATTTGATAACTCTTTTGCTTGAGATCCTCAATAATTTCCTCTTTTGCGCAGGTTGGGTGAAGACCCAGCCTTAACTCTAATTGAGCGATCTTTCTTATCCTCATAGGTCAACCACTGATGCCCCTCGGAATTAAGCTTTGTAGCCAAAGCTCTATAAGTTTCAGAGTTGTAACACTTACCGAAGACTATCTGTTACCCGAATAACCACAAGCATTCATCGGACACAGTTAGCCTACAGCTTGTGTTCGCAGAAAATATGTACTCAGGGACTCCTGCGTCATGGTCTGGTGCTGCGGCTTAAGCTCAGGAGCTTGGGTATGGGTTATTGGAGTATGAGTAGATCAGTTTTAGACCAAAAAAAATTACATACAAATTATACTATACTATACTTTAGAACATTTAACACCATTGATCACAATCGCCTTGCATATGTACCTAACAATTCACTTCCACCCTCATCACTGCAGCTTTTTTGTCTCATGATGACGTAATCAATCATGAGAGCATCAGTGGTTGACCTATGAGGATAAGAAAGATCGCTCAATTAGAGTTATGGCTGGGTCTTCACCCAACCTGCGCAAAAGAGGAAATTATTGAGGATCTCAAGCAAAAGAGTTATCAAATAGAAAATGCTGTAAACATTATTAAGAAAGAAAAAATCGAAACTGAACAAGGATTTCAAGTTAACAAAAGAGGGCTTCCACTCTTTATGCTCACTTTTAATAACAAACAAAAAGTGGAAGATGTGTATAATATCAAGGCAATACTTAGCATGAGAGTTAAAATAGAGCCATTGAAAAAGAATAACGGATTAATACCGCAGTGCAAAAAATGTCATAGTGCCTTCCTATTTTAATCATACGCAGAAATATTGCCAAAGAGAGATTAGATGCGCGAAATGTGCCGGAAAGCATCATGCCCAGGTATGCCCGGTTAGTAAAAATGTTGCTACACACAAAAAAAAAACTATAAACAGAAGAACGCATCGTGAAACCATGAACAATTTAAATACAATTTATTTATTTTTATGTTATTTAAATTCAACTATGATTTAAAGAAAAACTAGCTACACCCTAACTTATTAATAAAAAGAATATTAAATATATTCAAATTAAATATTTAAAATTAAATATTATTTTTATTCCTTATTATTCATTTATTATTATTTAGCCTTTGATATATTTTTGTTTTGTTTTATGGCTTCTTAATTTATTTTTACATTCTTTTAAATTTTTATTTATTATTATTATTATTATTCATACTAATTAGTATTTGTAGACACCATTTTTTTGTTTTGCTTTTGCACAGTCAGTCTATGTACTTATCAATCGTCTACACTTTTTCCTGATCCACTTATAATTTTGCAATCTTAATTAATTTTACAATTTTTACTAATTATTAAAAATAATTACACGATTTTATTCTGTTTTATACTATTCTTTTACTTTCCTTTTTTTTGTGTTCAGTAACGATTTTTTTTACAACTTTATTTATTTTTAATGTTTGTCTTGTTTAGCTTTATTTTGGTTATTAGTCTGTTCACGACCAAATTTACTTTTTCTCTCTCGTCCAGACTCAAAAAAAAAATTTATTTTCATTTTTTTCATTCCTTGGTAAAAAAAACTTGGTTTAACAAATCACAAAAACATCTTGCGTATGCCCAAGCCATCTACTGGATAGAAGATCGTGCCATCTATTGAAATATTTAATTTCCCCTACGATATAATCCGAATTTCCCCAAATTACCTGAAAGCATATAAATGAAAGCCACAGAGCCTACAACATTAATTTTCCAGACGCCATTGTTTAGAAATACGAGTTTGGACTCGGCTATCGTAATCGATTTCATAATCGATTGTATAGTGGAGAAATTTGATATCCCGACGACATTTCGGCGACATGATACCACTGCTCACGGAGTTCGGCATTTTCCTTCTCGTACTGAAATATATTTCCAGTTGAAGATCTTGGTGATCTTGATAATTTGGAACTTCGTCCAACTTCGAGCCTGCCTCCGAAGAGTGTGGATTTGGCAGCATATCTTCCGATATCCAGCATTTCTGTTGCTGTACCATACCTGGGGTATTACATTCCGTATTTGTTGTACTCAATGTTTGTTTTAGCCAATTTATACCAATGGCATTTGGCACTTTACTACTGTCGAAGCAGTACCCGCCCTACGCGACGAGGACGCGGCTACCTTGGTGTTACTTAGGTGTACACAGAGACAGCCGAAACCCTCTGAGTACCCTAGACTGAGGGGCATAAATAACAAATATCTTAAAATGTTAATAATACACTGGAACAAATAAACTATACATTTGTAGGTTATATTTTGCTCTTTTCATTTTTTGTGCTTTCCAATCGACACTTTACCCAATACACATTTTTCGCACTTACAAGTACTTGAGCTCTAATATGTACATATCGTCGGTTTGCTAGAAGAGTGACACAACTGAAAAAAGTTAGTTTCGCAGAAAATCGATTTAAAGTTTTTTTTAAAGGATATTATAAATTTTTAATGCACTAACTTCTAAAATCAATTTCTAATGACATTGTAACGGTGCGTTTGCACGCGTGACATGATTTCCTGGGCTAGCCAAAACAAAACGTATTGATGATGCCCACTGTAATAATAAGCGAATAATTCAGCGAGGTATACTACCCGACGATCGTACAGTAGTCTGTAGTACCGACAGTATCTCGTGCGATGCAGACAGATGTCACCTCGGGCGGTCCAGTTGGGTATTTTTTGTGGGAAGTGATTTGCGAATATTTTTTTTTGAAACCGTGTCGGGTGTGTCAAAAGTCCCGCGTAAAAATTTGGCGGGTATGGAAAAAAGATATAAAAGTGCGATCAGCCGTGAAACGGGGATAGTCTGATTGTGAATTTTGGTGGTAATTTTATTCAAATTTTTTTGAGAAAGATTGTTGAAAATATTGATAAAACCTCAATTACTGTTCATGTTACTCAATTCGGTATGATAATAAATATTAAGTATAATTAATTCCAATAACTTAAAGATCAAAACAAAAAAAAAATATAAACCAAATAATTGAAAATTTATACAACGGATTAAAATAAAAATAAATAAAATTTTGAAGTGTAATGATAAAATCTAATAAACAGTGTTGGTAAAAGTTGATAAAAATACAACCACCTTTAACTGTAAGTTGAGTGCCAGTAAAGTTAAACAGTTTGTGTAAGAATATTTACACGTAAAAGTAAACAATAAAAGAAAAAATAAGAAAATTTGTACATTATGAACTAACAGTGCTAAACATAAGTAACTATGCCGAACCGTACCAAAATAAATGTTTTATTGATACATTCATTGACACTAAGTGTACAGTGCTTGCGAAGTTTGTATGGTACTCTATACAGTGTTTCGATGAAATAGTGGTATGAAACTGTGATTTAAAAAAAACCAAGTGTGCACACTTATGAATCGTGTATTCCTAGCTACAGTTACACGTTTTAAAAGAGATGAACTTTGAATCTTATATATATATATACATACATATATATATATATATAATCTTAAATCTTATATATATATATATATATATATAAATATGCGTACGCTACATTTAACCTCAAGGCAGCTACAACGGTGAAGTCAATTTTGTATATTATTTTATATTTTTATATTCATAATCACTGAAAAAAATTTATATCTAATTAATATTTTTATGAATGATAACATAATTAGCTAATATTAGCGTTAGTACCTAAGTTTTCTACCTTTTTATTTAAAAATATTTTATTCTTCATTACGCAAATTATTTCAACCAATAATTTCCGAGGTAATTTAGTTTCGGGACTTAAATGTATATGATCAAATTCGTTAATAAAAAAAAAGTTAGTTCAAAAGTCGAACAGTTTGTGTTTTATTCAAAAAAAAAGTTGAAGTGTTCTTATTGAAAAACCCTGTATTATCCATAATACGATAATAAATTTTTTTTGGTTGAAATAGTTTGTTGGTGAAATCTTACTTTATCAAATTAAATATAGCATACTAACACTATTAAACTGATTTACAAACCTTCGCTCAAAAATTTTGCTGGTTATTTTTTCTTTTTTTAAATGATTAATAAATATTTTTCTGTTAAATCACGAATTAACCAAAATTCAGATTTTTCTTTTCGCTCGTTGGGTTTCCTCGATTTTTTTTGGTTTTCTTTAAGTTCGGTACAGATGGTTAATAATTTTTTTCTTGTGCAGTGAAGTGTAATTAAAATATGTGTAATTAATTAAGCTGGCATGGTGATGATGAACTAGAGTAAATACCCGGTCCGAGATAGGTAGGTAATTGGCATCGTTTCCTTTCCTCGCGGTTACACGTGGCTCACATATACTCTTCAAATCCCATTCCCAAACCCTAACGCCTAGCCGGCAACGACCGCTGAAGAGTCCCTGTGTGAGCCCAACTTTCTATAGCTTCGTGTGACTTGGAGAAATAATCGAATAAATTTTTTTTTTGCTATTTCATACTTTGTTTGTTATTGTTGTTAGAATGTTTACTTTCTTCTACTTTATTTTCTGGTCGCGTAAATTCTTCAGGTTAGACGAAACGCTACAACATATTTATTTGGAGAATAGTTTTTGAGTTTTAAAAACTTAGTAAAAAATTTGAAATTTTCCCTGCCTGTTTATAATTTAGATGTTTGAAACAGGCTCTTCTTGAGTTGTGACGTTGTTCTTGAAAATTAGTGGAGTTTATGTATAATTTAGAAACGACGGTATTTCAGATAAAAGTAGGGCACTTTTTAAATATTTTTTACAGTTAACTCAAAATTTGCATTTTTGGAGATATGTCATTCTTCTAGCAAGCCGACAATATGAAGTATATCGCAATATCACCCCAATTTTTTTTATTGTTTTATCACCATACACTCGGAAAATAAAATTAAATTAAAAAACACATACGAAAAATGTACTGGACAGTTTTTATTACTAATTTAACAGTGCGTATATGACATCGGGAAAAAGCATCATACTCAACTTCCGAACTCAAAACAATCAAATTTCGTGAAATAATTTATCCCGCGCTTACTAGTTCCATACTCAAGATGAAATATTTCTAACTTTGTTGTTGTTTTAATACATTCTGTGCGATTGCATGGTATTTTGTCTTAGCTAAAGTGGGAACCAGTCAAGAATAAAACTTAACTAATAAAAAACTAAGAATGTGACAATGGCATGTCAGTGTTGTTACCTAGCAAAACTTAATTTTTACTTAAGAAACCCAACGAAACTTCGTTAAATTTTAGCTGTCACTTAAAAAAAATAATGCGCGCGTTTTATCGCCCAAAAATAAGCAAAACTTAAAAAATTGTACCGAAAATTTGATTTTTATTAAATAAAATGATGGAAATTATTTTAATTGTATAACTTAATATATACAATTATTCGAATAATTGTATATGCATCTTTCACTTGTCTATGTAATTATATAAATTGTTGAATTTATGAAACCTAACCTAAAAATTAAATTGAACTGTACAAGTTGTTTAAAAAGCTTAAAATTAAATATTATTCGTGGCTTTTCTATTATTAAATGTTTGTTAGAATAAATTAATCAGAATACATAAAATTCTAATCATGTTTTATTCATAAAAGTTGTAAATTAACATCGCGCTGATTTTGTTATTAAGTTTCTATTTTTGACTGGTTGTATTAATATAACAATTAATACTTTTTTGTATTGGTTTATTACTGCTCTCTCGAAAATGAAATTTGAAGTAAAATCTACGGGTCAAAAATGGCCTTGATTTTTTTTATTTTCTTTTTTCTTTCATGTGCTGCTTCACAGAAAAATTTTGGTTGAAAAATGAGTCGCAATTAAAACCGGCTTTATGGGTAATCGGGGAAAGAGACGAAGATGAAGCTGCTTCTGTGAAACGGCGGTATGTTTCTCACTTATGTTCAAATAAATATGTCGGATATCCATGTGTATGCTATGTATTGTTTATATAATATGTTCAAGTACATAAGCACTCGCAAGGAAAGAGAAGAAAAAGAAGAAAACTAAGCAGGTAGTTGCAAGGTACCCTAATACCGATTGTTTTTAGCTCAGCGCCGTGCCTCGCTTACCTCCTTCTCATTAGCTTAAGATTGCGAGTGTCAAAAGTCAAGCGAGTCAAAAGCCTTCGATCATTTCTCACTTCATCCAAATAGTTAATAACAACGTTTGAAACGTTTCCAGAGTCCACGTCTGAATGGGCTTCTATTGAAATTCATACCCAAACCATTAGTGTGGGAACGTGAAACACGAATCTCTCTCACACATACTTTTACGTTTATTCGGTAATCATCGACTAAACCTCGAGACCATTTAACAACACGAACCTCCGGTCGGTGGTAGTCTAACTAACGTAGTTATGGACAAAAGTCAAATAGGCGATTCTGGACTACGGTTCATGTATATTTAACCTTTGAGTCAACACGAGCAGCGAACAACTCATAAACACGACATACCCGGGTATGTCGTAAATTTTGCTATACATTTAGAATGGAAAGTCAATCAAATTAAGGGTAATTTTGAGCTAAACATAGGTGCTAAATGATAAATGGCGAAATAAAATTGAGGTTAGCAATATCATTATTGAAAGCTTAATTCAGTTAATTGTATTTTAATTTGAAACAAACAATTCAACCAAAAATTTCATTAATTAATATTTAAATCTATGAAACTTATTAATATTATAATACATATTATATGCTTACTCCATGTTATTTAACAATGAAACTTTAAGTAGTAATTTATGGGTAATGGTTTTATCAAACTTGTTGAAAAATTAATTCAGAATCTATTAGTTGTCATTCGATTGTATAGTAAATGATATACCTTTTACAATATTTGCATAAAACGACAAAACTCCTTTGGAAATGACCACTCCCGGTGGGCGAATTTCGGCAAAAACTCCCTAAGATCGTATAATTTGTGGTAAAGTTTAAAAATTTAGTTTCATCTTAATCAATTAATCCGCCTGGGCTGTACAGACGTCGAACCTTAGTGAAAACAGTTTTTTCTCAAATCGCCATTTCCACTTAAAATTTATAAAACGGATCTAATATTATTGCAAAATTAATTTAGATTTTTAGTTCATAATAGTTTCTCTTGTAAATGTTATACTCGTACCTTTGAAAATATTTACAGAAATGAAAAGTCTCTATGAAACCAGCTACTTCCGATTGACCGGTTTTGGCCAAAAATCACTGGAACCTACAAATTTATGATCGATACGGATGGAGGGCCCAGTGCAGGCGCCAAAATTCCTCCATGAGATGTGAAAGCTGTCAATCCCATCTATGTAAGTATAGTTTTTATATTGTACTACGTAAAATATATTTATTCGCCTTGAATCTGTTTAGGCTGGACTAACCTAAGAAACGACTTTTATAATTCACTCAGTTCTAGGCCAATCTACACAAGAGCAGAGCACAATCAAGCGGTAATCCAGTAATTATATTTAGTAACATATTTTAAATAATTATTTATGTCTTGATTGTATTGATGTATTGATTTTTTTATTTAAGGATATACATATAAGTGAAAATATGGTATATGGGATGCGCAAAATATAAACAAAATGATCGTATAATATTCTCTGCCCTCTCACGGTTGTATTTATATTTTTGTAGTGGATTACACTAAGACTTCGTATTACGTTGTCTAAATGGGCGAATTTCTTTGGATTTGCACTAAATGTTCTTGAATGTGGATGATTCAATTTGTGGAAAGTCGATTAGACTTTAATTGTTCATAATTTGTTGATTTGTTATATGTATAATAATTTAGACTTTTGTTAACTTTGTGAGATTTTTTGCCGTCGTTGTGGAGAGGCGGCTGACGTTGACCTCTCCTTGTCGACCTGGGTTGGCGTCATCGGCAAGGAGTGGATGTTGTCGCAGGTCGAGATCGCGCAAAATGAATATTGTACATATAAAGGAATGTATATTTTTGGCTTTGTGTGTTTTTGTTGAATGGTGGTGTTGGCAGGAGGTCGCTTGGTGGATGGAAGTGGTTTCATGGTGGGAAGATTCATGCTGTAACGAGACTGTGCGATGTATCGACACTGGTGGGTATAAAGCATAAAATATGACCCTGGTCCACCACTCGTTAACAGGTGAAATTATCCCACTAGAGGTTCTGGAACGGTCGATTACGCCGGCTAGGACTCAGGAGCAGATGGGGTGGGAATCCAGAACATAGTGAGATCAGTGCTGACCGTATAAGAAAGAGAGGAACCAGCTATAGACTACACTACTTACCCAACCTGCATACTCACCTCAGTCGCATCCTCATCTGAATTACCACTTTAATTCATCTCTGAAGGTGATGATTCGAAAGAAAATATAAACAAGTGAAACCACATTAAACTGTCCCGACACAATAAATAAAAAAAAAATGCAATTCAGGTTTCTTCTAATTGAAGGAAAATTTAAGTTGTATTAACAAAAAAAAACGCAAAGCCGAAATAATAGGTAGAAAACGTAACATTAGAAATTATATAACTAACCCTAACTAATCCTGACTAAAAATTTTACTTACGATTATGTATTTTATAATTCTTCAGTATATACCCCTAACTCTAGAGAAATCAAAAAAAAATTTAGAACAAATGATTATGTTCACGAAAATTAAATAGCGAGAGGTATATAATAAGAAATATAAAAAAAAAATTAAATATTAGTATATAATAAAAGATAAGTATATAATATAATATAATATAATTCAATAAAGGTATATAAAAGGTAAATTGTACTTAAATAATGCAATGCTGATGATTTTTGAATGAATTCCGATGTATGTTGATTGATGATGCTGGTTGTTGTTAGTGTCGCCGGTACATAACGTTCGATGTTTATTGTTATGTACTTGGTATTTTAATACAAATTATTGAATTTTGACTGGATTATTTTATTAGTTTATGGTTTTATTATTATCTGAATTATGATTATTATTAGTATTACCAAACACTTGAGTTTACTAATTATGTGTTTATATATATATAATATTAAGATGTATAATTGGAAAACATCACCGGCCATACACAGAATTAGGAGTTCATATTATGTTATATTAATATCAATGTTATCTTGAGCACCTTTGAGTTCATATGGGACAGGTGCACAATGATGCACACACAACTGTTCCCCTTAAAATCACTTAGGGATTATCAGATAATATTATTTTCGTTGTTTTATTATTATAATTATTATTATGTTATTATAATATTTATCATGTATTATTATGTTATGTACTATTATGTATTATTATTATTATGTATTATTATGTAGACAGAGATAAGTCCTTTCGAGTTAACACAAGCGATCACTTCGCCTTCAAAAAAAACAATCACCGTTTATAATTTGATTTCACGTTATCTTTTTATTCTTTTGCACAACACTTGTACTCTAAGGATTCGTTCTTTTTCATTTTTTTTTCTTTTGATTTTTTTCTTGGAATTGTTAACGCCTTACACTACACTTAATTTGTTACTTAGTTTAAATCTTATCAACTATAAACTTAGTCTTACACAAACACTTCTCCCGCGCTTTCACCAATGATTTAAGCGTGGGTATGTATGATATTGTAAACAATTATAAATGAATAACGTGCCACGAAAAAAAAAAAACACATTCACCACAATTCACTAACGCGGTCGCGTACTTTTTTCCAAAAAAACTTCTCGATCTTTTCGATACAAAAAAAACTGTTTATTATTTTATATTTGTTTATGATTTTTTTTATTTTTATTTTATAAGGCCTAATAAAATGATCGCCACGATCGAAAACCAAAAACTGACTCCCCGTTTACCTTTCTATTTTTTTTTTTTTATCAATTCTTCGATCCCGCCAAAATTTGCGCGCACCATAAAAAAATAAAACGAAATTGCCTGATTGCAAATTATGCAGCGCTTTTTTTTCTGTATACAGCGTGTTAACACTCTGACAGCCAAGTGTAAAGCGAAATTCATGGGACGACCCGCGGACGTAACAATGCCGTCTGTTGGGATCGTTTCGAGGTAATTTTAGCTCCTGGATGGACATTGCATAATTCTCTTGGTACATTTTACTACGATTGTTTGTAGAGGTGGTTTCTTCCACGCTTTGATTTCGGAGATTTTCGGATAGAGCTATTTTGGTGATGTTCCTTCATCCTATTATTCAGCGTTTGTGTAATAAATTGTTATATTTTTATTTTGGTTTGATTAGCGATAGAATTTTCCGTTTCCGTATTTCTTCTGTGTATTGAGAATATAGTGTAGGTAATTTATGATTAGCTGTTTTCTATATTGTATTTCCTTCATAATCCATCATTTTTGCAAGATTAATTGCAACTATGTTGGAGTTGGTAACGAATCCTATTATTTACCGCAAAATTGCCTTTTTGTGACACTCAATGGGTTACTAGTATTTTCTCACAGCTTATTAGCGATATTTTTGCTTTATAAAAAGAAATATTATTTGCATTGGATTTGGGATTTTAACAATCTTAACATAAAGAATTGTTTATCGGCAACTTCGTTATATCTATGTAACTGAAAAGCTAGAAATATTTGATATAATTAATATAATTATTCAAAAGAAAGAGAAGGTTTGTATACTTCAATACACCAACGACTGGATGTTTGTCATAAAATGCAACGTTGCCAATCTTGACTGTTTTAGTACAAGAATTATAATTATTAATTCCCAATTTCAAATCAACCCTAAATATTAATCTACATGTACAGTGCCGAGCTATTATATTAAAATTATTCGGTTCTCAGGAAATCTCATTCAAATATATTTAATATACGAGTACATATTATCCCTCTATTAAGATACTGGTACGATTTATATTTAATTATAAAAATTATAAAATAAACTTATTTATCATTCATTTTAGAATAATTTTTTCAAATTTTTGCGAATTCTAAATTATTTAGGATATTTTAATGGATGGATATTTTAAGGGATATTTGAATGCAATCCGGTAGTTAATCTAGTTAATCTGTTTTTTTTGCTATTTCGTGTTCGCCCAATTCAACGGTTAAATACTAATGAATTTTAGAGTTGTTTTGAATATAGTTCAAATAACTTTGGTTTCAGGAAATACTACTGTAAGTTGCGGAGTTGCAGAATGATTAAATTAATAAATGTTTCAATTATTTAGGAAGCCGGAAAATATGAATTTAGAATTAAATTTCAGGAAATTTACAGATGCTTCATTGTAATTGCTGATTGTGTAGTTTAGAATTGTGTTGTCATTTTATTACTAACGACTTTACATAGGTGTCTGTAACGGGTCGAGTCTACCAATTTTGGTTTGCCGAAAAGTATTAATAGAATTAAATTTCAGGAAAATTCCAGATGCATGTGAAATAATAATATTTTTTCTTAGGTTGCTGTTTTAAAGAAGCAATTGTTGAAGACCAATACCATCGTTATCCATTAACCTATTAAGCCTTTATCCTTCATCTAGTAGATTAGAATTGTGTTGTCTTTGTGTTACTAACTATCGGCTATACCTAGGTGTCTGTAACCGGGCCGATTCTGTCCCACTTAACTAACCTATCCAATCCTTCGGTTTTGTTATGTGTAAAAAAGGGTGTACGGTGGACCCGGCGTCATCCGGGAACTCAAGCCTAAGAACTTGGTCGTACATTCAAAATCAATCAATCAATCAATCAATATTTTAAATAATTATTTATGTCTATTCCTGCGACCAAAAGCTGCATTTTATTAACAGAAATTAAAATTCGGCCTCGGAGCTACTTTCATCACTCGAACAATAATTTCTTATTTTACTCTTTTGATATATTTATAATCTACTATAATATACAATTTTTAGAATTTCAATAAATATTACTGAAACTCTTGTGATTAAATTCCTAAGAAAGTTTCTGAATAACATTATTAGAAATTTTTTTCTTAGTATAAAACGTAATGTAATGCTGCTACAAACCATAAAATCAATAAACTGGCAGAATTCGTCACGCCACTGCCTTCGTCATTATCGCCTTGAACCAGTTTTTGGTCCTTTATAAATTTCATTATAACGGGAATGTATTTCGTATTCCATTCTAGATTTTTGTTTGCCCTATCGACTGCTGATTGAATTGAATTTTTAAAATCAAAGTACTGTTTCTCGGTATCTAGTTGAAACTTTACCAATTGGTCAATTTGAGATTGGAGTGTGAAACGATCAGCTAAACCGGTTAAATATCCAATAAATGTTGCTTTATCTTCTAGGGCCTGTGCAACATCTTCATGACTGCTAATAAGATAATCTAGAACTATTTGAAGGTTTTTCTCGTATTGAGTGTATGTCGCTTGAAAGGCGGTCCGTTTGTCCTGCAGACGAACTTGATCAGAAAAAATATTATGCAAATGCTCAATAAGCACGTCTTCCGTTGTACATCCCATAGCTTTTAATAAAATAATTTGTTCAGATGCAATTTGTTGTTTTTGATAGCGTGACCAAATGGCGTTATACACTGTTATATTATTGTGCATGTATCTAAGGCTACTGCAGATTACGGTGGTTCGAATATCTACAGGAATCCTATTTTAGTAATAATATAAAAATAAATATCAGAAGCTCAATTTAAACTTTTAAACTCTTACCTCTCTGTTTCATCAGCAATGTAATTACGGAAATATGTATCGGACCTTGTAACGCAACTGATACTGGAACACTTACAACTCCATTCTATCAATTTACTACGCAAATGATTATCGAGTTGTGTATCACCATCTTGTTGAACAAATCCAACGGCAGTTAAACGGGTTTTGATCAGCCCTGAAACAAAAGACTGAGACCGAAATTATCAGCAACAAAACCAACATGAGTATCACACACTTACTTTAAATCCTAGTAACTCATCGTTTGTCATGCGACTGGACAAATATGCAAATCCATTAAAAGCGGCGTGCCAAGGTAAATAGTTAATTTCTGTTTCTAAATAAAGCAAAATATTAAATACAAAGTCGTAATCCAGATCATTTGACCGTCCAAAATTTAGTAAATCATCTACAATCTGTGCTCGGTTTACTTCATGAATCCCATCGTAATTGTCTTCCTTCAAAGCGGTGCTAATTTTTGCCCATGACTTGTTGTCATATTGTACACGATAAAAACCAGACTGTTGAACATTAAAGATTACCCATTTAGGCGCGTCTATTTTTATTTTGCATGAGTTTTCTGTCGATTTGAACACGTAGCTTGGGTTTAAATTATTAAAATTATCCGTTGTATATGTTAAAGGGATTGACCACTTGGAGTTGCTACGTTTTTTGTTCAATAAGAATTGTGCTTGTGTTAATGTTGCTGTTGTACGGTTTTCATTCATCGTTACTGTAAGTAATGGATATCCTGATTGTGTAATCCAGGGCATAAATAATTCAGTAATATTATCGCCTAGGCCTTGAAAGTGTTTAAGTAGGTATTCTGGATGAGACATTTTATTAGAATACTCTTTAACGTAGTTACGTAAACCATTTCTGAAATTTTCCAAACCAATAAAATGTTCAATCATTCTTATGATCGAGCCACCCTTTTGATAGGACACCAAACTGAACATTCCTGAAATCTCATCTGGTGCATTCACATTTTGATTTTGAAGGGCATGGGTATTATCTTGTGAATCAAATAATAATGCTCGATGTACAGTATCGGTAATAAATGTTTTTTCTAATTCCCACTGAGGTTCAATAGCGGCCGTAACAAAAAACTCGAAGTATGTTGCAAATCCTTCATTCAACCACGTGTTGCTCCACCAGTCGCATGTTACTAAATTGCCAAACCATTGATGTGCCTGCTCATGCGCAACTGTGAGTGCGATTTCTCGTTTATCTAAATCGGTGGAAAAAGTTTTATCAAATAATAAATAAAGCTCCTTGTAGGTGAGTAGACCCCAATTTTCCATGGCACCCGATGCAAAATCAGGTAAAGCAACCATATCCATTTTCCCTAATCCATGTTCCTCAAATTTAACTTCTAAATAATCATCTAAATATTGCAATGATTTTCTGCCAAAGTCTAATGGATATTCAGTTAAGTGATATTGGTTGGGGCGAGAATGTATAGCAAGTTTATAGTCATCATTTATGATATCTGAGCGAATTTGAAATTTCGCTATTACAAATCCTAAAAGATAAGTTGACATGATTGGAGTTTCCCGGAAAACGTATTTAGTTTTATTTTCATTGGCATCAATTAGTTCAGATTTAGTATTTGATAATGCCGTATAGTCATTGGGAATATTCAAAGTAAGTTTAAATGTTGCTTTATAAGACGGTTCGTCAAAACATGGAAATACACGACGAGCATGCGTTGGTTGTAATTGCGTAGCTCCTAGCCATCTGTTAAGTATGCAAATCTTGATCATACACTATGTGTAAGTTTTATTATGCAAATATTACTCACTCTGTTTTGCCGTTCTCTACATATGAACTTCGATAAAAACCGCGCATATCTTTATCCATTTGACCCGAGTATGTAAATTCTAATTCATAAAGAACTGACTTTGACAAGTTTTCACTAAATTTTAAAACTATTATTTCAACGGAAGTGTCGTTTTGTATAGTAACCTTTATCGGATCCCCTATTGTAATCTCGGATTTATCAAATTTTGAAACTTTCACTTCACTAATTTGCAATAATTTCGAATGTAGCTGTAAAATATCTTTTTCGTCTGACGGTATAATCTGTATTTTAGTTAAACCGTCAAATGTAAATAATTCTTTATCATTTGGCCGACTGTCATCTAAATAAGGTGTTATTTCTATATCATAATTTACCGGATTGGTACTTTCTTGTAACCGGTAATCAGTATCACCACTTTTAATATTTTTTACATTTGTTTTGCCAGGTGATGCCAAAGACCACTGAACAGCTATTAGTCCAAATAAGAGCAGATAAATTTTCATTTTACTCTCAAGTAACTGTCGACTACAATAGTTTTCACAGACTTAACAAAATAAAGAATTACTTTAGCAATTGAGATTGTAAAATTGTTATCAAACGTAGACTAGACATACTTATTTGCTAAAAACATTATCAGTTAACTTTGATTATTAGACCATAAAACCGTTATCAAAGGAATGTTATAATTTATATCTAGCTTCTAATTGAGTTATCAACCAAATTTTAATGCCATGGTAATAAATATATATTTATTTTAAATATTGGTAGTTGGGGCTTCGTGGATTCCATCTAACGGATTTCCAATAAATTTCGGTAACTACAAATCTAGTCATTTTCTTTCATGAATAAAGAAAGCAACAGTAATCAATATCATTAGCGATAATTTATTCGTTTTATCGCACTATCTTGGCTTGGTTTAATTTTGTTTATAATTATAAATTAAAAAGATAAAAGTTTTATATAATTAGAGATTTGGCAAACACACACACATCACATTTGTTATTTTGTGTAGTTAAGTTGCAACCTTATCCACCAGTGGCGCTTTTATACCTTTTATAATCGTCAATAGACCTTTACTTTTCGAGTTTTTTTAATAGTATTTATTAATATTCAATACATTATACAGTACAATAATAAGCAATATGTTTCTAACTTAAAGATTTACTAATTTATCTTTATGTATAGCTTCTACCAAAGAGTATGTAATTTTAAAAAAGTAACGAAACAGAGGAAAAATGTTCTTTAAAAAATACGTGGGCTATGCAATTTAAATGAGTTATACAATACACTTATAGCCTGGACAGTCTGCGGATTAGATAACTGATTTAGCAAAATTCAATCGAGCACTCCATGGAAAAACTTAAATTTGCCAGTAGATTTTTGAATTTTTCCTAGTGTGTTGAATTTTATTTCCTAGAGTACTTGACCGAATTTTGCTAAACCAATTTAACTAATCCTCAGTCTGCCCAGTCTATACCACAGCAATTTTTGATTTTATTTGGATTGAATATTAAACTCAAACTAGTACAACTATTAAACTAGTGTCAAACTCGTACCTATTGATCGAAAACGATAAAAATTAAGGTAAATATTGACGAGTAAGTGCATTGTATAATCCATATAAATTGCATAATCGATGCATTTTTTGATGAAAATATTTTCTCCGTTTCGCTACTCTTTATAACATTTATAAGCTTCTACCCATAGGCGTTCCATAGTTAGTAATAAAATGAAATATACCATATTTTTATTCTTTTTTAATCAGTACTAAATAGTTGACACGGAGTACACTAGCTCAAAAGGTTAGATTTTTGACTCTGCAAATCATATTTGGTTTTTGTGCGAGCTAGGATGTCTAATTGTTGATTTGTGTCTGGAGCCTCTATCTATGTTTAGTGTATTTTTCGTAATTTCCTTTGAGACTAAGTTCATTTTAAGATCTCCGTGCAGGTCTTTGTTCCTGATGTACCAGGGTACACCAAACATGTTCTTTAATACTATGTTCTGAAATCTTTGGATGGCATCTCTATTGCTCTGTTTGGTGCATTCACAAAGAAGAATGCCGTCCAGATTTGTTTCAATGTTTGATTAAAATTTTAGAACTTGTTGTACGTTGACAGAGTGGACTTGCCCCGTATCAACCAATACATTTCTCTATATTTGATCTTTAATTCGTTGTTTTTCTTTTAAACGTGTTCTTTCCGTCGAAGTTTAGCATATATGGTTATGCTTAGATACTTAGCTGTGCCATGTTATTTCTTGATTTAAATAACCGGAATGTATCCGAGCCTTCGTAAAGTTAATATGAACTGATTTAATTTCGTCTAGTTTAATATGCCTTTGTTGGTTGAATATTCTTGAGTAATAGCTGATTGTAGTTTCTGTGTGGATTCTTCTTTAGGTTCTTCAACAACTAAGATAGGCCGTATCATCATCATCAACAGTCGTTATTGGTATATACAGTAGTAGGTTTGAAACTGGTCGTAATATATTGCTCTGCGGCATTCCTGCGTTGATTTGCTTCAGTTCAGTATAGGTATCGCCTGGTTTTATTCTGAAGAATCTTCCTTGCAAATATGATCCTAATATGGGTGCTGGTTACTGAACCCGAATTGATGATTTGGGATTAGTTTTTTCCTCTCGATTATCGAATTACGTCTTTTATTCATTAATTCATTTAGTGTAGTTATACTCTGAAAAACTCCTTTCTACATTTTCCGGTACAACTTTCAGTTGGTAATTCGGTTTCCGATAATCCTTCACCGTGAGCTTGTATGTAATATTTGTTCGAAGTATTTCGCAAATATTTGAGCTCAGTCTTCGTTAATTCTAGCCCTATTTTCACTTTCTGTTTTTATTTGTGGAATTTGGAAACCTGGTGGTTTGTGTTTTTTGGTTGCTCGCAAGAGAGAATAGTCCCTATTATATCAATAGTTAAATTTTGTAAATAGTTACTGATTGGTAAATTTTTCAATTCTTATTTATTTCTTTTGTTAGTCGTTGAGTAAGGTTGTTCAACTTCACCTAATTCTGACCCTACCCCGTTTCTTCATTTTTTAGAACAACTTCTCCGAAACTATAAATCTACGCACAATTTTATTTTACTTGGTGACATTAACATAGTTGTTAAATTTTAACTTAATCTCAGAATATAACATAATTTTGATCTCTCATGGTATGATTGCAACAAATATTTTCGTTACTAAACCACTAAGCATAATATTTTAGAGCACTCTGTTAGTAGTTCCCAAAATATTGAGCAAGTCCGGAATTTTACCATAGAAGCCGACATAGCGATCATAGGGTACTCTTAAAAATTCGCTTGAAGCCTAAATATTGTACTCGGACGAACGAAAAGATATGTTAATTACAAAAAGGTTAATCACTCTTTTGAATATTTTATAATGTTTACCGTATTTGACATCAGAAATTCTGAATCTGCTCTAGAACGGATTTTTGATATGTTTTATATAATAAACTTGATCTTCAGTTTTCCTTATTGATGCAAGTAACTGTAAAAATTAAAAATGCAAGTATTTGTCCCTGGATCTCTGGGATCTAATTAAACTTAAAAACCGTGTGTATGTATGTGTGTGCGTTGTGTTTGTATATGTGTTTGTGTTTGTATATGTTTTTGTGTGTGTATGTGTGTCTATGTGTGTGTGCATATTTATGTATGTATGTGTATGTGTGTGTGTATGTGTGTGTGCGTTTGTGTATGTTTAGGTGGGTGTGTGTGTGTGTGTGTGTGTGTGTGTGTGTGTGTGTGTGTGTGTGTGTGTGTGTGTGTGTGTGTGTGTGTGTGTGTGTGTGTGTGTGTGTGTGTGTGTGTGTCTTTTATGGGCGGAGGAGGGGAACCTTCGATAGGCTTCACGCGTGAACCCATATATCAAACTCGTGGTAGTGTCGGATTCTTACCAACTAAACCACCACCCTCGATAAACCATGCCGTTCGGCCCCGTGGAACTACCGTTAGGTATTACTTCGCGAAGCAGGCTCAGCTTTCGCTGCTCGGCTGGAATTAACTCCTCACTGAATTTCTGCTTCTTTCGAGGCTTCTCAACTCTCTCATTATCCTTGAGACACTTCCGCTTACGGCGTTCCACCCATCTTGAGATGCCAGCATAAACTCCAGTATATTTTCCGGCGTTCGTTGGACCCCACGTACACTGATACTCCTTCTCTCCTCAGCAAATCTTGGACACTCGAATAATACGTGCTCTACATTCTCCGTTACTCCGATGCATAAAGGGCAATCTGGTGACTCTTCGTGTTTGAATTTGAACAGGTATGATCTAAAGCAACCATGACCCGTCAGAAACTGCGTAAGATGGTAATCCACTTCACCGGGTCACCTATTTAGCCACGCCTCGATGTAGGGGATCAGGCGATGGGTCCATCTACCATTCGTCGACTCACTCCATCGTCTCTGCCATACAGTGATCGTCTCCAGCACATGGTAATCGGTGGTTCTCCGCTTTTGTTTCTTGACCACGATGCAGGTAAGTGGTTTGGCGCTCCTTGGCAAGTAGATCTATTGGGGGCATTCCCGCAAGAACACCAGCAGCATCTTCTCACACCGTCCGAAATGCGCACAATACTCTCAGAGCACTTAACCTCTGAACTGTTGCTACCCCTTGTCTATAAGTATTCTTCTCCAACGAGTTGACCCTAATTGGTGCCCCATACATCATTATAGATGTAACGACGTTGGCGAGCAGAACTCTGCTGATCATCCGCGCCCCTCTTGTATTCGGCATTATTCGTGCTAGTGCCGCATTAACTCTCCTTGTTCGCTCGCGCGAGTGCATGTGTGTGTGTGTGTGTGTGTGTGTGTGTGTGTGTGTGTGTGATCGGCGCAGACTAAATGTAAATGGCCTCTCTGCCCACACTGAGACACTGACCGAGGTGAAACTGTATGCTTAAAATTTTTCGATATATTATAAGAATCCAGTGATTTTGGCCGAAATTGCTCCACCGGAAGTGGCGATTTCAAGAAAAGCGTTTTCGATTTGTGCAAATATTTCCTAAAACATATTACGATTTTTAAAACTTTCTGTTTTAGAAAAATTTCGACGTCTGACGGATTGACTGATCTGAATGGGGGCCCATCATACTTAGGGACTGGAAGTGGCAGCTTCCATAGAATATTTTCGTTTTTAGCAAATACTTTGAATAATATGTAATTTATGAGAAAAATAACTGTGGCCTAAAGGATTCTAAACTAAGTTTGCAACAATATCCGTCCACATAATTTTTCCATTATTTAAGTGGAAATGACGATCTTTAACAAAATCTGTTTTTCAACACAAATTCGGCATTTCTACAGGCCAGACGGATTGATTGATCAGGATGAAACTTAACACTTATTATTTTTCCATAAATTCTGGTAAGTAAACTTTAAATTAGTTTTTTCCGTAATTTTGAAGATCCTAGTGAAAGTGTCGAAAATTAGTGTACAGGAAGTGGTAGGTTTCGTAGAAGCTTTTAAAATTTTTAAAACGACCCAGAATTATAAGATTATAATAAATTTAAAGATTAAGTTTTCCAAAAGAATTGTCATTGAGTTTAGATTTTTTGAAATTTAAACGAGAATGAAGATTTTTGGTAAACAATACAGTTTTTGCCAAAATTGAGATAAGTTACATTTTTCATCTTACAAATCAGTATTCGAGATTTATGTTGGCCACAACATATACACCCCCTATTTTTTTATTATGGAAACAATGATTAAGGAGTTTTGGTTTAAATATTTTATCATTAATTAAACAGTAAAACATATGTTGACAAGAAAGGAATCAATATTAAGCTAACTGTGATAGTTACAGCACTACCATCGTCATCGCCATCTTCTCCGTCATCCTCTGGATCACTTTCAATATTTTTCTCAATTTGTTCCATGATTTTATTAATTGTTTCTTCATTAATTTCCAAAAGCTCTCGTGCTTCTGTCAGGGCTTTTGTGATTCGAACAGCATATGAACTAAATTCCCTGTGATCATTTAAAAATCTTTCAACTTGTAAAATTTGTTGTTCATTTGTGAATCGGCTTGCTAAACCCATAATTGTCGTTACAACTGCAGATGTATCATTGTTAAATCTTAAAAAGTATTGTATATTAGTTTAAAAGTCGTTTACAGTAGTATTATAAAAGAAAACTTACCCAGTTTTGATTTTTTCATAATGATATGTGATGTAGTCGAGTACATGTTGCACATTTTCCTCTGTTTGTGTAAAAGTATTTGTTAGCATAATTCGTTTGTCCTGCGAGCGAATATCATCTGATAGTAGTTTATCGATTACATAATACAAAACTGTTTTCTCTGAAGCACAACCAATTGCTTGAGAAATTATATTCTTTTCTGTTGCAATTTCTTGTTGCAAAAAATTATTCCACAAAAATTCAAGTTCATCCACGCCGCCGTTTCTCATGACACTGCAGAAAACTGGACCTCTTATATTAACTGGTACCAGATTACTTTCATCTTCTTTATAATCATCATATAATTACTTGGCGTTATCAATACAATCCTGGTATTTAGATCGGCATAGCCAATTAATAACATTTGCTCGATGGTACATTTTTAACGGCGAGTCATCGTCGATCTCTTGCCAATCTAGATATTTATACGATTTAGTTAAAAGTCGAATCATGTAAAACCTATACTTGTCTAATTGAGTTTGGTTCATTTTGCTAGTTAAAAAAGCAAAACTTGTAAATGCAGCTTGCCATGGTAAATAATTAGTCTCCTTTTTAAGATAATGCAGGATTGAAAAGGCAGATTCAAACGATATTTCATTTGCCTGCGCTAAATTTAATAGATCGTCAACAATTTGAGCACGATTTGTTTCATGTATACCATCATGATTTTCAGTTTGAAGCCCTTTTTTGATTAATTCCCAGCCGTCATCATCGTAGTTAACGCGATAGAAACCGGTTTGTTGTACGTTAAAGATAATCCAGGAATTCGTAACATCAATTGAAATTGTATCACTGCTGCTTGATAAGATATCGTTAGGTTTCGCATTACTGAAACCTTTTCCTCTTGATGTGTACGTTAGTGGAATTGACCAGATATATTCTATGTTGTTATTGCCAAATTAATTCAATAAAAACGGTTTTTGTGTGACGGTTGCTTCTTTTTTCATCGAATCATAGGTGACTTTAACTACGGGGTAATGAACTTGAGTTCTCCATGGAATAATGATTTCTTTTAAATTTGGGTATTCAACTTTGGCCACCTCATAAAATTTCTCAAACAATTTGTCAGGGGTGGAAGAACCAAATTTATTGTTTACTAAATATAATCGTAAGGCAGCCACAAATTTTTCGTTTCCAATTAAATGTTGAATCATTCGTAAAACAGAACCCGCCTTATCATATGCTATCAAATATATCAGAAGCCTCTTCGGGTGAATTTTCGGAACTTGACATTGCATGTGAATTTTCATTCGAATCGTATAACAAAGCGGTTTGCACTTGCTCCACAACAAATTGTTTATCAATTTCCCATGTCGGTGCACCGTGATATTGAAAGAATGTTGCAAACCCTTCGTTTAACCAGGTATATTCCCACCATTTACAATGAACAAGCTCATTTACCCAAACCATAAATGAGCTTGTTCATGAGCAATAACCGTCAAAATTCGTTGTTTTGTGAATTGTGTTGTATAATTGGCATCGTACAGAAGATTTGATTCTCGATAGGTAATCAAGCCCCAATTTTCCATAGCCCCAGCTGAAAAGTCTGGTATTGCTACCATGTCTAATTTTTCGATCTCATCTTGGTAGTAACTATAACCTAAATATTTCTGAAGTTTGTCAAGGGTCGTTATACCGTCGGTGTAAGGGTATAATGTTTGCTTAAACTGATCTGGTCAGGCGATCACACCAAAAGTAGCAGCAACATTTTGTCGTCTCGTAAATTTAGCGACTGTAAAGGCTATCAAATAGGTTGATATTTTTGGGGTGGTTTTAAATGCCACCTTATCGTAAGTATTGCTCCCTCTGGAATTGAGAAATTTCAATTACTATAAATAAAATTTAATAAATATAATATAATTACTCTAATGATTCAGGAACTGAACTAACTGGATTCATGTTTGAATACGCATTATAACTTTTGGGTTTATTAATTATTAAATTAAATGTTGCTTTGTATTCCGGCTCATCAAAGCTTGGAAATACTCGACGAGCATGCGTAGTTTGCAGTTGAGTCAAACCAAGATATCTATTGAACGAAATAATATTAAATGTTATGCTATTGCCGCACATTGTGACATTAGTTTAGCACTTACTCAGTTTTATCATTTTCAACATATGAACTGCGGTAAAACCCATGCATATCCAAACCCATATAACCTGTGTACTGAAACATTAAACTATACACTTTATTTTTAACTAGATTTGTACGAAAATGAAGTGTTATGAATTCAACTTCTGTTTCGTAATAAGTTTCAATATTTGATGAATCACTATCCAGCAAAATTGCTGATTCAATTTTCAGGTTGTTTGCATTTAATCGCAGTGTATTCCGACCATCTTCGGTGGATAGAACATCAATACGTACATTTCCATCGAAAGTAAACTGTTCTTTGTTAAATTCATTTTCTTTTTCTAGATAAGGTGTAATTTCTATTTCATAATGTATGGGTGTAATAGTTTCTTCTAGCCGGTAATAGGACGTTCGAACTTCATTTGGTAAGGTTGCAAAATTTTTAGCAGCCCATTCAACGTCTTCGGTAGCTTTTGTAATGATGTCAATGACTTGTAATTCATATTGTTGGTATTCAGCTACATTAGCTTCGTAGAAATCTTCGAGTTGTTTTACTTGATCGAGCCTTGTAAATTGTGTTGCTAATGATGATATTGTGGTAATTACAGCTGATTTATCGTTGAACCTGTAAAGACTCACAATTTGTGTTGGAATGGTTCGAATCCATTTCTACCATTTCTGATAACTTTCGTCACTTTATAAAATTGAATTAAATTGGTTTAATGAAAACACTTATAAATTTCCTTAGAGTGACAATTGATTGATTGATTGATTGATTTTGAATGTACGACCAAGTTCTTAGGCTTGAGTTCCCGGATGACGCCGGGTCCACCGTACACCCTTTTTTACACATAACAAAACCGAAGGATTGGATAGGTTAGTTAAGTGGGACAGAATCGGCCCGGTTACAGACACCTAGGTATAGCCGATAGTTAGTAACACAAAGACAACACAATTCTAATCTACTAGATGAAGGATAAAGGCTTAATAGGTTAATGGATAACGATGGTATTGGTCTTCAACAATTGCTTCTTTAAAACGGCAACCTAAGAAAAAATATTATTATTTCACATGCATCTGGAATTTTCCTGAAATTTAATTCTAATAATACTTTTCGACTTCCTAACCAAAATTGGTAGACTCGACCCGTTATAGACACCTATGTAAAGTCGTTAGT
This sequence comes from Nephrotoma guestfalica, assembly GCA_963691935.1. Classification (NCBI taxonomy): domain Eukaryota; kingdom Metazoa; phylum Arthropoda; class Insecta; order Diptera; family Tipulidae; genus Nephrotoma; species Nephrotoma guestfalica. The sequence continues at coordinate 171,537,454 of OY829913.1, forward strand.
AATAAAATGACAACACAATTCTAAACTACACAATCAGCAATTACAATGAAGCATCTGTAAATTTCCTGAAATTTAATTCTAAATTCATATTTTCCGGCTTCCTAAATAATTGAAACATTTATTAATTTAATCATTCTGAACTATATTCAAAATAACTCTAAAATTCATTAGTATTTAACCGTTGAACCCGTGTTCGCCCACGAAATAAAAAAAAAAAAAGAAAAAAAAACAGATTAACTAGATTAACTACCGGATAGCATTCAAATATCCATCCATTAAAATATCCTAAATAATTTAGAATTCGCAAAAGTTTCGTATGTTTACTAAAATTTTTTTATAAAACTGATGAATTTTTCCCGACGCCCAACCTTTTTCACAAGGAAACAAATACTTTTATCACTACTATTGCACCAGTTCTGGAACTTCTTCTACGTTTGCTGGGGATATATCACATACAATTAATCTCAGACATGACACATGCGAATCGTCTATGACTTGTCACCTCGTATTAGACTTGTCATAAACGATTCATCTCAGACTGGTAACAAACGTAAATTAGTAATTAGTGTGTCGTCAATGGCTTTCCTGCTGGAAGGTAATATTTAAGTAAAGGCAACTAGATAAAATTTGAAAAAATTATTCTAAAATGAATGATAAATAAGTTTATTTTATAATTTTTATAATTAAATATAAATCGTACCAGTATCTTAATAGAGGGATAATATGTACTCGCATATTAAATATATTTGAATGAGATTTCCTGATAACAGAATAATTTTAATATAATAGCTCGGCACTGTACATGTAGATTAATATTTAGGGTTGATTTGAAATTGGGAATTAATAATTATAATTCTTGTACTAAAACAGTCAAGATTGGCAACGTTGCATTTTATGACAAACATCCAGTCGTTGGTGTATTGAAGTATACAAACCTTCTCTTTCTTTTGAATAATTATATTAATTATATCAAATATTTCTAGCTTTTCAGTTACATAGATATAACGAAGTTGCTGATAAACAATTCTTTATGTTAAGATTGTTAAAATCCCAAATCCAATGCAAATAATGTTTCTTTTTATAAAGCAAAAATATCGCTAATAAGCTGTGAGAAAATACTAGTAACCCATTGAATGTCACAAAAAGGCAATTTTGCGGTAAATAATAGGATTCGTTACCAACTCCAACATAGTTGCAATTAATCTTGCAAAAATGATGGATTATAAAGGAAATACAATATAGAAAACAGCTAATCATAAATTACCTACACTATATTCTCAATGCACAGAAGAAATACGGAAACGGAAAATTCTATCGCTAATCAAACCAAAATAAAAATATAAAATTTATTACACAAACGCTGAATAATAGGATGAAGGAACATCACAAATAGCTATCTCCGAAAATCTCCGAAATCAAAGCGTGGAAGAAACCACCTCTACAAACAATCGTAGTAAAATGTACCAAGAGAATTATGCAATGTCCATCCAGGAGCTAAAATTACCTCGAAACGATCCCAACAGACGGCATGAATCTTCCCACCATGAAACCACTACCATCCACCAAGCGACCTCCTGCCAACACCACCATTCAACAAAAACCACGCTTCACAAAGCCGTGACGAATCCATGACAGATCACAAACGAACCATGGCAACCCTACAGCCCAAAAACTTCAGCGTACGACCGATCATACCAAAACTCCCAAAATGATTCAGCCCTCGCCAAATCGACGGTAAACTCCAACAAAAACACCCGAAGCATTCAGCAAAGAAACCAATTTGGACATACAAATCCAACATTCAGGCAATGATTCAATACAAAACTGCAAATCCGCCCTCATACACTAACAAATGAGAACTACCTCAAGTCCTAAACAAAACAACTCAAAACAGTCAAAAATACCTTATAAATACAGGTAACGACAGAACACACATGAACACAACTCTCCGCAAGTTGAGAAACACAACGTTCAACGAACAACCACCACAAACCGCAGACACCGAGCCATTACTCACCATGATCGAAACCCATTCAAATCACACCAAATATCAAAAAAGATTCACTGCAATACAGCTGCAGCACATCCTCGCCGCACATCCTGTGTAAACCAATCACACACATACACCACTCGTCAAAATCTAATCCAGTTTTCGCACCACAGAGAAAAAGTATAACCCCCTCCCAATCGCCAAAAATATACATTCCTTTATATGTACAATATTCATTTTGCGCGATCTCGACCTGCGACAACATCCCCCCTTGCCGATGACGCCAACCCAGGTCGACAAGGACAAGTCATCGTCAGCCGCCTCTCCACAACGACGGCAAAAAATCTCACAAAGTTAACAAAAGTCTAAATTATTATACATATAACAAATCAACAAATTATGAACAATTAAAGTCTAATCGACTTTCCCAATTCACAAATTGAATCATCCACATTCAAGAACATTTAGTGCAAATCCCAAGAAATTCGCCCATTTAGACAACGTAATACGAAGTCTTAGTGTAATCCACTACAAAAATATAAATACAACCGTGAGAGAGCAGAGAATATTATACAACCATTTTGTTTATATTTTGCGCATCCCATATACCATATTTTCAATTATATGTATATCCTTAAATAAAAAAATTAAAAGAAATAAGGATTTCAGTACAACATGCAATAAAGACTTGATATCCAAATTTTAAATTAGCTTTTTGGTCGTGATTTGTTCAACTTTTCCAAGAAAACACCATCTACTCATATAACGAAATTCAACAAAATTACTATGTACATAAAAAACTATAAACAATACGTATGCGAGAGAAAAAACAAAATTATAAAAATTAGAATGAATGCCAGCAACTGTCGTCACAAACTGTTTCATACCACAACAACACAAATAACTCATCCATAAGATTCATTGATTATTATGTAATAAAATATAATGTATAATGTAAAATAAAGTAATAAAAATAACACTTATCTTAAGCATCCTTTGTAAACAAAAAAGTCCTACAAATTGAATATTTAACATACAATGCGTACGATGCATTCAAACAACGGTGTCGAAATACATATAAACGAAAATGTTATATACATATCCTACACCATTGCAAGCGCACCGCACACAAATTAATATTTTAACACAATACGTATAACTTTTCACTTAACTTATTACTTCTTTACACACAAATTATTATAAAATGGTAAAATGGTAATATGGTAAAATGGTAAAATGTTAATTAGAAAAGCATTTTTTAAGTAATCCACATTACTTGGGCGACCATATAATTTTAGAATACTTGTATCAGTAACATCCATTTCCGAGTAAGCCACAAACGTAGAAACGACAATTGCAAGTAAATAAGTTGACATTACAGGAGTTTTTTCAAATCCAATCGTTTTTGATTCTTGAAATTCTTCCGTATAGCTTACTTCAGTATTCGAAATACATTATATTCGATAGGTATATTTTTAATCGTAAGTTCAATAGTGGCTTTATATTGCGGTTCGTCAAATCCTGGAAATACACGACGTGCATGTGTAACCTGTAATTGGGTAGATCCTAACCAACTAAAATAATTCCAAATGAAACAATAATTAAATAACACAATAAATGTGTTTCTAAATTGAAAATAGTTCGTGTTTTCACGTATACATACTGCGTCACACCATTCTCTTTATACGAACTACGATAAAAACCACGATTATCATCGCGCATTTCACCAGTGTACACTATTGCAAGCTTGTATTTTTCACCGCTTCGTAAATTATCACTAAATGTTATGGTCAAAATTTCCGTTGTTTCGTTTAAACTAAAATCGTTAACATTAATTGTAGCAGAACCATCAAGTCCCGCAATACTTATATCACCCACAGAAATTTGCAAATATTTCGCATTTAGGAGTAAAGTTTTTATATTGGATTTAGCTTCTAGTTCGATTTCTACTTTCCCATGAAATGTGAATTGCTGCTTATCGGGCTGATTGAAAAAATACGGCGATATTTCTAATTCGTAATGAATCGGTATTGCGTTTCCATCCAAACGATATTCTAATTTAATATCCAACGTTCCCAAATTATTTTCGAATGGCAATGATTTAACTATTGCTACAATAGTAGCAATAATTAAAAATAACCTCATTTTTACAAAGCGATCAAAGATGCATGAACAATATAAATTATTTGAATTATTTTTACTTTAACACACTTTTTAACACTATACTGAATTTTAACGAATACTGAAAATGCAAGCGACAAAACCAATATGAAGAGTAATTTTGGAATTTAATTTCATTCACATCTTAATCAATAAAAATTAGCAATATATGTAGATAAGTTTTAATTTCCATTATTTATATTTGTATCATTATTAAGATAATAATATAATTTTATTGTGGGTTATTTGATAATTAAACTGATAACTCTATTTATTTTTGTAATCAATATGCTTTGGTAGTCTAGTGTACTCACCTTTTATTCTTATATGTAGGTATATGTGCATGCCTCTATATGTATAAATACAAACCAAAAAAATAAAAAATAATTAAAAAAATAATGTTAATAAAATTAAAATAAAGTATGGTATGGTATGGTAAGTATAATCATCAAAATCTTTGACCTCAAGATTTTTTTCTTGGATAAATATTTTGAAAGAAGAAAAGTGAGAAAAATGACTTAAATTGAATCGTTTAATTTAAGTCATTTTTCTCACTTTTCTTCTTTCAAAATATTTACCCAAGAAAAAAATCTTGAGGTCAAAGATTTTGATGATTATACTTACCATCACGGTAACGAATGTTAAGCCCGGACATATTGATTGATCAGGGTGTTATTTCATACTTAAACTTTCTCCATAAATTGAAAAATCCCAGAAATGTTTGGCGATATCGGTATACCGCAGTGACAGCTTTCATAAGAGCTTTTACGTTTATGTTTTCGAATATTTTGACAAGTATTTTACCTATGAGAAAAACGACAGTTAACTAACAGATTTTAAATTAAATTTGCGCCAATATCGGTTCACATAAGTTTTCCATAACTCAACTTCATACTTTAGCTTTTTCCATAAAATGGAGGATCCTAGTGATGTTTACCCGGAATCGGTCCACCGAAAATGACGGCTTCCATTGGAGCTTTTTCGTGCTTGCAATAATTTTGAAAATTATGTAAAGTTTACGAAAAGAATGATTGTAAATTCAAGAAGATTGTGAATTCAATTTCATACAAAATCTTTAGCATCTTTACTCTAAACTCAAAATCTTTAGCATCTAGTCCAGTCGGGTTGATTATTTGGGGTGAAATTTTATATTAAAGCTGTTTCCATATATCTTCTTCTTTATATATTAATACTCTTAATTTTTTCATACTCAACCCTAAAATGACCCCTAAACATGATCCGATCCGTTAGATTTTTTCAGGGTAGGTCAACATAAATATTGCGCTGTGCGAGGGCTAAAAAAATCGGAAAACTTCCACCGGGAAGTATCCGGAACGTGTACCTCAGGTGGTTTCAGAAAATTTCCTAGCGCTAGGAAAAAATTATATTTATATTAGACAGCCTGGTATTTGCGCTCTATTGTGAGAAGTTTTAAATGCTTTGGTAACATATGAAACAGTAAGGTGCAATAAGAGATGAAAACGCATATATTTTTCGTTATTGCATCGAACACCAGCAAAGATGTTTTGATTTCTCATGTTATAAGTATGTGTTACACGGTCGTGAAAACTACGACTGCGAATAAAAAATATTTTCAACACTTTAAAAACACTTCAAATATATTAGTGGTAGAAGTCTGAGCTCACGGAAAAGTGGAACTGTGTTGGTTCTTACAGAACGATTATATATTAATTTAGCAATCCGATTTTCATATCTTCAATAAGTGAAAAATAAATCCCACCCCAACTAGAGATGCCATGCATAATTATCGATTAAACCAGGGTACGATAGAGTTTTCGTAATGTGGCTTGAGAGCAGAACGGTTTCAGGTGGTAAAATGTATAAACAGCAGTGATAACGCTTTTCCTGACTTTATAAAGATGAGAATCTCCAATTTAACTGCGAGTCAACAATTAGGCCCAAGTATTTAAACTCATTCACACCTAGAAGTTGAAAGGAGAGCAGGGATCTCTGTTGCATAAGTAGCTATGAAGCTAAGTAGCTATGAAACGTCAATGTATTTGGGACAATTTCTACGTTAGGTCGTGCAAAATTCATAACTCTAGATTTATCGCTTACAGTCAACCGATGGTAATAGAATCATTTACTAAGTTTTGATAAATCACTCTGTAATGCAAGTTGAGATTCTGATGAATTGCAACCAAATGGATAACTCAACGCCAGGTCATCGGCGAACACTGTGGTCTGACCCAACAGATTGATTTCGAAAATGAAATTAACGTAAATAAGAAATAGCAGGGGTCCAAGCACAGAGCCCTGAGGAACACCACAACTCAAGTTAAATGGGTCTCTGATAGAGCTTTCCACTTTAACCACTTGACGACGATTTTTAAGATAGATGCCTCTCACCCCTATATGGACCTCGATTTCGTAAGCAGAATGTCGTGATCAACACTATCGAATGCTTTGGATATATCTAGAAATAAAGCAGTAGGCTTTTGAGACTTGTTTATGGCCAAATATATGTTACTTAGAAAGTGTAACAATGCCTCCTCGGTAGATTTCCCCACTGTGAAACCGAATTGTTTTCCGTTTAGAAATTTAATCATACCGAGATAATTGAGCAGTCTGCGTTTCACCATTTTCACAAATAGTTTAGAAAAAGTACATAAAAGAGCTATGGGCCTATAGTTATTAAGCTTAACCTCATCTCCTTTTTTATAAAGCAGTATTACCAGGGCTAGTTTAACTACGTCTGGAAAGATTCTCTTATCCAGGATCAAATTAAATGGATATTTCCAAATATCTAACAAATAACAAAAACAATTTTTCACTAAAATGGATGGTTTGTTTTTAATTTTTTAATTTCCGAGAACCCGTTGTATATCTTGAGAATTCATGGAGATCGGTGGATAATTTGGTATTGTTAATATTGAGAATGTGCCGGATGTAATATTTCTAATGCGGGCAGCTTCCGTAGGAGATTTTCAATTTTTCCAGTGATGTTGAAAAGTATAACTAATTTTATACAATAAATATTTCCAAAAAATGATAAAAAATTAAAAAATTCAAATAAATTAAAGATTAAATTTTCTACATGCGTTGACCTTGTTGGTTTTTTGTAATTTTAGCGGGTACACTATTTTCAATTATACAAGACAGTTTTTATTAAAAATCTGGTAGGTTTAATTCAAACCAAAAATGATGATGGATGTTGGGCTAAAAAATGGATGTTGGGCAAACAGAAAGTCTCTCTATTTGCTGCATATTTAGAATTTTTTTTTCAATTGTTGCCGAGACAAATAGCAAATGAAAATACAACGGTCGTAAACAAAGTAGATGATCTTAACATAAGACAGGTAGCCTTATTGGAACTTAAAACTGAAATCAATAATAACTTAAGTATAGAAAAGCTCCAAGATATGACTTAATTACTGGGCAAATTGTGAAAGCCATTCCCGAGAAAGGTTTGCGTAAATTAGTTCAAATAATTAACGCAGCCTTCAGATTGAAATATGCCCCATGTCAATGAAAGGTGGCTAAAGTAATTATGATTCCTAAACCAGGTTTACCAGGAAACGATAAAAAATCATATAGACCGATATCACTTCTTCCGATCACATGAAAAACTATTGCTGAAGAGACTCAAACCTATAATAGAAAAGAGATGCTTAATTCCACCACACCAGTTTGGATTTAGAGAAAATCACTATACAGCTGAACAATTTCACAGAATAACGAATGCCATTGAGGATGCACTTGAGATAAGAAGATATGCTCCAGTATTTTTTTGATGTAGCTCAAGCTTTCGATGCAGTTTGGCACCAAGGGCTTGAATTTAAGCTGTATCGAGACGTGCCTTAGAGACGACACTTTAGAGTCAAATTTGAAAAAGAGTACTGTGAACTAAAATGAGTATCAGCAGGTATACCACAAGGTAGCGTACTTGGACCTATTTAGTTTATTCTTTATACGAGAGACTTGCCGAATATTCAAGATACTACAATAGCAACATTTGCAGACTATACAACTATCCTAGAAGTTGGTAAATATATTTTGGAAGCAACAAGCAAACTTCAAAATGCAGTTAACATAGTGAGCAACTGCACTAAAAAATTGCGCATATTATTAAAAGAAGTCAAATCAGTACACGCCAACTTTACAAATCAAAATGTACATTGTATTCCCGTGGTTCTCAACTCTAATCAAATTCCATATACAAATATAGCTAAATACCTTGGGCATAACCCTCGACGCTATAAGCTAAGATAGAAAAAACACATCAAGAAGAAGAAAGAAGAATTAAACATCAAATATAGGAAAATGAACTGGCTCATGGATGGAAATTATTTGTTCTTAGTACACAACAAATTAAAATCAGTATTGCGAATGCTCCATGGTACATTAGGAACGTCAACCTTCATAGGGGCTTCAAGATGAATACGTGATCGATGAAATTAAGAAGCAAGCAAGGAAACACGTACAGGGATTATCACGACATGCAAATGCAGATATCCGTCGTATGTTGGACACCACCAATGGAGGGAGGAGACTCAAAGGGTAGAAACCGCTGGAGATGATCCGATGAATCGCTAGATGATTTCTGAATCAGGTGTAATATACAATAAATAAATACAAAAAAAAAGAATCTGTAAGATGACAGAATTAATAATAAGTAGCTAGCACGACTGTATGATCCTTAATAAACAAATAACCCAATCGATTGTTCAACGCTTAAATTATAAAATAAATGATTCAGGAAATATTAAAATAATACATTAGAAATTAATCTATGGTTGTCAACTATTGTATATATCAATTTACAAGAGTATTAAATAAATTATAAATCATAAAATAAACAACCAGCGATAATTATTTATCCACCTAGACCAAGCTAAACAAAACCTTTAGTAATTTACAGTCTCCTGAATAACCTAGAAAGTAATTTAATTAAAAAAGTGTCATGATCCCCGAAAAACTATCTATGTACAGCAATATTCAACTGCATTTCAAATTTACTCTGTAGCTTCCAAGGTATCTGTAATTCAAAAAATTCAAATATCCACTTATATATCAAAGGTATTAGCAAACCCAATAGCCATTATGATTTTTACCTTGCCTGCTCCCATAAAAAGTCATAACCTCATTTGTAAGCTTCTTAATAAAAATATTAATTAGAATTAAAATTATATTTAAACAAGATAAAATTATCGCAAATAAATTTATTTTAAAATCCTAAACAAATTTTTACGTTAGAAACTAGAAATTTAGCTTAAAAGTCTATTTAATATGTAAAACTCGGTCGTGAATATACTGACGAGTGACGACAATCATTCCTCTACAATACATTAATTATTTTATTCTTAATATACAAATTTCGTTTCGATAAGCATTTCCTAACTAAACATATGCGGCATATTTAAAAACTGCATAAGGTACAAAACAGCATTTTTCAAAACAGCATATTTCAAAACGGCATAAGGTGCGAAACGGCATAAGGTACAAAATTGCATTTTTCAAAACTGCATATTTCAAAACGGCATAAGGGTTAAAACGGAATTTTTCAAACGGCATTTTTCTAAACGATATATTTCAAAATGACATTTTTCAGAATTGCATTTTTCAAAACTGCATGTTTCAAAACGGCATAGGTACAAAACGGCATTTTTCAGAACGGCATTTTCCAAAATTGCATTTTTCAAAACTGCATACTTCAAAACGGCATAGGTACGAAACGGCATTTTTCAAAACTGCACAAGATAAAATGAAATATTGCAATCGATTATAAATCTAAAATTATCTTTTCATTAATTTCTGGAATATGACCAACAGGTACGGTTATTATTAACGGAAACCGAGGAAGTTTGATATGAATGAAATTTTTGAACGATTCTTGGATCAAATTCTAGGATAAAGCCAAATGAAAAGGGGGTCTATTTCTTGGTCGATTAAGATCAAACTTCACATGTTCCTGTGGTAGACTTGAATTTACAAATGAAATTGATTATGGCAAATTTCTTCTACATGTTTTATATAAAAACTTTAATAGGTATGTTATAAGAAAAATTTACCTTCATTGGAAGTACAAATTATTTGAAGATTTAGTATGCATATAATACTCCCCTTCACCTAAATGTTTATATAGGGCTTCGAAGTTCTAGGTAGTTACTACAATTGCATGGTCGTACCAGATTACTCCATATTGGAAAAATTCGATTTTAAGATATTAGTTTCAAGATATGTAGCGTTAATAACGTACGTCGCCACTACAATTTTTGTTTGAGGGTTTTTCCTACTTATGGTTCAGTCCAAGATAGTACATTTTTAAGAAGTCACAACAATTTTATGTTTACCGCACCTATATAATATGGTATAAAGTATACATTTACATCAGAATATCGTGTATACTACATCGAAGCTCAGGTATATATTTATACATACGACACCTGGTATATATATATTATGTTAGAAACGGATTGTAATAGTTTTATTAATTTGATATTACTTAGAAATAGTGGGCGAAGTGCAACGGAAATACCTACTTAAATGTATCGAATATTTCAGCAGCGACGAACAACGAATTATTATGTATGTATATGTATATGTATGTATTAAAAGAACCTGAATAAACGATAAATGTCGTTATGAAAAATGCCGTTTTGTACCTATACGTCGTTTTGAAATATTCAATTTTGGAAAATGCTGTTTCGAAAAATGTCTTTTTGAAAAAAGTCGTTTTAAGGAATGCCATTTTGAAAACTGCAATTTTGTGAAATGTCGTTTTGAAAAATGCAGTTTTAAAAAATGCCGTTTTGTACCTATGTCGTTTCGAAAAATGAAATTTCGAAAAATGCCGTTTTGAAAAATGCCGTTTTGTACCTATGTCGTTTTGCACCTTATGCCGTTTTGAAATATGCTATTTTGAAAAATGCTATTTTGTGCCTTATGCCGTTTAGAAAAATGCAGTTTCGGGAAATCCCGTTTTTTAAAATGCCTTTTTAAAATATGCAATTTCGACCGGGCCCCGCATAATATGTATAAGCGGAATCTACTTAAATATAAGTCCTCCTAACTCCGCACAAATGAAATAAACGATAACCAACTAAAGATGTATTAATAAATTCTTTTCTATAGTAATTTTCTTTAGTAACTAAGTATAAATGTGTTGGTGCAGAAACAAACAAAAAATTTAAAAAAAAATCATATTTGCATTGGATTGTTATGTAACCATTAACCAACACAATCTTCGGTAGTTATTTGTATACAGGTATCTGTCAACGAGAGCTAGAGGAGGACTTATATTTAAGTATATTCTGTGTAAAAGTGATAGATATACAGCTGCTGGCTTTTTTCACAGTTCAAAATAAGTAATAATGGCGCTATTCCATGGAGAAAACTGAAAAATTTTCTGAACATCGGACAAAGACAAGAACTAAAATTTACATTAGAGCGACTGAGACACAATTGGGGAAATTTTGAAATCAACAAAAACTAACCTTAAATTATTTAAATAAATATCAAAATCTTTATTTTTAATAATTGACAATTATTTTATATCCCAAAAATTAGTAAACAAATTAATATCATTTTTGTAATGAAAACAAAATATTTTGTTTATATATTTTGGTTAATTTAACGAAAATATCTAAAAAGTGTTCTGCTATAAAATATGGAGGAGAAATTTTTGACAAGTTCGTAAATTAACCTCAAATTAATTTATTTGTTATTGCTCCAAGCATCAAAAAATTTCTAAAACATACTAAACCTCAAACAAATTACGTAATAAAGTAGATAAATTTAACAAAAATATGTAGTTGTACACAATAATAAATCTAGTGAATAAGTTTTTAAGTTAAAAATTTGAGTGCTGCTGTGTGATACTTATAATGGTTACTCCAACGAACGCGTCCTCTCTAACGTCATTTCATATTCAAAATACGGTTGCCCACAGTAAACGAGCTAGATTTGATCGTGAATTTCATTAAATGACCTAATTTGTTTTGTGTTTCTTTTGTAGAAGTGATGATGAAAAGGAAAGACGACGAAGTAGATGCGGTGACCAGTAGTGCGAGTACCTAGTGTAAATGTTTCGGTACCGGACAATAATGAAGAGTTGAAAGTTTGTTTGCTACAGTTCATGGACAATGTAAATGGTGATGATTGAAGATCGCTTGGCTTCAAATTAATCTGTGTTTCGTTCAAATCAACAAAGAGAATGCATTTCATACAAATTTAATCGATACATTGGCCTATTTGGTTACAGGCCATCGTAAATATGTCAAACATTTCAAAGCAGTTTGTGCCACATTGGAAGTATCGTGTAAAGTTTATGGTTATCGGGTTGCTATCGTGCACAACGAAGTGATTTGAATCCCTGGAGGTTTATCTCGTATGAATGTCGGCGATAAAATAGGCGGTGATGGAAATGAGAATGAGAATTAGCGAGGGTATAAAGGAACGATAAATGGTAAACTAGATACGGTATCTTTCTTGGATCCCGTATTTTCCGATATAAAATCCAAGTTTAGCGATATGAATAGTTCGAATGGAGCTTTTCTAAATACGCTGGAATCGAATAACTCGGAAATTTTATTTGATTACGATAATCCGTACTGGGATAATACACCAGATGAATTTAGTATTAGTGATAAGCTGTGCGATATAAATAAGTACGTATTTGGCTGGAAACATCTAAGTAAGGAATTGCTCTATAACAATCGATCTTTTTATTTTCAGAATGCTCCAATCAGATGATAGTAACATAAATTTAGATGACAGCGGCAATGATAATGGATTTATGGATGATGATTTTCATATATCAAGCTGAACTATCGCGTATGACATTCGCATACGATGCAAATGCCGAAATTGAACAAATGCGAGAGTTCCGAACAAATTGTCCAATTGAATTGGATCACAATGAATTTTCCATTGAAGAACTCGATACAAATACAGTGGCGGGTGCTAAGCGCACCCAAATCGTTATTGATTCTAAAACTACCCGTAAATCATCACATAGACGACGATTATTTTGATAGATTATGGAATGAATCTAAAAACCGGTGTGGGAATAGCGAATGTGATTGGTAAAGAAAAAGAACTCGATAATAAAGAGGAATTAGGTGAAGACATTCCAAACGGAATGGAGAATAACGATGATGTGTGCGACAGCAATACCGATTTCCAAAATGATCATCTGGACAATGATGAAAACTCAGTTCTAAATCAGCTTGAGTAATTTAATGACACAAAATAATTTAGGGCCGCAAAAAGTTTGTTTAAAATCCCCTACTCTCATGTATTTCATATTTATAATTTTGTTTATTTTTAGATCGAAAGAATTGTCATACTGTATGGTACCAAAGACAAAATCATAAATATGAAACAGTTAAAGCTGTCATGTTTTAAAGTCGTAAATGCACTATCACAAGAACAATTGGTCCACCAGCTGTCGGATTTCATTAAAACGTATCTCTAGGAAGTACACGCCATTTAAGGAAAATAATAACGAGTTATACGATAAGGGGTATCAACATTTTATGAATTGTACAGTACGCTATCATTCCATTTGAGCGATGTGCTAAAAGAAAATTTATCCGTGCCTATTGCATTCTCGGCCATATTGCACTTGAAGACAAATAGCTATTATTAATACGTATAGTTAAAGATTAATTTTAATAATTTTGAATAAAATATTTCTCATCTATAAATCCTGTGTTTTTAATATGTATTTTGTATACGGTGTAACGTGATATGCACCTAAGTGGAATATTTGTTTGAAGTCGTAGGAACCATTTGTCTACCCATTAAAATACAATGACGATTGTATATCATAGCAGTATGATCAGCAACAGAAACGTGTATATATAAGAAATACAAAAGTGCCCATATAAAAACTTCCTATAATATAACTCGGTGGCTGCACAAAACCATCAATTAATCTATAATTCGGTGAAGTATACTTACTTACGCAATAAAATCACTCAATCAAAATTTTGTTTTCTTAGATCAGCTGCTTAGCAAAAATTAATTGTGAAATAATACAACAATCTTAGTTTTTATTATTCTTTTATTTAAAAAAAAACATTTCGAGCTAAAGCCATCTGGAAGCCTATAAAAATGAACAGAAATAAAAACCGACAGTTAATAACCTTTTACCTTCATATTCGATGTCTGCCAATTCAACTTCGAAAAAAATTTTGTGAAGCCTGTTATAAGTCGCTTGTCGTTTGAACGATGACGTTCTCGAGAACCACAACTGTTTTGTTACCTAAAATATAATAAAATACAGTATTATTAATATTGTGTTTCGAAGTAAATACATTTTATTGAGAAATAAATTCTTCTGGACGACATGAAAACCGCACTATTTTTACTCGGTACCAAAATTTTACAATAAACAATTATCCAATGTTTGCAATTATTTCGCAATAACCGGATAAGTAGCTTCGATTGTTTTAAAACTATCAAATAATTAAGATTTATCAAGATTTAAATTTTTAAAATTTCAGTGCCAGTAAAATTACAGTAGGAACTATGGACTATGGATTTAATGTACTTTTCAAATTTCACTTTTCACAAACTATAAAAAAAACTATAAATATCAAATAACTAATAATTATTTAAACTTAGTTTAACTAAACTTACCGAATTTTTCCATTTTTATTAAATTTTAATATGTTTATTATTTACCGCAGGAGAATAAAAGTTTTTCTTTACAAAAACTAACCACAAAATAAATACAAATACAAAAGTTTTTAATCTCTTCTCACGCACTTGACACTATAAAAATTTGTATAAAATAAAATTAAAAAGGAGTAGGGATTTTTTTTCCGTTTGGTTGCTATAAAAAATACTCGAGTTGATATTTTTTCTGAAAAATTTATGGCAACACAACAAAAATTTGCTCAGCAAGCTGTAATCGGATACGCCCTTCTACCAAATAGTCGATCTATATTTTTGTCTCGTTTTAGTTTTGCTGAGATAATATTTTTTTCTCATGGAATAGGGCCATAAGTAACGCCTATTATAAAGTAATTTGCAGAGGATCCTTTGTAAATAAATAAATTATATTATATTTAGAATTGTAAATTGTGTTAATAACTATAAATATAAAAGCATTTCTAATTTCAAAATGCGCCATTAGAGCCCATTAGTTAGAAATCAAACGAAATTATTTATCATTAATAATAGACATATATTATATCATAAAACTTAACCTTCCATCCTATGATTAATTGATCTCGAAAAGTCACTGTTTCTTTAATATAAAGAATCAAGTTAATTTATTTCAATCCACTTACATGATTCACAAAATATCAATGTATCCACTCCCTC
Organism: Nephrotoma guestfalica; assembly: GCA_963691935.1. NCBI lineage: Eukaryota > Metazoa > Arthropoda > Insecta > Diptera > Tipulidae > Nephrotoma > Nephrotoma guestfalica. Next base: position 171,552,902 of record OY829913.1, read on the forward strand.
AAAATTATTTAAGATCAATATATATGTACCTACGTACTTACATATTTATCCACGTAAGCATGGGGATCCTATCACAGTTGCTTCACCGTCCCTGGTTTACATTGTATAATCAATTAATTATTTCCTTTCGTCAAAACAAGGAATATAAAAATATACAAATCACAAACTATCAAAATAATTAAGATAGAGATCTACTCATTACGTAGATGAAATAAATAACAAAAGCAAGTCGATCACGCATGCATTGAGCATATTTTCTCTTCCAACGTTCATTTCAATTTCTACATCAAGTTAGTACATTTTTAGACAATTGCGAAAAGTAAACCAAAAAAAAAATAGAGGGGACAACAATTTCAACACACGTGATCAAAAAATTCATGCCATAAACATAATATTGAAGCATTGTGTTATTTTTTCTACAGTAGAATTGTTTATACAAAGGAAGCAAAACTGAGCGCGCCAGTAAAAATATACCAACTTATTAGATAAAATAGAAATAAAAATAGCGTATAACGTATACAAGAAAAATGACGCCATGTGTACTTTAGTACGAATGTCTCTTTCGAACATATCCACGCACGCACATTTCTTATACATACATCTTCACGTGGTAACCAAACGACTACTGACAGCGCGCTTATTTTTTGAAAAGCATCAATCTGTTATGTTGTTTACAAGCCTACGGTAAACACCATATCGTTTTAAGGCGGAATTCCATTACTGCGGCTTTTTTTTTGCAGAAAAACAGAAAGAGATAAAATCAAAAATCCGACAAAGCCAGATAATTTTTATTTTATAGCGAAATTTTAAGGGGAATATTTGACAACTACGAAATTATAACCAATAAATTAGTTAAAAGGTGAAAATTATTGTTCAATTAATTTTACATCTATCTCCAAATTACTAAAAATTCTAAATATTATTTGTAGGCATCATTTTATTATTTTTTTTAATTATTTCCTTTCAATAATTAAAAACTATAACAACGCTTTACTATAAAAAAAAGTTAGGGGAATATTTGCACCGCATTTATAACATAACCTAAATAATATCGCATGCATTAAAATTATGTAATACAGAGTAAATAATAAAAATTAAAAATTATAAAATATTTTAATGTGAACATTAATATAAATTTATCATGAAAACGCGATTTATATCACACTCCACCAAACATATAAAACGTCTGAGCCAAGTGCTCACCATAAAAATATTACTAAACTAAAATTTGCTGAGAGTGGGGAGTATTTTTCATTTTGGTTGCCATAAAAAATACTTCATTTTGTATTTTTTATTTATATTTATGGCAACCAAAACGCAACAACAACAACAAATTTAAGTATACAAAATTTTACTGTTTCACCGCTCACACACATACGGATTTTTGATTTTATCTCTTTCTGGTTTGCTGGATAAAAAAAGCCGCAGTAATGGAATTGCGCCTGTAAGGCAGAATTCCACTGCGGCTTTTTTTTTGCAGAAAAACAGAAAGAGATAAAATCAAAAATCCGACAAAGACAGATAATTTTTATTTTATAGCGAAATTTTAAGGGGAATATTTGACAACTACGAAATTATAACCAATAATTAGTTAAAAGGTGAAAATTATTGTTCAATTAATTGTCAATGCATCAATCAATGTTCAATCAATGCATATATATATATATATATATATATATATATATATATATATATATATATATATATATATATATTATACAAATTATATATATATATATATATATATAAATATATATATATAATTATATATATATATATATATATAAAGGGTGTTTTTTTAGGAGGTTTGTTTTTCCGATAGATGTCGTTTTATTTTATGACAGTTGTTTTGACAGCTCAAAGTGGCATTTCTACTCAGTATTGTTTGGCAAATCATTATGAATAGGTTAACTCCAGAACAACGTTTTCAAATCGTGGAAATTTATTTTCAAAATCAGTGTTCAATTAAAAATGTTTATAGAGCACTTCGTGAATTTTATGGTGCACATAATCGTCCGTCAGAGACCACCATAAAGAACGTAATTACCAAATTTCGGTCTACATTCACTCTTTTGGATGCCAAGCCACCGACAAGAATGAGAAGAGTTCGTACAGAAGAAAATATTGCTGTCGTTGAGGCCAGTGTCGAAGAAAACGACAATTTATCGATTCGTCGTCGTGCTCAGCAAATTGGACTTTGTCCATCGACTTTATGGAAAATTTTACGTAAAGATTTGGGTTTGGTGCCATACAAAATTCAATTGGTGCAAGAATTAAAGCCACACGACCATCGTTTGCGCCGTGAATTCAGTGATTGGTCGTTAAATCAATTGAACGAAGATCCATTTTTTTACCGTAAAATTCTCTTCAGTGATGAGGCGCATTTTTGGTTAAATGGATACGTCAACAAACAAAATTGTCGCATTTGGAGCAAAGATAATCCACACGCCGTTCTAGAATTACCAATGCATCCTGATAAATGTACTGTTTGGTGCGGTCTATGGGCTGGTGGGATCATCGGTCCATATTTCTTTAAAAATGAGGAAGGACGACGCGTTACCGTGAATGGAAATCGATACAGAACCATGTTAAATGAGTTTTTGTTGTCAAATCTTGAAGATATGGATATGAATGAAATGTGGTTTCAACAAGATGGTGCCACTTGCCATACAGCACGTGAAACAATCGACTTATTGAAAGAAACTTTCAACGACAACATTATTTCGAGAAATGGTCCGGTGAATTGGCCTCCGCGTTCGTGCGATTTGACGCCACTCGATTACTTTTTGTGGGGATACGTGAAGTCATTGGTTTATGTGGATAAACCTCAATCGATTGACGCTTTGGAAACCAATATTCAACGTGTCATTGCTGACATACGCCCTCAAATGCTTGAAAAAGTGCTGGAAAATTGGACCTCCAGAATGACATTTGTGAAAAATAGTCGTGGTAGCCATATGCCAGAAATTGTGTTTAAATGTTAAATGCCAAAAAATTATCTACCAAATAAAAAAAAATTTTGGTCATTTCATAATTTTATATGTGTTTTATTCAAAAAAAAAATATATATTATATATAGATATTTTGGCGACCCATTTTTGTATGGAGGAAATTTTATTTCTTTTTTTTTTCAATCGGGCTTAGGGTTAAAAATAGAAAAATATTCGTTTTTAGGAATGATTAGGAATGATCTTATGCAAAAGTTTCAGGCCCATCGGACCACGTTTAAGGGTCGCTCAAATTAGTTTTTGCAAAAAAAACACTAAAATTATTCTTAGCGACGTTTTCTTCCCTCGTGCCCTTCAGCTCGTTCAAGTAATGCCGGTTTAATATTTTCTAAATAATTTTGAGTATGCCAAATGAAATGATAAAAAAGGTGGTTGGCCTAGTAGAAATTTGATTTTCGGGTTGTTTCTTTCAAAAAAATTAAAACTTGTGAGTTTCGACTTATTTTTAAAATAGTGCCTATCATGTTTGACTAAATTTCACTATTTGCGGCAGAAATACGAAAAAATAGACATTGCACGTCAACATAACTAAAAATTTAACAATTTCGGCAAAAGGTCGTTTTGCCGTGCATACGTATCTGCGAGAACACGTCTATTTTAGTGAATTTCTACTTTAAGTGTTTTTTTTGTGGAAATAGAAAGTGCAATTAAACACATGTACTCTTATTTTATGTGTTCGCCTAGTTTTATGATATTACTTTCCATTGACTCATGATGAGTAACGCATTTATTATGAAGGATGATATTCTGTATAAAACAGGATCAGTTAGATTTAAACAATGACTATTCTTTTAGAAGTTGAACCAGTAACGTCTTTGTTCGAATAATAAAATAAGTTTCATAACAAGTTTGAAAAATTCATTAGTTTTTCAAGAAGTTTCTGAAATAGTTTTGGTGGTAATTAATCATGGACAATAACGTACAGACCGCATGTTGATTGATTGGTAAGTTTTGTCACTTATTATTTTTAATCTCATTTCTGATAATTTTCGTTATATAATTTCTTAGGTGAATCTATTGAAAATCTACAAAAAGATAATCTTCCAACGAATCGAGACGTAATTAGACGATTTTTTGACAAACTGACAAATACTAGTATAAGTATGGAAGCTAGCACTGTTGCGGATGAGATAGCTACCATTTGGCAGAAGTTTCGTATTTGTCATCAGGAAAAGAGGAATATTATTAGAAAAATCATTAAATTACATGACACATATCGGAATCTAAAAAAAAATATTAGCAGAAAAAGTGAAAAAACAAGTAAAAGAGAAGTTTCCTTACAAGATGGATGGAAACTCTTTGACATTGGTCATAGTCTTAATATTGAAAAAACAGAAGATCCGTCAAAGTAGTGGTTTCTCGAGCAACAACGAAATATTAATGCTTTTAACATTCGTACATTACGATCAATGGATGAGAGCAATTGGCGATTCATGATCCACAACCTTCATCAAGTAGATCTCAAAAAACAGATATAAACTTAATCATTTCGTACATCAGCTCATTTACATTGTCTTCTGTGGCAGTGAATATCAAGCACCAGTGGAAAACGAACTAAAGCAAACAAACATTTCGTGTCATTTCACTCATCACTACATATGAAGAACGTGATTGAAAAGACTACTATAGACTGACCTACTATAGTAGGTGCGTTAGATCGATCGAAAATAAGCAATTCATGCGCTGCTCTTCTAATCTCTAACACTGCAAATGCATTAGGTCTTGATTTAGAATCTATTGAATTTCCAAAGAGACCATGCGTCGTCATCGACAACAGCTCAGAGAGAAAAACAGTGATGAAATATTTAAGTCTTTCTGTTCGGATTCTATTCTAACGAAAAATGAGAGAATATATAGCAGAGAAAACAATAGTTAACCAACTGTGCGTTATAGTATCCGGTTATGGTAACACCATAATGTTGGGAGTTCCAATGATTCATGAATTCATGGGCCAGGCATAGATCAGTGTGAAATGGTATATAAAATGCTTGAAGACTGGAATATAACAGGCAATATTAAAGTATCGTGCTTTGATACAACGGCAAGCAACGTCGATAAGCTAAATGGAGTCTGCAAACTTCTTGAAAAAAGATTTGGCCGAAATTTATTGTAGTTTGGTTGCAGACGTCATATACTCGTATATTTATGAATTAATTGTATCTGCAGCTTTTAGTAGCTTGTCAAAGGAAGTATCAATTGGGCTCGAGAGATTTAAAAGGCAGTGGAATTCTTTTAACCATACCCAAATAAGCTCCGGTTTAGTTGACTCAAATGTTCAAGAAATCTCTAGATCATCAGAGAAAGAGAATATTATTACCTTTATGAATGATCAACTTGGAAAAATACGAGTACATAATGAGCGAGATGATTATAAAGAATTTTTATATTTATCAGTTTTATTTCTTGGAGAACCACTTACATATATCACTATAAGATCACTACAAGAGAATTCCTTTAGTAACAAAAACATATATTAATGAATGCCTTAATTAATAGGCTGCTGTGCAACAGAAAAACTAGTAAACAATTTGATATTTTTACTACTTTATATTAAAAATCTTGTTAATTACATATGAACTGTGTTTCTTTTTTAAATGTTTTCCGTGGTTTTTAACCAAAATTTCATCTTTTAAAAATATGGAACCTAACTTCTCTGTGACAAGCTATATATCTTAGAATTATTATTATGATATGATATGATATGATAGAGGCGTAGAGGCCAGCCATAACGGCGATCCTAGGTACGTTACCATAATCCTGAAATATCAACAATCAAATAACAAATTATATCTGAATGCGAATAATATTTCAGCATCATGCGGGCCCAGGCCCTGCCTGCATCCTTAACAGATAAAGTTTATTAGGAAAGAATGTTAGTCACAGAAACGACTAGGGCGAATCGCAGCAAAGTCATTTTCCAACTACTTAAATATATTAGAATGTTAGTCTCAATTAAATTCACACTCTATATTAGGGTTTGTTAGTTAATTAATGTAAGTTAGTTGTGTTTGAGGTAAAGGATACTAATATTCATCATATGTATTCGGCATCAGTCCTACTAGACTGGTTAGGTTATTTAATTCACATCTATGGGTCATCTCATCATATACTGCTTGTAACCTTATTTTGCCCTATCTTCCCATCCAACACCATCTAACAGAGGGACTTCGCACGTTCGTAATGACACGGCAGTATTATCATACATATGATGACCTAAATATTTCGTCAATAATGTCAAAAGAAAAAAAATTTAGATTCGGTATTTTCATTTAGCTACCTATATTTAAATTCATCCAACTAAGCAGGGTTAATTTATATCTAACATTCACACAACTTCACTAAAACAAAGCCTGAATTCAACCAGAAAGATCGTCGAAAAACAACATTCCATAGCAAAAAGTCTTTGGATCGTTAACATATTTAATTGTTTTGAGTTTATGCTCAAAGCGTAAGTAATTAAATAGACCCCCTGATCAAGAATGTTGCAATCACAATCTTCCCTGACCTTCCGGTATGTAAAATAAAAATAAATAAATAATAAATTTAAATAATAATAAAAATAAATTGAATTATATTTGCCGCCAACTTTATTGTTTTAAATCAGGACTTTCGACAAAATTTCAATTTATAGAATTGTTTAAAGTAAGGAAAAATTATTAAAATATCAAAATAAAACAATCAATTAGATAGATAATTAAATATACATACATACACATACATATATATACACATATATACATATACATACATATACATCCATCCACACACACACACACAATTTAAAACACACACGGGCGCATACACATCGTAATTTCAATGATCATTTTCATTTTTGATCATTATGACGCTAAAACACAACACTGCATTCCCTTAAATTTTATTTTTATCATTCATAATACGCATGTACGAGTATGTATATCTAATAGCATGCATATACAAGAAATAAAAATCAATAATCTCCATCAAAAATAGAAAAAAAACGAAAAATTATCGTCAAATGCATTCGCCCTAACAAAAGCAACACAACAAAAATCGTTAGCGAGAGCAACAAGAAGAACAACATAATTGAAAAAACTCATTCACACGTACATTTTTTCATTGTAAAACATATTTATATAAATAAAATTAAAATTTACATATATGGAAAATATAATTAAATATATATTAAAATAATAAAAACACTTCTCTTATGAATCCTTTGGAATCCCCACACGGTAAACATATATGTATTCCTATATAAAAATGGATGTGATGCATTCACCATTGCTGCGCACTACATACAATTTATTTTATTTATGTTAGTTTCACTTCACTAAAAATAAACAAATTTTATTATAATTCACTTTTAAATTAATTATTTATTAACACTTTATGTATATTTTAATATTTATAACACATTTTTTATCACATTAAATTTTAAGTTATTACTACACAGCGAAAGACTAAAACGCGTCTTTCTACTAAGACGTTCAATCCTTCCTATATATCTTAGAATTATTATTAAGGCATTAATTAATTTTCAAAGATTTTTTTTGATTTTTGATTTTGGCACTAGCTCCAAAAATTTGGTGCCATATGGCCCGTTTCAAAATTTACAATTTTAATTTTTTAAATTTTTTACATAATAATTTAATTTTAATTTTAATTTCTTTTCATACACCTAGCACACATCGATCCCCCTTCACACTTCTATCTGATTTGTTCTAATAAATTCATACACATTCTTATATACATTCATTCCCATTTGTAATAATTCAGTCAAACTACTAGTACTCAATAGAACATCGAACATTTGTCTGGTCTGGTTAAATGCAGAACATTTCAAAATCAAATGTTCAATGTCCTCTACAACCAAACAGCTTTCACATATTTCACACACAACCAAATTGCGTTTCTTCAAATATTCTGTCCAATTTTCATGATTCAATCTCACTCATTCCATAGTTCGTAACATTCTAATATCTCCTTTGAGCACCTTAAAGAACGGTTGCCTCAAAGAAGACCTAACCAACTCAAAGTACTTCTTACCTTTCACCTGACATTTTCCAACAAACTCTCTCTCCCATATTCTCCACAGATATACCTGAAACATGCGAAGTACGTCTCTGGTATCCATGAATTCATATTCATTTACATCCTCAATCAAACAACCCCGTTTCGTAAGCATATCGGCTCTTTCATTAAATTCAATCTGTAGGTGTGAAGGTATCCATTGAAGGATGACCTCCCTCCCACAAGATTAAGGATACTTATACAGCATTTCTACATACACATTGCCATTAGTTCCTCCATCCTTACTAATTAAATCCAACCCACTCCGGGAGTCGGATAATAACACTATTCTCCTTCTCCCTTGTGTCATTACCAACTTGATCCCTTCCATAATCGCTATCAATTCTGCATTCATTATACAGATACTGTCATGCACTCTGTCATGTACCATTATCTCTTTCCTCATTGAAGGAACATAAATTCCCACACATACTCGTACATCATTTACACTTGCATCTGTATACACTTCCACATGTGCAACATAATTCATTCGCATTTTGCAAAAATTCTCTCTTAACCGATAACTCATTCATCATTGCTTTTGTTGTGTCACCAAACTTCAACCGCATTATTAGATTGCGGAGGGACTTTCGGATTTACCAGACGAATCTTGGAGAATATGTTAATTTTTTCCAAGATTACCAGTGATTTTGTTGTCTTTTTGTAAACCCTCCCTCTTTGCAATCTCTCTTTCATTTCATTCATCAATTTATTGTCCTTAGTTAACATTCGCACAGTCTCCCGCGCGGTGATCCATTCATACTTATAATTAAGAGGTGAATCACCCAATTCAGACCACAGAGTGTGTATTGGTGTTGAATTGATCGCTCCCAATACCACTCTGGCACAAGCATTCTCCACAAGCATCAACTTTTTAAACCCAACCTTGGACCCATCACCATATATACTCATTCCATACGCAATTTTAGTTGACACTAGCGCCTTTCGTAACATATCAGTCACACACGGATGAGCTCTCTATTTCGGTTTGCTCACCCTTTTAATCACGTTCAATCTACTCTTACAATTTGTAACGACGTCAGCGTCGGCTGACGACGTTACCTGTGTAGCACCTCCACCAAGGGTTGCGAAAATTTCCCCATTTTTTTGAAAATTTTGATGATTAGTACTTTTCGTTTACCAATTTTTATTTCTCTCCATCTGGCTATTAATTATGCATCGTGTCATAAAAAAAAAAAAGAAATAAATAAAGAAATTTTGACCGAGTCGAGGGCAGTATTATATTGTTCTTATTTTTGGGTTGATCGTAATCGTAAACCACAATTAAACTGTGTAGACCAATCGATTAAATTATAATGTGCGTGCGAATATAAAAAAATAATATTTATTTTTTATGCAATTATTGTGCGAAAAGAATCCCTGTACTCAAAAAAGAATAAAAAGAAAGAAAACGCGTGGGGATCGCGGATCGCATTGCCTAGTTCGCGCGCTAGTTAAAATATTTGGTGACGTATGTGTTAACATCTTATGATTTATGGTGCCTAAGTTCGATACAATATGGTACTCAGTAGTTACGATCGCGTGTGAGAAAATAAAAAAAAAACATTGTGAAAATTGGCGAAGTGAACCGTATTTTTGGTCTAAAAGACAAAAATGTCGACCATTGTTAATCACAAAACTAAATTGTGCGCCAAGAATTTTTTTTATTAATTAGTAATTAATTATGGTACCTGTGATTGAAGACTTATTTTAATACTTTAATGTGTCGTGTACAAAAAAAACATTCATAATTTCATTTGGTTGTGAGAATAAAGTTAAATAAAAGAAAACCTTACTTTTAATACATAATGGTGGCGGTGGCCTATACCTAATATATACAAATAGACTCATAATTAATAAATACTACAATAAATCGAAAATTCGAAAATAATAACTTGTGCGACAATTACGTACAATAATATACAACAACAAAATAAAAATCAAATTTAATTACAACCAAAAATAATATAATAAAGTGTATACGTAAACGGTAGTACGTTAAGCCGAGTAGCTGTTCTGGATACAACCGTCCTCTTCGGTGATCATCACAATACGTCAATTCAAGGTCAATTTGTTTTTCATTAATTAATTAAGTTTAAAATTTTTTGATTATATATATATTTATAATACTAACATCAACTATACTATATAAAGCTCCCACTTACCTTTAATTAAGAGGAAAAACATTCCGGACTTCCATCTGACCTTTTTCAGTTAAGTTTAGTTAAGATTTGGAAGTTTTGTTTTGTAAAACTTTCCGCTATGTCAATTAGTTCAATAAGTTAAAAATCCGTTTTCTCATATTACGTTTATTGTGAAATATAAAACATGTTACTCGAAAGTGGTAGCAACAATTTATTCTTGTGATGTGTTTACGACTTTTCCTAATTAATTGGTTTCGCTTCGAATTTTTTTCACATTTCGGTTTGTATGTTATCTTTTTGTGTTTTGGTGATTTGATGAATAATAAAAATGAATAAGTGAAAAGTTAAGATACTGGTGATGTTGGGTAGAGGGTAAGTTACGCGAAGAAGGGGTGATCCGTTGTACTTCCCGCGGTATATTCAAGATCGGTGCATACTTCTGAAAACCCCACGACCCACCGCTAGCTTTAGCCGGCTACAAATTACCGCTCAGAAGTCCCTGCATCGATATTCTGTTAACGGTCCATCGCAACTTTGCATTTTTAATGTAAAGGCCGTGCGATGATCCGTTACAGTGGCGCCCAAGCTTGTAAGCAAATTATGGTTATTCCCTTATAAAACTCTTGTTTCCTTTCCTTCAGTTTTGGTTATTTCCGATTCTATGTTAAATTACAAAAAAAAAATTTCTTCGGCATATTCCAATCCCTATTCCGGCGTTTAGCTGTTTCGATTTAGAACTTTCGAGTGTGTTGCATTTAATTTTTTTATTCCATTCAATTTTGTTTGTTTCATAACCGTTGGTGAAGTAGCCCGTTCATGTTTTGATACTACAACATTGCTGATTCTGCGTTAGAAGCATTGACGTCAGCGTGATTGCCGTTCAAATATTTGCGTCGTACTTCCCCAACGTGTTGATTTTAAATTTCAGTTTCAACCTTTTTCTCTCCCCTGGTAGTTGAGACATCAATCGTTTCCACTTGAAGTGTAGACAGCGGTCTGCCTAACTCCACTACAAGCACTGGTAGTAACTTTCGATTCACCACTTAAATATAAACCTTGTTTTCCCAATTTGGTTTGAATTATTTGATTTATGTTTAAGTGATCAGTGATATTGTATCTTCATTTTATTTACTTCCAGTTAATTTTACCGGTAGATGTAAAATATAAATTTTGAATAATTCTGTTCCCTCCTTTCCCTTATTTCTTTCCCTATGTGCAGCGGATCACCTAGTTGCTGAACCCTACTTGATCAGTCGATAAAATAAACTTTCCTTTTACCCAACATCACAAGTAAACAATTATATATACAAAAAAAAAATAATACTAAATTAAATTTAATTAAATCAATTAATACAACCTTTTTTAGTTTATTAGAATTTTTGCTCGCATTACTGAGATTCGCATATTGTATCGTAATTAAGTTTTGGCAACTCGGATACGCATATTCACACATATATATTCCTAAGTTATAACTGCACCGTTATACATATTACGGTCATATTTTTTTTCTTATATTACGTCGGCAAAATTTCGTTATAGATTTTAGTTTGCTTTATTAAAGATTCATCAAAAAAAAAATATTGAATAAAATCTAGTTCTGACAATTCGGGTACGAAATTCTATCCCAGATTTTCATCATTTAATAATTTTTGTTTTGTTACCTTCCGTTTGAAGTTTTGACCCGATTTTCAAATTGTTAAACTGTTTTGTGTTAAGTGATAAATAAATAAAACTAAATAACTAGACCAAAAAAAAAAAAATCCAGCAAAATGGACGTATCCCTGTTAAAGGCAGACGAAATAGAAGTAGAGTACGAGGTACGCGGCATTTCCTCCAGCTCACAGAATGCTCACGACGAATTATTAGAAAAACTAGATAGCGAGAAATCGGGTGTTGTAGCTGGTCCACAGAAAATGCATGCGAAAGCTAGCAAAAGGCCCGAGGTGGAGATTGATACCTGTCGAACAAAATTACTTCGATTACAGTCGGACATAACTAATCTAAAAGATTTGTCAACCGCACCAAGGACTACTAAAGTTAAAGAAATTGTCGCGCGTTTGTTACACGTACGCGGTCGATTAGAGCGGGCATCCCAATCTCCCACTTATGGTGAACAGGCGGGTAAAGTGTTACAATCGTGTGAAAACTTACTTGCCTCTATTATGTATTTTGATGAACAAGATGATCTTGATGAATCCATCGAAGCAGCCACGAACGTTGATATACCGACAACTACAAAAAGTCAGGACCCTAATAACGCTGAACCGACCTCTGAACCAAACTCAGAAATTCCTAGTTCAGTCCCGGGACCAAGCGCAGTGAAACAAAATCTTTCCAATTCGAATACGATGTCTGAGGAAATCAAACCATCTGATCCAAACCCAATAATGATTTCAATAATCACCCAACTAAACCAGTTGTCCACTCAACTAGCCGCAATTAATACAAGACAAAATAAGTTGCAGGCTAAATTAATCTGTTCAACCCTTTCGGGCCCGGAAAAGGCCAGAGTCCTTCCCGCCTCCGGTGCAGACATTTCTCTACCGACCCTCCAGCCGATGCCGAATATTAGAAATGGGACCATCTCTCAAACAAGGTCGGAATTTCCTTCAATCATACCTAGCAATTTAAATCCACCTGCTACAATGGCTACTTTGACCACCTCGGGGGCTCCACATCATAGGGTGAGCGATGGAGATAAGTTAGGCAATGCAACGTACACCTCTACTAGCACTTACCTTCCTCCTATAGTGCCTCAAATGAATCCCACAAACAGTTACTATGCCTATGATCATCGTCGGCCTCTCTCTAGAAGTGGCATATCATACAGTGGTTCGTCGTCGGGAATCACAGTTGATATGTTCCTATTTCAGTTAGATACGGTGGCTTCTTCTATGAGGATACCGCCTGAAACGTTATTGAACGAGTTGCACGTGATCTTGAAAGACGTGGCACTACAGTGGTACTGGACTTATAGAAAACATAAACCCCTCGCCACTTGGTGGGACCTACGTCGGGACCTTACAGAGCGATTCAAAGAACGACGTACTAATTACGAGATCCGACGAATGGTAGAATCTCGTAAACAAGGACCGGTAAACGGTTCTTTGCAGTGTCGCACACCATATAGTGACGAAGAGCTTATACAAATCCTCATGTGCAACATGAAACCGGCGCTTCAGTACCAGCTGACAGACAGACAGTTCTCCACAATCAATGACCTTATTAAAAGCTGTACAGCTTGGGAAGAAACGTGGAAACGGATTAGATCTCCAGCGGATCCCTCTATAGTTCAAAGACGCACAATCAATTCGTTGTCGACAGGAATGCCGGATGAAAATGAACTAAATTAATCTGGACAAGTCCAATATTATGGAAACGAGCCTGAGCCCAAGATCGCAGCTTATTGTAATTCACCAAAGATCACCCCGCCATTTTCTCAAGCTCCTCCTACTCAAATATTTCGTCGGTCCGTAGGAGCCTATCAAACCGCCATTTGTTATAACTGTTCCGATATCGGCCACTTCTTTAAAAATTGTCCAGTTCCTCCCACGGGCCTGTTTTGTTATCGTTGTGGTCAAAAGGGTACTATAACGTCCCGATGCTCCCGATGTTCGGAAAACCAAGCAAGTGGCCTCAGGAAATCTGGGAACCCGAGACCACCAACAGCCACAGCACCCACAGTGAGTCAAGAGGATGTCGCTTGCAACACGGATGGGGAGTTAATCAAAATACAGAATTCGAATGTGGGGAACAGCTCGCGGTAAGTTGCGAAGAGTCTAAGTCATTAAGTTTTCATCCACCTCCCGTCCCACACCCCCTCACTAGATCACCTACATTCACTTCCACATCAATGTCATTTTCCGATAGTTGCCTGGTCTCTGAAAGCAAAACACCTGGCCCCAATAGTATGGCAAATTGTAAACATCAAGCGACCAACAATGTCAAAGTCATGCTTCGAAAACCTAACCGTTCCAGACTCTGCCGTTCAAAAAGGTATTGGAATAGTCGTAAAACTATGAAGTCTCCAATTCTTTCTTCCTTAATTAGCTCCGAACCAGGTGATAATAGACCGTACGACAACGTTCTTGTAAACAACCAGCCTTATAAGGGTCTGATGGATAGTGGCGCGAGTATAAGTGTGTTAGGAAGGGGATCCGAACAACTATTAGACAATCCGGCTATCAAGTTTCACGGGTTTCCATCCCTCGTTCACACTGCTAGCGGACAACCACAGAGAGTATTCGGATACATTAACGCCCTGATAAAATTCAATGGCATCTCTCGTAATCTCAAGTTGTATATAGTACCTTCCTTGGAACAGCCGTTATACCTCGGAATTGATTTTTGGAATCGGTTTGGAGTCGTTCCCAAAATATCGGCTCTAGATGTGTTAAACGAACCCATAGAACCGTTTACCGGTCCTAAATTTCATGAGCTTTCCAATCAGGAGCAAGTGAAACTGGAGAGTGTTAAGAATTTTTTCCCTTCCAGTACAAAGTTAGGGCTAGGACAAACCTCTGTCTTAACCCACCATATCGATGTGGGATCGGCCAAACCAATTAAACAGAGGTTTTACGCGGTATCCCCCGCTGTGCAAAAACTTCTGTATGCTGAGATCGATCGTCTTCTTTCCTTAGGAGACATTGAAGGGTCCCAAAGTTCGTGGTGCTCGCCGATCACTCTGGTGCGTAAGACGACTGGCAAAATACGTTTGTGTTTGGATGTTCGTGAACTAAACAAGGTGACCGTCAAGGATGCGTATCCTCTGCCACTTATCTCTGGGTTGTTGGGTCGTTTGGATCAAACGAAATTCATTTCGTCCATTGATTTAAAAGACGCCTTCTGGCAGATACCTCTCGATCCACAATCCAGGGATAAGACGGCGTTTACGGTACCTGGACGGCCCTTGTACCAGTTCAAAGTAATGCCGTTTGGATTATGTAACGCTTCGCAAACGCTTTGTCGCCTTATGCACCGAGTGATCCCCCACCAGCTCCACGATAAAATTTTCGTTTATCTCGACGACTTACTGGTTACCTCCGCTACCTTTGACGAGCAGATCGAGTTGTTGAAAGAAGTCGCTCGCTTGCTAAAACTAGCTGGGTTGACCATTAATGTCACAAAAAGTCAATTCGCGTTAAAAGAAGTGAACTACTTGGGTTATGTTGTAGGTGATGGATGCCTCCGCACAAACCCAGATAAGTGTAAAGCGATTCTTGAATTCCCAGTTCCAAAATCACCAAAACAAATCAGACGCTTTCTGGGGATGTGCGGATGGTATCGCCGCTTCATACCCAACTTCGCTTCCTTAGCCGCCCCACTTACAGACCTCACAGGTAAAACAGCCAAAGCACGCTGGTCCGCCGCAGCGGAAACTTCATTCAACACCCTGAAACTCGCTTTGTCCTCGGCTCCCGTGCTTGCTAATCCCGACTACAATAAGCCATTATTTATACAGTGCGATGCTAGTACCGCTGGTGTAGGCAGTGTTTTGTTCCAAATGGATTCCGAGGGCGGTGAACATCCCATCGAGTTTATTTCCCACAAACTCAATGCGGCGCAAAGAAACTATTCCATAACAGAACTCGAGTGCTACGCCGCGGTACTCAGTGTTCAAAAGTTCCGGCCTTATATCGAGGGATACTCGTTTGTGATCTATACGGATCATGCCAGTTTACGCTGGTTGATGAATCAAAAGGATCTGTCCGGGCGTCTGGCGCAGTAGAGCCTAAAGTTACAAGCCTTTGATTTTCAAATCGGGTACAGGAAATCAACTCCACAACATTGGAGTACAGCTCCATCAACATTGTACCGGATGCCTTGTCTCGATCCTTTTGTGACGACCCGGCCATTGGAGGTGACGAGCCGACTACTAAATCTATCAACATGGCATTAGTACATGTTCAGAAAGGGAAACGTCTATAACGACCGCAGTGCAACACTCTGTTAATGCCGTCCACCTTTCTACGTTAAATACCTCGGTTACTGTTCCTGTTCTTCACATTGATCTCAAGTCTCCTTCTTTTCATGACGATGAATACCTCAATCAGATTAAAAAAATTAAACAGTTGAAGAATGGGGAACATAACTTTCGAATTCAGGGTGACAAACTATTGATCGCTCCCACTTATGGTTTCCGTTATCAGGACACTGATCTCCCTGACTCGAAATTGGTTGTCCCGTTGAGTATGACGCAAGAGTTAATTAGGCGGGCACACGAGCTTCCCACCTCGGCTCATTTAGGATCTCGTAAAACACTCGAACGTCTGCAACGACAATTCTATTGGCCTCGACTGGCACATCAAGTACATCAATATATAATAGGCTGTTCAACGTGCAAGATGAACAAATCGGTCAATTTTTCCACACGGCCCGCTATGGGATCTCCAGTTGAATCTACCAGGCCATTCCAGAAAATATATATTGATTTCTTAGGCCCATACCCGAGATCAAAGCGGGGGAACTGTTATATCGTTATTGTGCTCGATCATTTTTCTAAATTTGTCATAGCGAGACCTCTACGAGAGGCTACAGCCTCTCTTCTTTGCACCTTCTTAGAAAATGACGTAATGCTGATGTTTTCCGTTCCTGAAACCATTACCACCGACAACGGTAAACAATTCACATCCAAACTATTCCAAGAATTGCTCGCGAAGTACGGAATTTCACACATTCGCACTCCAGTGTATTCTCTACAGAGCAACGCCTCAGAGCGCGTTGACCGGACGTTGCTGGCTTCGCTCCGTTCTTATTTGGAAGATCACAGTCACAATGAGTGGGACACCCACTTACAAGAAATCATAGCAGCACTTCGCAATGTGGTCCATGAATCTACGCGTTATTCTCCACATTTTTTAGTTTTTGGCCAACATATGTCTCTCCACGGCTCAGAATACGGCTTACGTAGAATTTTATTTCAGGATGACGCCAACGAACTCCATGTTTTATCCAAGCCCGATCGATTAAACCTAGCCCTTGACAAAATCATACACTACTTGAAGGTAGCGCATAACAAATCTGCCAAGCACTATAATCTCCGGAGCAGAGAGAAACATTTCACAGTAGGACAGCCCGTATTTGTCCGATCGTTTGCTCTTAGTGATGCGGCGAACAAGTTCTCGGCGAAATTATCTTCAAAATTCATGCCCGCTTTTATTGAGTCGAAAGTAGGCAAAGTCGCGTATCGGTTTTCGAAGAAGCAGGGAAAACTATTGGGGATTTTTCATTCCAAAGACCTTCGTGCCTGAGTAACGAGCGAAACGAAATTTTGACCGAGTCGCGGGCAGTATTATATTGCTCTTATTTTTGGGTTGATCGTAATCGTAAACCACAATTAAACTGTGTAGACCAATCGATTAAATTATAATGTGCGTGCGAATATAAAAAAATAATATTTATTTTTTATGCAATTATTGTGCGAAAAGAATCCCTGTACTCAAAAAAGAATAAAAAGAAAGAAAACGCGTGGGGATCGCGGATCGCATTGCCTAGCTCGCGCGCTAGTTAAAATATTTGGTGACGTATGTGTTAACATCTTATGATTTATGGTGCCTAAGTTCGATACAATATGGTACTCAGTAGTTACGATCGCGTGTGAGAAAATAAAAAAAAAACATTGTGATAATTGGCGAAGTGAACCGTATTTTTGGTCTAAAAGACAAAAATGTTGACCAATGTGTTGTCACCAATCACAAAACTAAATTGTGCGCCAAGAATTTTTTTTATTAATTAGTAATTAATTATGGTACCTGTGATTGAAGACTTATATTAATACTTTAATGTGTCGTGCACAAAAAAAACATTCATAATTTCATTTGGTGATGAGAATAAAGTTAAATAAAAGAAAACCTTACTTTTAATACATAATGGTGGCGGTGGCCTATACCTAATATATACAAATAGACTCATAATTAATAAATACTACAATAAATCGAAAATTCGAAAATAATAACTTGTGCGACAATTACGTACAATAATATACAACAACAAAATAAAAATCAAATTTAATTACAACCAAAAATAATATAATAAAGTGTATACGTAAACGATAGTACGTTAAGCCGAGTAGCTGTTCTGGATACAACCGTCCTCTTCGGTGATCATCACAATACGTCAATTCAAGGTCAATTTGTTTTTCATTAATTAATTAAGTTTAAAATTTTTTGATTATATATATATTTATAATACTAACATTAACTATACTATATAAAGCTCCCACTAACCTTTAATTAAGAGGAAAAACAGTCCGGACTTCCATCTGACCTTTTTCAGTTAAGTCATAATGGAATCATATAATAGTGGTACCATCATACGAAAAAAATCTTTAGACGATGAAGTTCCAGGTAGCGCGTTAATCGAAACTAACTTATGCAATAATTTTACTTATTCGCCGAAATGCACGCTACCTTAACTTATACCTAACATAAAACACCGATTTTTTATGCATATTAAACAGTATAATTTTGACTTTACTACAATAGCAATACACTAATTATAGTTAATAGTATTTACTTTTATCAATATTGCACAAAATGTGTGTTATGCGAAGTTTAATCGACTCTCTTCGATCGTAACAAAACAATCAAAGTAATTCGCCTATATATATTAATATGTTGGATCATTTTAATATTTTCAAAATGGCCGAAAAAATAAAATAAAAATTAATAAAAAGAGAAGGATTCCTTTTTCGCATTATGCTAGAAAAGTAAAATATATTGTAGTTTCTCGTGTTTTGTATGTTTGTATGTTGTATGTTATTCAAAATATTTTATTGAATGAATTTTTTACTATCTTTTGGTATATACGATATGCTATATGGCTATGTGTAAATAAAAAATGTGTACGTGTGTATTATATTACACACACAGAAAATGCTAAATTAACAGAAAACATTTAGAAGAATAATGAAAAATAAAAATAAGTTATTTATATGATTCAAAGTTTCGGCGGTTTTTATTTCCATTTAAATTTGTTAATTTAAAAATTAATAATTTTTCAAAACGATCACAATTTGTCATTTAAAAGTTTGAACTAAACCACATGCAAAATACGACATATTCATGGTCAATAAACATTCTCGATTGTGTTTATGTTTTAAAGTGATTTTTACTGAATCGATTCGATTGCTCGTTAGTAATTAGTTATTCAAATCAATCAAAATAAAAGTGCTGATTGAGATTTGGTTCATCCGCCACTTCAAGGCCACAACAGAACAAACATTGGTCTCTAAGTTTAAGATGCAACCCATAACAGTACACTATATAGAAATAAATACTAATATTATTTTGGGAGTGTAATGATATCCTATGATATAAGCAAAAGCAAGTAAATTTATTACTGAATTACTAAAGAATTTACAAATAATATTTATAATAATTTAATAGGTTACTTTCAGGTTTTTAGGTTTTATAGGTTACTTTCTGTTTTTCTGCACAAAAAAAAGCCGTAGTAATGGAATTCCGCCTTAAATGATAAATTGAAATTATAAAACTGTGCCAGTGCACACTTGCTTCATTTTTACATTCACATCGTTGCCGGCCGCCATAGCAAAGTAAATAGAGCGCTTGCTTTGCAATTCGTTCGATTTTTGGTGATGACAAAATACAAAAATTATGACTGGCATTGCGGATTGTATTTATATCTCGAGCCTTTTTGTCGGTTTTTTTTTTTTGTTAAAACAAATATTTTAACAAAATAAAATAACAAAAATATAAAATACAATTTCAAATTAGAAAATATATAAATTATTAAATTCACAATTTCTGAATAGCAATTCAAAATTTTTTGAGAACGCAAAAAATTCAAACTATCCCTATGGTTAAATTATTTTAAATCCTATTCTCAAAAAATTGCAATATAGCCTTGAACTTTTGAGATTTTCAAAAAAAAAAAAAGTTGATTTTATTTTATATACATAAAATATTACTAAAATATACATAATATATTATTAAAATATTTATTATAATATTATGTTATTTATATACATACATACATATATATTTATTTATATATTTATATATATATATATATATATAAATATATATGATCACATATTTTACGATCACGTGCAGATCATCTTTCTTAACAGAACGTGTGGTTTATTGTTTTTCTTAAAATTAAATGACATACAACAACAACTAAATTTGATCGCTGTATCAAAGAACACATGTTTTTTAATTTGCATACATTTTACTTTTTTGTTTTTTCATTCAATAGACAAAAATCAATATTATTTTATACGATACAAAACGATACAAAATAACACGAAAAGCGAGACAGCGGAAATTTTTGTATAGTTAGCTCATTCAAACCTACGTGTGTGGTATATTTATGATCGCCTTGATTACCTCATGAAAGTAATCAACTTTTGGGCGATTATAGAAAGATTTTCTATGATATAATTTGAAATCAGTACTCGTGGCGGCATCCTAAATTTCATGTAGAAAACTACATTGTATTACTAGATAAGATTTTTTATACTATGGTTAAGTTTAGTTAAGATTTGGAAGTTTTGTTTTGTAAAACTTTCCGCTATGTCAATTAGTTCAATAAGTTAAAAATCCGTTTTCTCATATTACGTTTATTGTGAAATATAAAACATGTTACTCGAAAGTGGTAGCAACAATTTATTCTTGTGATGTGTTTACGACTTTTCCTAATTAATTGGTTTCGCTTCGAATTTTTTTCACATTTCGGTTTGTATGTTATCTTTTTGTGTTTTGGTGATTTGATGAATAATAAAAATGAATAAGTGAAAAGTTAAGATACTGGTGATGTTGGGTAGAAGGTAAGTTACGCGAAGAAGGGGTGAACCGTTGTGCTTCCCGCGGTATATTCAAGATCGGTGCATACTTCTGAAAACCCCACGACCCACTGCTAGCTTTAGCCGGCTACAAATTACCGCTCAGAAGTCCCTGCATCGATATTCTGTTAACGGTCCATCGCAACTTTACATTTTTAATGTAAAGGCCGTGCGATGATCCGTTACAAATTATCATCCAATTTTTCCATATGCACCTTGAAACAATGTCAATCCAGATTCCCAAATACTTAGTCAATTTCACACACCTCAATTCGCTCATTATATACTAGCACATCAACCATCCGATTCGTTCTAAAAGGCATACTATAGCTTTGTAGTATATCATATAATTTACAGTTTATTAAATAAGGCAAACCCAAAATCAAATCTCCATACTAAATCAACTAACATTAAATTTATCTATTTATAATATGATTTTTCCTTTGATATTTTGTTAATATTACATAGGTTTTATTGCGTCACTCAATTCGTCCAAATCCATATACTATATAACATTTACTCGAATTTACTCGAATTTCAAATTCAATTCACTCAAACATTCGGTTACCTGATTCACACTTTCTTGAGCCCGACTCAAGGCCTCCTCGATGGTCCTCCTTGCCCATCAGGACAAAGTCATCTGCAAATTGCAAAATGACTTTGCCCGAGGAGTTACACCTATGTATCGAGCACGTGTACAGGTTGAAGAGAGTCGGTGAGATTTTACTGCTTTGGAGAAGGCCCATAGTCACCGCTCCTTCCAACCTATACCCTCTACCACACAAAACTAACTTTCTCTCATTCATGAACTCATACATCCATTTGCAAATTTTCCAAGGAAACTCCAAGTCCATAAGGATCTGATAAAGTTTCCCTGGATTATTATTATTGTCTGTAAACATATGCCCTTTCTATATCCAAAAATACCGCTACAACATACTTATTTGCCTTTTGTACTTCCCACACAAACTTTTCTACACATTCTACATTAGCAGAGTGGTTGTGACGGAACCCAAAGGTGGTTTCCGGCAACAAATTCCCCTCATTCACAAATTTATCTATACGACCTTTCATTATACGATTCTCAATTTTAACAAATACATTCAACATACATGTTCCCCTGTAATTTATTGCCAGATTTCAATGCCGATCCCTTTTAGGAATAGGTACCACTCTGCTTTCCTTCCATTTTTCGGTATGTGAATACTCATCCATACTTGATTGAGAATTCGAAGCAAGTCCGCCTTGGCTTCGAATTATAATCTACCAATCATTTTATAACTCACTCTGTCAGTTCCGGGGGTAGTAGATTTGGATATTTCTAAAACCCTTCGGAACTCTTCCCATTGAAACTCCTTACACATATCGTTCATAAATTCATTTTCATAATCAGGTAACAAAACTTCATATCTATCGCCCAAATTGCTACGCACGTCTGTAATCATTTGTAAAAAGACATCTCCATTCTCTCTGTCATCTAACACGGCATTTCTGCCTTACGCTCTATATCCTCCGACTCTATTAAATTTATCTCATACATCCTTAGTTGTGGGTCTATATGTCATTTTGGACACATAGTCCCACCAACTTTTCCTTTTCGCTCTACGCCTTTTTAAATCTTGCATGCATCCTTCCATAATTTATTCTGCATTCCTGACATATACATCTATTGAACTCTCTCAATGCTATCTGTTTCCTTTCATACCAAAACTGGATTTCATTGTTCCACCAACCATTCACCTTGTATTCATTCCCTCTGACATTTATAGTACACATTTCATTCACTCTCTCTATTTCATCCTCAAGTTGGTTAACCTCATTTACGTCTTTGATTATGAGAGTCTCATTCATACGTTCGTCCATTTCTTACCATTCATAATCACCTCACGGTCTATGCCAACATTTATACCACCTAAGCATGTCCCGAGCAAATAATGATCACTACCCAAATTCTCGCTGTGGCATTCCAAGTGACTTGGCTCGCCAGCCCGCTAGATATTAAAGTTAAATCTATCGTGCTGGCTGTCGACCCCACTCTCACCATTCTAGTCGACCCACCATCAATCAGGACTACGAGATCGGAATCCAGAATGAGGCGGGTCAACCAGTTACTTCTCGCATCAGTTCTTTCACTCCCTCATATTCTCGAATGCGCATTCATATCACCCGCAAGAATCACGTCACTTTTGCTTTCCACCCATTCAGACAAAATTTGAAAATCGCGTTGGCTTCTCTCTTTGTCAGACGTAGACAACACTGGAGTTGCATAAATACTAACAAATATCAAGTTTCTGTCCAGATTCCGAGTTTTGGCTGCGATGACTTTCAAAGATGATTTTCAAAGATAGTATACTTGTAACATCTCTTTATCCATTTAAGTTTCTCTTTTATTTTTTATTAACTCTAACCATTGAGCAAAGCAAGTGGCAAACAATTATTTGAAATTTGGCCCTTTTGGTCGTTTAAGGGCTATAAAATTGTTAATTTTCCAGATACGATGACGTACAATACCTCAATTTTTTTATGTTTCATTGCTCTATAACTGCAAATAGTGAAAATTATAATAAAACAACAGGCACTATTTTAAAAATTCGCTGAAACTTATGAACGAATGTTTTTGCGAAAAATAACCTGAAAATTAATTTTCTTCTAGACCAACCACCTTTTTTTAACATTTCATTGAATTCGGCGTACAAAAAAATACTTAGAAAATATTAAACCTGCATTACTTGAACAAACTGAAGTGAAAGGGAAGAAAAAACGTTACTAAAGTTCGTTTTACTGTTTTTTTGCAAAAAACCAATTTGATCGACTCCTAAATGTGGCCGAAAACTGATCTGAAAATTGGCGTCAGGTCATTTCTAATAGAAACGAATATATTTATATTTTTAGCCCTGAGCCTGGTAGAAAATCAGACATGAGGAAAAATGGGTGGCCCTAATATATATATATATATATATATATATATATATATATATATATATATATATATATATATATATATATATATATATATATATATATATATATATATATATATATATATATATATATATATATATATATATATATGTATATATATATATATATATATATATATATATATATATATAAATATATATATATATATATATATATATATATATATATATATATATATATATGTATATATATATATATATATATATATATATATATATATATATATATATATATATATTTATATATATATATGTATATATATATATATATATATATATATATATATATATATATATATATATATATATATATATATATATATATATATATATATATATCCGTCATTAATGCATCCGTCTGCCTAGCATGGAATATAAAAAAATTTATGAGTTTTTATTGAATAATTAGGCGATTCTTTGGTGAAACGTTCTATAGCGAGAAGAGTTTACATGCCTAGAGCTCTAGATCTCTGGAACACAGTAACCACTTCACCATCATCCACAGAGCTTTCAACAACCGGGCAAGGTCTAGAGCAACCTTTAATAAAAAAAGGTCGCTGTACACTCTGCGAAAAATCAGGTAAAAACTAACTCTGTGTAAACCTAGGTCGAGGGGGACGAGTACTGCTTCGGCAGCAGCAAATAACAACCGGAGACCAAATGCCAGTGGTATAACTTATCAAAACAAGCAATGAGCAAATACGGAATGTAATATACACGAGGCGATACAGCAGCAGATATTCATATAGCCAAATTCATATTCTTCGGAGGCTGACCAAATGGATTCTGGGGTGGCCAAACATTGTTTAACCCTTTTGGGCGAAGTTCCAAATTATCAAGATCACCAAGATCTTCAACTGGAAATGTTGAAAATGAATTTACAACAAAATTGAAAGAAAAACTCAAAAAAGCATTTGAACCACGTGCAGAGCTTGGAACGACACCTAGCCCTGCAATCGATGACGACATTAATCCATTCCATACGAATGAAGAAGAATTAGAAAGAGAAACAAATTGAGTATTGAACCGAAATAAAAGACCAACTTTACTTTGAACTCCAAAAGAGGTCTCTAGTTAAGTATAATATAATACTAGTTAATCAACAAGAAACAACTAGCTCTAGTTCAACATCCAGTTAAACCAAAGAGAAATCACCTCCATCAATAAATCGTTCAATAAATCGTTGGGATATCAAATTTCTCAACTATACAATCGTTTATAAAACCCGTTACGGTAGCCTTTATACTCGGCTCTCTAAACAATGGCGTCTGGAAAATGAATGTTGCAGACTCTGAAACCTATACAGAGCTTTGGCCACAAAGCTTATTTCCGAGGGGTATCAATGGTTTACCTACGAGGATAAGAATGATCGTCTAATCAAAGTCATGGCAAGAGGTCTTCACTCAACTTGTGCAAAAGGGGAAATTATTGAGCATCTCAAGCCAAACGGTTATCAAATAGAAAATGCTGTAAACAGCATTAACAAAGAAAAAATCGAAACTAAACAAGTAGTTCAAATCAACAAAAAAGGGCTTCAACTATTTATGTTTATTTTTAATAACAAACAAAAAGTGGAAAATGTGAAGGTTTTAATAATACGTAGAAATATTGCCAAAGAGGGACTAGATGCGTGAAAAGTGCCGGAAAGCATCACACCCAAGTATGCCTGGTTAGTAAAGATGTTGCCGTAAAATGTGGTAATTGCAAGAAGCCACATCCCGCAAATTACCGAGTATGTGAGATAGCTAAGGAGCTACAAAGATTAAAAAATAAAAGGCGGAAACAAAATACAAGGATAATGGAAAGAATTAATCAAACTTTCATCAAAAAGGAACCAAAACCTCATGTTAATAAAACGGAAGAGCCAAAACTACACTCACAAGTGGTAATGACAAAACGAGTTATTTCGAAGGGAACTGCCGGAGATACAACAGTGCTCCAAAATATACTAAGAAGCAAGGAAGCTCTAAACGTTAGGCTAGCTATACAAAAGAATCGCCTTGAACCTCTAAGCATCGGGTTATATAAGCAGGACTCTCTAACTGAACTGACATCCATTCACTATTAAAATGATGCAAACAACTATAAATAAAACATTAAGATTAGTAACCTACTACCTAAATACTGAAAAAATAGATATGTGTGTAGTATCGGAAACCCATTTTACTTTAACTTCATATCTTAAAATAAACGGATACATCTGTTTTCATGCCATTCATCCAGCAGGAAGGGAAAGAAGAGGGTCGTCGGTGGTTACTCAATATGCAATGCCGACGGAATTCCGTTTACATTCGCGCTCAAAAACCACACTCTACTCGCCAAAGAAAAATGTCACAAAAATTCCAGTGTGGGTGTGAATCCCGACTAAAAAGAGAAAAAACTAATGAGAAAATAGGTGGAATTTGGACGGAGTTTGGCGTTTTTTCCACAGTCTTTTCCATAATGATTTCAGGCATTTTTATGCACGAAAAAAGAGGAACGTGCTTATATTTCAAATGGAATAATAATTTTTATTCGAAATAAAACAAAATTTTGCATTTATTATAAAAGAAATATTAATTTTTTATTGACATAAATATACACATAATATTACATTTAAAAAGCCCATCCATATTCATCCGTGGGCGCCATCCAATTTTACATTCCAATATACACAACCTTGAAAAATAAAAAACGATAAGTTCGGAAATTTCCATCATCTCATGACGACGCCATTTTAAAACTATTACCATTTCTACATCCAAATGTATTGATCACAAACGCGAAATATAATTATTATACATATACATAGTAAATATAAGTAATTTAAAGATTATTATACAAAAAACACAAGTTAACATAATAAACAATAAAATCGCGGAAAACACAAAAAGTGCTATATTATACTGAAGAAAGAATACAAAACAATAATAACAAAACTAACTTAATTTAGTGTGGAATTGGAGCTGTTTTTTACCACACTGTGGAAAAAATGCATACTGGGCATAGATCTTAAAATTGGAGATGAGTTTAGTAAGTAGTGACCTTAAAAGTATATATAAATAAGAACAAAGAATATAGTGTATCGTCATTATATCGCCCCCAAGATATAATTTAATTAGTTAAATAGTCTTGCTATTGCACATTATTTAAATGACTTGGATGAAATTTCACAATCGGAGGTGTTTTTAATGCATAAAACACCTAATAAGGATCAAGAGTAACCTCAAATAAAGGAAGAGAGCTGTTTGCAGTAGGACGACTATGTAGTTGCGACTTTTACGAGGTGATTATGTCTGATCACACACCTGTTATTATGACAATTAGTGCAACGATTGTTAAGAAAACTAGTTTACTTTGGCTAACTAATAACAAAACATGCTGGAAGAAATTCCAGAAACTAGTTGAGGATAATATTGATCTTTAGGTGCCAATTAAACATCCGATACAGCTACAAGAAGAACTAGAACAACTTAACAATAGTATGCAAGAAGCGGCTTGGAATAGTACTTCCTCAAGTTCAAAGGAAATACGTCGAAATGCTAATTATCCTCTGGAAGTTAGAGAACTGGGTGGTCATTTTATGCTGTGGATATAATTGATATAATTCAAAACAAAAAAGTCTACAAACACAACCCTGTCAAATGAATTTTGATGGGCATTAATAAACTAAAAGTGATAAGTAGGCATTTCGTGTTATGAATGTTTTTGTTTTCGTTTAGTTCATATGACTGTATGTTTTCATACGAACTGATTTCTACGTGGTGATACAGAAAATATTATTTTTATTTAATTTCGATGTTAAAAAGTTTCAAACCAAATAAAATTGTTTGCTGTGGTAAAATAAAAAATTGGTAGTGGTCTTAATTAAATTTTATTTTATTAATTTCAATAAATCTGGTAACGTTTGTGTATCAAAAATTAATGCATTTTGTTTTCCTCGTCACAGGATTGGAGTTGTCATCAACGTCAACTAATAACATCACGTCAACTAACGGAGTAAATTGATCGTGTTACTGGTCAATATAGCGTTGCTAATAACCGCTTTGTAACAGCAGACGGGAAACAAACAAACAGTTTTCGGGGGACTTAACACATAATTAGAATATTAATTTGGTTTGCTTTTAACAGTCATTTTATGATGTAAGACATAAGGGCGAATTTCCAAAAGCAAAGAAACTACGCGTACAGGACATAAGGTGGTGAGCCGTTAGATGTGGAGCTAGGCCTACTGGAGGAGAGGTTGCTGAGCGTGATACTTGCTGGGCAAGTCGACGGTATTGACTGTGTTGAAGGAGGATTTGTATGAAAATAATTATTAACAATTACCTTACTTTATTAATTGTATTTATCTTATTTTGTGTAGGAGCTCACCCCGCGACAGATGCTTCTCCTATTGAAGATGTTTCGGACTAGTTGGTTTCAGATTTAGTCTGGTAAACTTTATAAATCATAGTTATATTATGCAAATAGAATATATAATTTTTTAGTCAAAAGCACTGGTGACCTTAAAAACAGCAGCATCGCCTGACTCTCCATTATCAGCAGGTGTGGATGCGGATCCATTTCCGGTATCACCGTCCAATTAATTATCAGCGCCACCTCTAGCACACAATAGCAACGGCTTCGTTATCGGACACCACTCCGTCGGAACAAGCAAGACGTCCACGACCAACTATACAAGCTGGAGCCGAGCTAACAATTTGTGTAGGCCGTCTCTGTCAAACATTAGCCTAGAAAGCTTACGATTGCAAATAGAGGGCTTAAACGAGCTTCGCAGAAACAACAATTTAAAAGAAAAATTGCTTAAATTTATGAAGCGAAGTCAGGAAAATGAACGCCAACATTGGGAAAGTGAACGCTGGCATAGAGAGATGACTAAATTTTTAATGAGAATAAAAGAATATCTGGGAAGTTAGAAAGCTTTTAAATTGGTTTAACATTTTTTATTTATGTAAATATTTTTAACAATATACAAGAAATGAAATATGATGTTAACTCTGTAATAATTTACAAAAAGTATTGTTCAGAACAGCGAACATGATAAACACCATTCAAACCAACGAATAGGTTTTCATTTGTGTCACTAATAATATTATATATATATATATATATATATATATATATATATATATATATATATATATATATATATATATATATATATATATATATATATATATATATATATATATATATATATATATGTCGGTTTAGGTTAATCATTTCCATTAATAAAATTTATATATAAATCAGGAAATAATAGATCATATTTCGGTAGCTATACAAAATTAATTATAAGTTTAAGTAAACCCAGCGTTTTATAACTTTTATAATAATGTAAACTAAACAAATTTAATATGTTGTTAGTGTACTTAATTATATGAATTTTGTATAAAAGCCAAACATTTAGAATAAATAAATCAGAACAAATAAGAATCGGCACTTGGAATACAGTAAATTATTCTTCAAACAACAACTAGAAGAATATTTGTATTCAACTGGATTTTCAACAACAACTGGAAAAACCATATTGAAAAAAAAAACCATTCTACGGAGTCACAAACAACAACGGAACAGTGATTTATTGTCAAACAACAACTTGAACAATAATTGGGACAATCTCAACGACACACATCGAACCTCCAAAAATCTACCGAATATGACAACGTTCGAAGAACTAGTAAACATCCAGCAACAACTTTGGGATGCCATGGAAAAGCAAAAAATTAATTACGGGAAAGATGGAGACTCCCGAAAAACCGAGGAGTATTTAAACCAACGCTTAACCGAACTAGAGACAAAATGGAGGCAGTTTAATGAGAATGATGCAATCATTACTAAAAATTTTGCGTTATCAGACAACACGAACAACTATTGGTCAGATAGGCAGAAATGGTCTCAAACCGTAGGACAGTATCGTCAAAAGTTACTTGACAAAATGGAAGAGCGGAAGAGTAAACAACAACCAATAAACTCTACTAAAAGCGAGCTCTCACCCGCATCAAAACTCATTCAAAAAATACGGGGAAAAATTATAATGTTGAACAACCACATAAGAACATTGGAAGTCGACATAAAAACAACAAAAACAAGGGCATTTTATAAACAAAAAATGCAATTACTTAACAACTATTTTGCGGGCATCGCTACATAGCACGACGGAATCCTAGAAAGCGACACGGAACAGAACGAAATAGAAACCTATATAAACAACCGAGAAATTGAAAATATCGAAAGAGGTTGGCAAGAAATAGTGTTAAAAATGCAAGAACAACTGGATGGACTCGAAATAAAAGATGAACCATCAACGCAACACAAAGATATTAAATTGCCAAGAATAGAAATTCGACATTTTTATGGCGACCGTAATAAATGGATGGTATTTCGAGATATTTTTGAGAGATTGGTGCATGACAACAACTCGATCTCAAAAATTCAAAAAATGAACTACCTAAAAACGAGTCTAGGAGGAGAAGCCGCAAAATTAGTTAACCACATACAATGCACTGAGAAGAACTACTCCAAAGCTTGGGAGATCATCAAAGAGAGATACAACAACAGGAGATTATTAGTCAACGCTCAACTATCCACTTTGCTAGACCAATCATCCATAACAACAGAGTCAGCAAATGGAATTAGGTCGCTTCATGATACCATCAAAGAAGTCATCAGCGGCTTACAAACATTAGATGTGGACACCTCCACATGGGATCCAATAATCATACATTTAATGTTAAAAAAAACTAGACAGCGAAACATTAAGATTGTATGAAACATCGATAACAGATCCTAAAGAAATTCAAACATTAGATGAATTTCTAAGGTCCTTAGAAAAAAGATTCAACGGACTACAAGCAGTAGCGGATCAAAAACGAGTAAAACCAAATTACTACAACAACCAATCAAAAGTTAAGGGATTTTTAGTAACAAATACATTATGCAAACAATGTGGGGGACCACATTGTATAACAACATGCATAAACTTCAAAAGGATGTCGTTTTTAGAAAGGAATCAATTAGTAAATCTATTACAATTGTGTAGACGTTGTTTCTCTGGAAATCATTCCACACGCCAATGCACTACACCAACACGGTGCATTAGATGCAGCGGTAACCATCATGAGCTACTGCATAGCTCAGAAGGAACAAATCAAGCGAAAAGTAAAACAACAACTTTAACAACACAAGTAGCAGTTAAGATCATGGGAAATGACAAAGAAAACCCATCAAATCAAGGGTTTACACTTCTTGGTACAGCTGTAGCAGTAATAAAGGTGGACAAGACAAACTTGAATGTGTCCTTATTTTAATTGATCCAGGCTCACAAGGAACATTTATCACACAAGAAGCCGCCAAGAGACTTAATCTACAGTATAAGAAAACGCATGTAAAATTAGCAGGGATTGGAGAAACTAATGCAGGAATAATAAATAAATACATAACTTGTAATTTAGAACCAAGGTTCCCGTCAAATTTTTCGGTTCAAATAAAAGCATTAGTCATTAATTATTTGACCAAAATATTACCAGATCAACTAATCAACGCTTGGCAATGGAAACACATCAATGATTTGGTATGGGCGGATCCAAACTTCAATCGACCTGGAAAAATTGACATACTTATGGGCGCAGACTTCTATCCAATGATAATGTTAAACGAAATAGCTAAAGGGCAAAGCGGAGAGCCGATCGCCCAACGAACGGAATTTGGATGGATAATATTCGGTCCAACAAATCGCGAAACTGTCAAAATTCATTCATTGATAACACTAGCAGAAATTGATGAGAATATAAAAAAATTCTGGGAATTAGAAGAAATCGCAGATCAAAAGGGAATGAACCACGAAGAACAACTAGCAGAAGAACTCTCAGTAGCACTAATATACATTATAAAGGATTTACAAGCAACAGAGTATAGTGAAGAGATAAATCGCTTGAAGAAGAACAAAGAGATCGCTACCAAGAGCAAAATACTCTCGCTAAATCCATTTGTAGACAAAAATAGTGTGTTACGAGTTGGAGGAAGATTACAAAATTCCCCAACACTCTCATATGAAGAAAAACATCCAGCAATATTACCTCCAGAGCATCCAGCAGTAAAATTGATAATAGATGAAGCCCATGTCAAAACCATGCACGGAGGAACTCAGCTCACTCTGGCGTACATTAGAAAACGTTTTTGGATTATTAACGGTCGAAGGTGCGTTCAACAACAGATAAGAGCATGCATTAGGTGTCATCGATTCAATAATAAAATAAGACACCAACTTATGGGAAATCTACCGGAAGTGAGACTCATCCCTGCTAGACCATTCACCAGAACTGAGGGTAGATTATGCAAGACCTTTTCAAGTAAGAACTACTAAAGGCAGAGGTCATAAATCATATAAAGGGTATCAAGCCATATTTATATGTATGGTAACAAAAGCAGTGCATATCGAAGTAGTGTCAGATTTAACAACGGAAGCCTTCATTGGTGCTTATAAAAGGTTCACAGCAAAGCGAGGCCTA
Organism: Nephrotoma guestfalica; assembly: GCA_963691935.1. NCBI lineage: Eukaryota > Metazoa > Arthropoda > Insecta > Diptera > Tipulidae > Nephrotoma > Nephrotoma guestfalica. The sequence goes on from OY829913.1 coordinate 171,585,383, forward strand.
TGCACAGATGTCTATAGCGACAACGGTACCAATTTCATCGGCGCAAATCATGAACTAGAAAGAGAAAGAATAAAGGCCCTAAAGGAAGCAAACGAAAAACTCAAAGAAAGCTTAGCAAAGGATGGTACAACGTGGCATGTCATCCCGCCAGCTGCATCAAACTTTGGAGGCCTTTGGGAAGCAGCAGTAAAGTCAACACAAAATCACTTAAAAAGAGTAGTGGGAGCCCAAACTCTCACATTTGAAGAATTAACAACAGTAGTAGCCCAGATAGAAGCATGCCTGAATTCGAGACCGTTAAGCCCAATTACCAACGATCCTACAGAGCTATCCGTTTTAACTCCAGGTCACTTTTTGATAGGGGATGCCTTAATTGCTCCTCCTCAACAGCAATTGGAAACCGAAAAAATCGGGAATCTAAGTAGGTGGAAACTAATAGAGAAGTTAAAGCAAGACTACTGGAACAGATGGTCACAAGAATATCTTCAACAATTACAACAACGTGGAAAATGGAAAGAAACAGAACAAAACTTAGAACCAGGTCAGTTAGTTTTAATCCGAGATGAACGACTACCTCCGACAAAGTGGTTATTAGCACGGATAACCGAGGTACACCCTGGCAGTGACAACAAAGTCCGAGTGGCAACTGTCCGCGGGCCCGGGGGCACCCTCTTTAAGAGACCAATATCCAAGCTATCACCGTTACCACAACTAAAAGAAGCCATTCAACACTCTACACCAGAACTAATCAAGACAAGGATCAACAGCCAAGAAGCACCAAAGAAAATGCAAACTAACCTTGTCACAATTACAACATCAGAGTCTGAATCATCATCAAAAGCCCTAGAAGGCAGTTCACTTACGGTAGCGCCACAGAGGATTTCACAAAAACGCACAAATGGCAGCTATGACCACACAGATGAACAACGGAATTTAAAGAGAACAGCTCGGGATTGGATGAGAGGAGCAGCAGATCCACAGGTAAGAGAAACTGCAGCAAAATTAGCCAACAAATTGCATCCTAAAAATCCACCACGAAAGATGAAGATATGTAAAATTAATCCCTGGGCAAAGGCAATATTGTATACTACAACTATATTATCCTTAATGGTTTCGGCAATAACTACCTCCAACCTTAACATAACCCGGTTTTCGGTTCAACCTGGGATATTTTTCGATGAAATTGGGAGAGCCAATGTACTTCGGAGTGAGTGGAACTTAATAATATACTATGATTTAACGAATTACTGGCTTGAATTAAATGAAATACGGGATGCCACCAAGGATCTATCACGAAACTGTAACGCGACCTATATGAAAAACCAAAACACATGCTATGTTATAGCTAAACAAGTAACCCACCTCGTAAACGAAGTAGAAGATCGAAATCAAATATTACAACCGGATAAAACTACAACACGAGACAAAAGATCTCCACTTGACATTGTTGGCAATATCGCAAACGAACTCTTTGGGGTACTCGATCAAAGAGCAATAGAAAAATATAATCAGCAAATTGAATCTCTGGCTGAAAATCAGGAATACATACACGATCTGGTTAAGAAACAACTATCTATCACAGAAGCCACCACCAATATCATTAAGCGTGACAGAGAACTAATCATTAATCATCACAAGGTGGTGCAAGAGGAACTAGCGACTGTATTGTTTCATGAGGAATTCATGGATGCAACGTTGCGAATTATTGTAGCAATAATAACTTTTAAGGATGTGCAAGAAGCATTAATAGATGTCATCTCCGATGTACACCACAAACGCATCAATAATCTATTATTTACTTCCAACCAACTGGAAATACAATTACATCAAATTTAACAGGCTTTACCGAGTCACTTGAACTTACCAACTCGCCATTTAAAACAACTACACAAGCTCCTCAAGCTTAAAACAAACGTAATAGATGACAAGGTAATTTTTGAAGTAAAAATTCCATTAATCGACAGGGAAGAATTTCAAATTCTAAATGTGATACCAGTACCAACACTTCACGAAGAATTATACATCTACATTCAACCATCCACACGCTACTTGATGGTATCTTTACAGCGTCACGCTTATTACTTATCAACAGAATCCGATGTTCGGTCATGTAAACTTATTCAATCACGACACTTACTGTGCAATCTTCATCAACCGTTACAAAAAGATCAAGCTAGGAGTGGTAGCTGCGAACTTGGTTTATTACACCACAGCAAAGAAGCTCTAACCCATTGCGCCGTTACATCAACATCACCTAGCATGAAAAGGATTCAGCTGTATTTGTCAAATAGTTGGATCTTTGTTGCAGACAAACAGTATACCTTCGATAGCATATGCAATAATACCATCAATCCCATAACCATCTCCGGTACAGGAATTCTTCACCTGCCGGTGCATTGCACCTTGAGTGGGGACACCTTCACTCTATACAGCAGAACTAGTTATACAACATATTTAAATAAATCGTTTATACCAGCTTTCAATTTAACAACGCATGTCATCGAGAACAGGTTAATCACCACCAATGACGATTCCGATATTGACGATCTGGAGAACTCAATTAAAACATTGAAGCAGACTGAAGTACATTACCAGCGTCTTAATAATCATGACGTTCATCATTATACTACCACATATATACTATTTGCCATGATGATAACAGTCAGCATTACGATAATCATTTTATGCAAATCGAAATCCCAACACATTGCAAATTCAACAACAAGCGTCTAAGTTGCGACTACAAGTCACCGTAGGGCAGCATGTTCAGACCAGCGAACATGATAAACACCATTCAAACCAACGAATAGGTTTTCATTTTTGTCACTAATAATATTTATATATATATATATATATATATATATATATATATATATATATATATATATATATATATATATATATATATATATATATATATATATATATATATATATATATATATATATATATATATATATATATATATATATATATATATATATATATATATATATATATATATATATATATATATATATATATATATATATATATGTCGACAAGGTTAATCATTTCCATTAATAAAATTTATATATAAATCAGGAAATAATAGATCATATTTCGGTAGCTATACAAAATTAATTATAAGTTTAAGTAAACCCAGCGTTTTATAACTTTTATAATAATGTAAACTAAACAAATTTAATATGTTGTTAGTGTACTTAATTATATGAATTTTGTATAAAAGCCAAACATTTAGAATAAATAAATCAGATTTTTACAAACAGTCTAAGCCTCATTAAGAATAGTGGACAAGCTCCGACCCACGGTAGGCGCACTATTCCAACTATAAACAGTATATTATTTTTTCTTACAATACAAGATTGTTAATAATGTTAATAGTTTGGCGAATTTGACTACCGGGTTCAATATAAGGGTTATTTCCACTACGTCTGTTTCCACTTCTGGTATTAACAGTAACTGTTTGCTCCTCAGAAGCACCGCATTCCTCCTCCTCATAGCCATTTAATATTAAAAAATTGTGGCGAACTGCGACGACATTTATTATTCTCGTAGGGGAGCGTAGTGGAATTTCCTCTCTCCGAGTATAAATAGTAGTAACGAATTTGAAATCCAATTCAAATCAAAATACAGGTCGTATCTCGATCAAATTCAAGGAAAAATCAAAACAAATCCAAAACAGTTTTGGAAATACTTTAGGATAAACGCGAAATTGACGGATACCCTGCAAATATGACATATAACAATACCAGCTTCTCAAACTCCAAAGATATAGCTGACATGTTCGCGAAGTTTTCCAATCAGTCTATAAAACAAGCGTTACTAGTGGATTATACGAACAATCCAGCAATAACAACGTATCAATAACTCCTCCGGTTCAGAGTGGGCCATCTAACTTTTTTTTGAACAATTTGATCTAGCGGTTATTTTGAGTATGGTAAAGGTTATGTCACTTCTGATTTGACAGAAAGCTAGTTTTATCCTTCCGCTGAACGAAAATGGTTGTGTATTCGCTTGAACAACGCTGGGAAATTTTTAAACATTACTTCGAAAATCATGGCAATGTTGCAGAATGTGTGCGAAAATTGGGTGCAGTTTTCGGAAGAAACGAAGCGCCGGGAGCTCTATACGTGCGTTATTTTGTGAATAAAATTAAAGCAACAGGCTTGCTAATTAATAAATCAGCACGAACCAAGCAGCCAACCAAGCGTTCACCCGAAAATGTTGATGCTGTAGCCGAGAAAGTGCGTGAGTCGCCGGGAACGTCAACTGTCATCGTGCTTAAGAATTAAACATTTCACGTACAACGTGAACTATTATCGTTTCACGTTGGACTATTATCTTTGGGGTGCCGTCAAAGATAAGTGTTACGCCGATAAACCAACAACGATTGACGCTCTCAAGAACAATATTCGCATTGCCATTGAAGACATAATGCCGCATACCATCGAAAATGTGTTCAAAAATTGGGCCGACCGTATGGGGTACGTCAAGGTCAGCCGAGGCAGTCATATGAATGAAATAGTATTCCATAATTAATCGGAAGAATTGTTCTTTACAATGAAAAAATAAATTTGAAAAAATATTAAGAACTTTTTGTTTTATTGCATTTAAAAAAAAATTATTACGCCCACCGTATATATGAGGATAACATTTTATCGGCTCTAAAGGGAATTGAAGACGGTTGTGGTTTTGACAATATACCCTCTTGTATTCTGAAGGAGTACGCTGACTTTTTAGCAATTCCATTATGTTACCTATTCAACCACTCCTTAAGCACTGGGGTGTTTCCCGAAAAATGGAAAATTTCAAAAATTACACCAATTTTTAAATCGGGCAAACGAGACGACGTTACATGCTACAGAGGAATATCAACTACATCATCAATTCCAAAATTGTTTGAATTAGTTTTATGCAACAATTGCATGTCATATACCAATAAACCACCATGGGTTTATGCCTGGCCGATCCACATCAACTAATCTGGTTGAATTCACCAGTAAAATAATTAATGAGATAGAAAACCATCATCAAGTTGATGTAGCGTACACGGATTTCAGTAAAGCGTTTAATTCCATCTGCCATCAAAAAGCACTCCCGAGTTTATTCTCATTTGGGTTTTCACTCGATTACATAAATTGGTTCAAGTCCTATCTATCAAACCGGCGACAATTTGTAATAATGGGGAATGAGAAATCAAATTTATTAAAGTTACGTCTGGTGTTCCCCAAGGATCACATCGGGCCGTGGATATTTATTGTTTTTATAGATCAAATAATCGAAATAATCAAAAACTCAAACGTGCTCATATTTGTTGATGACGTGAAAATTTTTCGAACTGTTAATGGAATGCTAGTAGATACGAAGAAACTTCAAGAAGACATCGATAGATTAAGTGAGTGGTGTGATCGAAACTCGTTTTACTTAAATATTAAGAATTGCAAGATCATTCCTTTCCAACGTAAGAGAAATCCGCTAATTACTTCCTACAAAGTCAACAACGAAGTATTGCAAAGAGTTAATGAGATCATAGATCTAGGTGTAACATTTGTCGAAAATGCCAGTTTCAATAGGCATATTGAAAATTCTTTTGTGAGAGCTAATGCCATGTTTGGATTTGTTAAAAGCTGGGCAGGCGAATTTAAAGATATTCAAACCTTATGTTCACTCTATTTCGCTTACGTTCGATCTCAACTGGAATATGCTGTACCGGTCTGGAATTCATACTATGCTGTACACATTAAAATAATTGAAAGCATTCAAAAGAAGTTTCTGATTTCCTTGTTAAAGAAAAATGACTGGAATTACGACCACAATTTACAATTCCATGAAAACGTGGCTCGGTTACCTCCCTACTCAACAAGATGCACGGATTACAAAATATGCACTCTTGAAAATAGAAGACTTCTCTTAGGTACGGCTTTCATTAGTAACGTTTTGCATGGTCACATTGATTCGGCATACATTTTGGAAAACATATCAATTCATGTGCCTTGCAGAACAATTCGAAACCATGAGTTTTTAGCACTAGAACACAATTCCCCAAACTATTGAGAAAATAGCCCCATTAATAGGTCGTCTAAATCTATTTGATAGATAACCTATATGACTTTAATTTATCAAAGGACAAGTTCAAAAATATCCTTAAGAACTATTTTTTTAATTTTTAATTGTTAAACCAAAATTTAATTTATATTTTTGAGTTTTAAAGTTCTTTATTTGATTTTTTAATATTTTTGTTTTAAACTAAATTCTGAAATTATACATGTAAATCACAGAATAGATTTCTTTAAATAAATAAATAAATAAATACAACGAAACCTTTTTTTTCAATATACCAATTGGCATCGCTGCCCGTGCCGGAATTTACACGCTGTACGTGTTTTATGTGAGTTCTGACCTGCAAAAATTATTTGAATATATATTCATATTTACAACAAAATTAAAACCGAGGTCCAAACAATGTTTTATGTAGAGAGCGCGATATTTAATTTTACGAAATACGTAAAGAGAATTTGCAAATTTATGCAGACAGTAAATTTTAACTGGATCGATTATTTATAAATCTTATATTTGTTTTATACAAAAGATGTCATACTAATAGTTTTCATATACATTATGAATTACTATTATTATTATTTATTACTTATTATCGATAGTAACGAGTTAGTAACGATAAATGTATACAAAAACATAATCATACCGTTCTCGCTACTCGTCCTCCTTCTACATGCATAGCCTGTTAGGTTAAATTTATTAAAAAATTAACAACAAAAGGCTGTAGTATGGTTCTGGATGGCTTTATCAGGTGGGGGACTGGGATTATAAGGTTCCGGCTGAAAAATCATTGAGTGCACAATGATGCACAATCCATTGCGATTCTTCTATTATAGTTACTTTGGCTGTGCATAACGTTACCATCAGTTCCGGCTGGAATTATAAGGTTTCTATAATCATTTAGTGCTGGATTCATAAGGTTCTGATGTATAATGCATCGTGTTAGTTGTGCTATAGTTAGTTTGGCTGTAGGGGGTATGATTCTGGCTGTAATTATAAGGTTTCTATCGAAAAGTCATATATAGCTGTATTTTTGAGGTTCCGACTGAAAAATTATATAGTGCACAATGATTCACAATGATTCGTGCTACTTGTGCAATAGTTAGTTTGGTTATAGTATGGTTCTGGCTGGCTTTATCAGGTTTTGGCTGGAATTATAAGGTTACAGTTGAAAAATAATATAATGCAATATGGTGCACAATGCATCGTGCTACTTATGCCATAGTTGGTTTGGTTCTGGCTGATATGGTTCCGGCTGGCATGACGGGCACCGAAATTGAACACAATTGTACTGAACTTACACTAACTTTCCTGACAAGCTAAAATTCTTACAAGATTAATAATATTTAAGAATGTACTTCTAAAAAATATTTGTGTTTTAATGAAAACGTAAAATTATAATGAATTATAAACAATTTTGACAGCAAACGTCAGAACATGTTTTTTATTTTTGAAAACGACATAGAATATATTGTGGTATTTTCATTCGAATCAATATAGGACATGACCTATTTCATCCAAATTAAGACATTTTCATTAAATCACGCGTTATATATGACGAAATGTGATATAACCACCATAAAATGACCACCCTGGTTGCAGCAAAACGAAAAGGAAGACAGGCCTGACAAAGAAGTCGAGCGCCAGAATATAAAACAAATTTAAATTTTTTGTTCAATAAACTAAAGTTCTTAATTAAAAAAATCAAGAACGAATCCATTAAAATACCTAAGTGGTCTTACTGGGGAAAAAGATACCGATTATTCCTTACGGAAAGCGACAGAAACTTTAAAACGACCTTAACTTCAAACTCCACCAGTTAAAAATGAAGATGGAACATGGGCTATAAGTGCAAAGCAAAAAGCTTCGTTGTTTGCAACCCATCTCGTTCCAGCCTCTACTTGGTCAAGCAGCAGAGGAAAACACACCACCAGTAAATAAAATGGTCAACTGCAACATAAATCTCCTGTCGCATTACGGGAATTAAAAGAGGAAATCAATCCTAGCCTACCGCAAAGAAATCTCCAGGATATGACTTAATTACAGGACAAATAATAAAAGCTCATCTTGAAAAAGATTACGTAAACTCCTCCAAATAATTTATGAAGTATTCAGACTTAAACACGTTCCAAATATATGGAAAGTCGAAAAATGACAAAAATTCGTATAAGCCAATTTCCTTACTTCCAATAATTTCAAAAATCGAGAAACTACTCCTAAAGCGACTCAAATCAATAATAGAATAAAGAAACCTTATTGCTCCACATCAATTTGGCTTCAGACAAAACTATTCAACAATAAAATAAGTACATTATTTTATTGTTATATTCTAGGATGTAGCACAAGCTTTTGACAAAGTATGGCATAAACGCTTGGAATATAAATTGCAAAGAGATTTACCAAAGCAGTTTTATGAAATACTAAAATTTTACATATCTAACCAACCCTTTGTGTTAAATGAGATGGCGAATACTCAGAAATTAAGAAAATATCAGCAGGAGTACCAGAAGGTGGCGTTCTGAGATCAATATTATATGTTCTATATACCTCGAACCTGCCAATGATAGAGAAGACTAACATATAGCAACGTTTGCGGATGATACAGCCATTTTAGCAGTCGCTGATAGCATAGAAAAATCCACAAGCAAATTGCAACAAAATTGATGCAAATTTGTTATTAATAACAAAATATGTTCTCGTAAACTTCACAGAAAGATCAACTGGGTACCAGTAGGACTGAACTCTCAGCAAATTTCCTATGAACACGCGGTAAAATATCTAGACATGACTCTACAAATTACTATGGGACTTACGGTATTCAGCTCTTGCGCGCAATGTAAAGTCACAAATACAATCATGACATTGGAAGTATCAGAAGTTTCTACTTTACTCAACTCATTATTATCTCTCGATTTATAAAAAAGAAAAATCTATGGTAAACTTATTTTTCTATGATATTAGTCTACAACAAAATTCTGAGATACGTCGTATATTGTTTGAATCAAACGAAGTAAACGGCTGCTCTAGAAAGAGACCACTTAACTTACTCGATCCAATCTGGATCAACTAAAAATGTAATAAAACTGTAAATAAACAGAATTTAAAAAAATAAGCAATGTATGAAATAAATCAACTTACATAAATTTCAAGAATTATTAAATGAAGTCATGTAAATATATTTGGGTTCGTTTAGTTTAATAAATATAATAAAAAACTCATGTCTAACTTCGAAATTAAGATTAAAATGACAATGGGTCGTTTTACATTCGAGGGAGTTATGTGTTATTTATTTTGAGGGAAAGATTAAGGTTAAAAAATGAAAGAGGAAATGGAAATGATGTACAGTGCTGGGGAAAAAAATTGGGCAAACATATTTTATTGCAAATTGGACTCTTTTTTTGCTAAAATTACAAAAATTTTGAAAGCAATTGGCTTATTGTTTCATTTTAAATACATGAATGACGTAATTTTTTGAAAAAAAATGTACCTGCAATTTAGGGGCAAAACCCCGAAAAATGCCAAAATATTCAAAATACATTGATTGGAGTTAAAGTAACGGAATAAATTTAACGCCTATTTTTTAATTTTTTTTTTGTTTTTTATTGATTTATAGAAGTTCTATCTTTAATATTAATATTTTATTGGACCGTTTTTTGTTTTTATCCGGTGTAATAACCCCGCAACTGATGTGCAAATAAATTGTTCAAGCAATTATTTTATTTTACGCCTACCGTTCTTCGCCGTCATTATTGTGCATATGTTTTTGTGCCTGTAATTTTTTTTTGAGTATAAATAGTGCTTATTTTGTAAGATTAAGTTATTCTGTAAGTGATCCTAGTCAAATAGAGAATAAAGTGCAATTTTAGTTAAAAAAAAATGGGAAAAGTTAGTGTGCAGTGTAAAAGCAATATGTTGATTTTGGCGCGAGAAAATTTAACCACGCGTGAAATAGCAGAAAGATTAAACATTCCTAAAAGTACTGTCGCGTGGAATATTAAAAAAATATGAGGGATGGGCAGTACACAAAGAAAGAAAGGCTCTGGAAAGGCCTGAAAGACAACGCCAGTGGAAGATCGTTTCATAATATTACAATGTCGTCGGAACCGTTTCAAAGCTTCATCGGATGTTGAGCAAGCAACGGGAAACAAATTTCAGCTAGCTTGGGGATAAAAAGACTAGTTAAAGCTGATTTGAGAGCACTTAAAGAGCACTTGAGGCTCAGGAGCATGTTTCTTGGACTCCAGAGATATGGAATGATGTGATTTTCTCCGATGAATCAAAATTCAAGCTGCATGTTGGAGATGGAAGAATTCTCGTAAGAAGAAAACCGGGCGAGAGGCTTAGCAACGAATGTCTTTTAAGACTCCACCGAAAAATGAAGGAGTTATGGTCTGGGGGTGCTTTTCTGGAAATGAAACCGGTCGATTGTGCTTCCTTAGTTCCAGCATTACAGCAGCTGTTTATCTGCAGGTCCTACACAACGAATTTGGGCCTTCTGTGTTAAAGCTTTTTGGCGAGACTTGCAAATTTATTTTTCAACAGGACAACGCTCCGTGCCATACCGCCAAGTTGTGAGTTATTAATTTTGAATTGTATATAGAAAATTTGCCTTTCAGATAAACATAAATAATTAGTTAAAAACTTGTTTTTTTCCTGATCTCTTCATTTAAACGTAAAAAAAGTATTTCTAAGAAAGAAGTATCGATGTGTTGAGCTGGCCCCCGGATAGTCCAGACTTAAATCCCATTGAAAATATTTGGTCTATAAAGAAGCTAGAACTAGTCCGAAAGCGCCCAGAATCGATTCAAGCGTTAAAATGTTTGTTGATGACGGTTTGGGAATTCATACCTCCTACGACATTGAAAAATTTATGAAATTCAATGAATCGGAGGTATATCGTTGTAATAAAAGCAAATGGCGGTCCAACAAAATATTAATATTAAAGATAGAACTTCTATAAATCAATAAAAAACAAAACAAAAATAAAAATAGGTTTTTAATTCATTCCATTACTTTAACTCCAATCAACGTATTTTGAATATTTTGGCATTTTTCGGGTTTTTTCCCCTAAATTGCAGGTACATTTTTTTTCAAAAAATTACGTCATACATGTATTTAAAATGAAACAATAAGCCAATTGCTCTCAAAAGTTTTGTAATTTTAGCAAAAAAAGAGTCCAATTTGCAATAAAATATGTTTGCCCAATTTTTTTTCCCAGCACTGTACATACTCGTACTCATATTGTATACCACCAGACATATAAACTAAAGTGGATATATTTTATTATTATAGATTATAATTTATTTACTTTATTTATTCACAATTGATTGCAATTTATTCATTTAATTATAAATTATTTATTGCATTTATACATTAAGAATGAATTGAGTTCAACAGCTTACAGATCGTAAAAATACGCAGTCGTTAAATTGTTGTTGTTTTTTCAATATTTCATTACGGCATTGCCAACGGAACGAAATTATTATTCATTACCTATTAGCAATGTCGTAAACGTCACACTTATACCTGATTAACCTAATTAAATTTTATAATTTAATTTACCATAAAATCAAAACATAATGCAGTATATGTAAAACATAAATATGATTGCATTATATTGTGTGGCAAGCAAATGCATTTATGTGTGTAATCGTGATGACGAAATATATGACAACGGCAGAAATGATCTATATAATACTGAGGACAAAAAATAGTAAGACATTGTTCATAATTTTAAAATTCTTTATTTATTTCTCTAAATCTATTTCATCCCTCCCCAAAGTATTCTCCCCCCCCCCCCCCCGACCTGAATATACACTTGTGCCAACGTTTTTTCCAAACCTCGAAACAGTTGTTAAAGTCAATTTCCGAAGTAGCCTCCAATGCGTGTAGCGATTCACGTTTAATGTCTTCATTCAATTGACTCAAAACGGTTTCCCCGGAGCGGTCGTTTGAGTTTGCACAACAGCCAGAAGTCACACGGAGCTAAATCAGGCGAATACGGTGGTTGCGGAACGATATGGGTGGAATTTTTGGCGAAAAAATCACGTAAACCCAGTGCAGTATGAGAAGGGGCAATATCGTGGTGCAAAAACCAAGAGTTGTCGACCCATAATGCCGGCCTCTTTTTACGAATAGCGTCGCGCAAACGACGCATAACACTCAAATAGTATTCCTTGTTGACAGTTTGGCCGGTCGGAAGGAATTCGGAGTGGCACCACACCTCGATAATCGAAGAAAACTGTCAAACACCGCCTTGATTTTTGACTTGCTTTGACGTGGTTTTTTCGGTTCGGCTCATCTTTGGCACGATATTCGGCCGATTGATCGTCTGTTTCCGAGTCGTAAGCATATATCCAAAACTCATCGCCAGTTATAAATGTTTCATGACATCCTGGTAGTCGGAAAGCATTGTTTCACAGACGTAAACGCGATGCTGTTTTTCCAAAAAATTTAGTGATTTTGGAACCAATAGTTTTCACTGATCCTTCCGATATTTCAACGATGCCAGTAAGGTCTCTGACTGTTAATCGCCGATTCTCGAGCACCAATTCCTTGGTTTTATTAACGTGTTGATCATCAGTTGATGTTGGTGGCCGCCATAGACGTGGTTCGTCGTCAACAGGTTCTCGAGCCTCTTTGAACAATTTGTACCAATCAAAAACACTTGCTCGCGACATGCAATTATCACCGAAGGACTTTTGCAACATTCTGAACGTTTCGGCACCACAAAATTGATTCCGCACACAAAATTTAATGGAACTTCTTTGTTGAATAATTTCACTCATTGTAAAAATCGCCGAATGCACTTTTAGTACTTCAGAAAGACAAGCGTATACTAAACACTAATGATTATCTTGATATGTCATTTGGCACAGATGTCACTGGCAGTCATACCAATATAGAAAAAAAAATATTTAAATTAAAAAGTCTTACTACTTTTTGCCCACAGTTGTATATTGTTTGTTCTCTCGTATACGTTACTTATTTAGTTCGTTGAACTAAACATTACTTTGTCGACGAGAACGAACAATATTGCTTGGAATTTAGTGAGAGTGATGGATGCTGGATCGCTCCAAGATGTTTGGACATCCATATCACTTCCGAGAAAAAAAAATTCAAAATGTCTGAATAGAAAAAACAACCAAATATAAAAACAAAAGGACTGACACGCAATTATGAAAAATGAAGAAATAAACTAAATATGATATGTTTTTAAAATTAGCGTTTTATTTAAATAATTTTAGTTTTGATTACAAGTAATTCGGATAAATTTTAGCTTTACGCTTCCGCAATTGGTTGATTGGTGGCCCTGATTACATGTTATGGAAGTTCTTCTTGATAAATATTGTCGCATCAAGTTGTACACTAAAACCGCCATCAGCGGTACTGCTATCTGTTCGATAAATGGTAGTAAGGACGACCATGTTTCGCTTCGACGGGGCCTCCATTGTAATTATTGCTTCATCCTTTTTGTATTAAACCCAGTTTTCCATTGCTTCCGAGTACAATGTGACAAACAAGGTTACCCATTTTATCTTTGCGAAAGAAAAACACTCACCGAATTAGAAAATTTTAAGAAAAATTTATTGTTTGGCAATAAATTTCGTTGTGTTTATCGTTCTGGAAAATTGTTCGTAGACTAGTGACTTGTGTCCAAGTTTCATTATATTTTATAGTACGTTATTGTTGAGCTTACAATTTCGTTTTTGTGCTTGTTAACCTAATTTGAGGCACATACTCAAATATGTGCTTCAAATTAGGTTACCAAAAATATTTTAAAATTTATTTGTGTAATGAAATTTCATGAAGCTTAACGATTTTTGATTGGTTGAAATTTGCATTGTTTTTCCGTTCAATGATCTTCATGATATATGCCTGTTTTAAGCAGTCAATGGAAATGAAATGTTTTTGCCTTTTGGTGTTTGACTTGGTTTTACCTTATCGACGGAGAGAAAAACGTAGTCACAAGTAAGAAGATCCTTTAGAATGTAACTATATGTTGCTTTGACAATATAAGCGTGAATCTGTCGCTACAAGATTTTGCATATAATTTTAAAAATTTTACAAGTATCACATAGGATCTAGTTGTTTTGGGTTAGAATTAAGGAATGAAAAAAAATCCGGGCACTCTGATTCGGAATTCACTCCAATTTTCTGTGTTGCCGTTGGCTATTAAGATTTGTTTTAGATTGCGTTGAAATCGTTCTATCAGTCCATTCGATTGTGGATGGTATATAAGGAGTCGTTTTTATTTTGTGAAATCCTAACATTTATCCTAACATTCCTGAAATAGTTCCGATTCGAATTGAGGGCCTGGGTCGCTAGTACGTTCCAATGGGATACCGAATCTGGCAATGAAGTCGAATAGTAACGCTTTCGCGTCCCCGTGACTATTCGAACCTTTGGAATTCAGATCGAGTGTATCTTGTTATTTTTGATTTTTTCCTTTTTCATTGATGGCCAAAAATATTTCGAGACTACCGTTTTCTATGATGCTCTAACTCCCGGATGTGTTAGTTTGTGGATGTTATCAAAGATTTGACGTCTTACCGGTTCCTGGATATAAGGTCGAGGAGTGCGGTTGACGTTTCATACCATGTTGATCTCATGTTGTTATCCGGTGAGACCTGTTCGAATTTTAATATTTTATTTATTATAATTGTGCCATCTAAATATGCTTTAAGTTCTACATCCTGTTCCTGTGATTGAATTAGTTTATCGATATCGCAACCAATGAAAGTAGGAGCAGAAATATCGTCGTGTCGAGAAAGTGTCAACCACAACGTTATCATTGAGCGTTTAATGCCAATTGACGAGTCTGTCTCGGACTTACTTTCTGTTTTGGAACTAATGACTATCACTAACGATTTGTGATAAGTCTCGTATAAGAAATTCGCGGCCTTCCAGGAAATAACGGAGTTTTTTTATTGCTGTGAAAACTGCTTGGAACTCACTATCAAAAGTTGAATATTTTTGTTCTGTGGTCGAAAACTTTATTAGAAACGAATGCTAAAGTTTCCCAATTGTTGCTGTCTGACACCCCCACATGCTATGCACGAAACGTCAGTTCTATAATACAATAAGTTCTATTATCCTTGGGATGTGCAAGTAACGTGCAGTTAGCGAGAGAGTTGTTTATTTTCTCCAGAGCTACTTGACATTCTGGTGGACAAGAGCATATAGCTTTTAAGCTGCTTAATCAAAGAGTTCATTTGATTATAAATTGGCGATAGTTGTTCTGCCAAGTTGGGTAACCATCTATGATAATAATTTACCATCCCAACGATACGCTAAATACGTCTACCGTAGTGGAATTTGGGAATTCTTTAATCGCGATAACTCTGTCCATTGAGGGTTGAATTCCATTTTAAGTTATTACATGGCTCAGGATATTTAGTTTTGAAACACCAAACTCACATTTATACAAGCGAGTCGTGATACCGTTATTAGTATTTCTATTAGTATTCGTAAGTGTTCAGTGTGTTCCTCGGTCGTTTTACTCGCGAGTGATTTAACGTAGATGGCACAGCCATATCATCAACGTAAGCGAAAAGGAATGGTAAATAATTGGTTATTTCGCCAATAAATCGTTGAAATGTTTGACCTGCATTTCTCAGACCAAAAGTCAGGCGACCGAAATCGAACAACCCAAAAGGTGTTGTTATTGCTGTTTTGTTTATTGAGCCCCTTGTGCCACAGGAATTTGATGATAAGCACGACAAAGATTAATTTTTGCGAAAAATTCCATCTATGTATGTAAATGACGTGGGACATCATGAATTTGAGGCAACGGGAATCTGTCAGGAATAGTAACGGCGTTTTACCGCCTATATTCGCCACATGGTATCCAATCATTTTGTTTTTAGTTAGGAACCACATGCAGAGAAGTGCAAGTTTAGGGGGGAAATTGCTTACAAAAACCTAAATTTTACATGTGCTGGAAAGTGTCTTTAGCTAATACACATTGTAACGGAATTAAACCTAATTCCGTTATCAACCCATCCCAACAAAATCTATTTCCTCATCGGCATGACCTCGAAGATAATATCTTCAACTACATTCCATTCAAGCAAACGTCATGCCAGATTTCTACATTTTTTCTTTGCCTTTATTTATAGTGGTATCATATGATCCATTCACTTTAGAATTTTTCATATGTGCCACAGTTAATTAAACGCAGATATGTACATCAACGTAATTTGATTACGTTGCCTATGTACATAATAAATGTACTTGATCTATTTATTAGGTGAATGACAATGACCAATGCAAATATTGAAAAGCATTGTGGTTGTTGTTGTTCGTACTTCCTCAACGGATGGATTGAAGAAAAAAAATACTTGCGCGTGGATCGAGTCAGCAAAATCGAGGTCACGTTGCTGTACAATTTTCATAGGAATTTTTGTGATGAGATCGCAAAAAATTTCCTATGAAACTCAAAATAGGTACGATATTTTTCTTGCTTGGGGCAGTAAGTTTCTAGACAGACCAACGTGTGGTCAAGTTTTTTTTAGTTTTTTATTTAGTGTGTGATCAAGTAAAATTGTGTTTTCTTTGTGTTTTTTTTAGTGATTTTAAGTAAAATAAAATAGCGTTACTTAATAAACCGTGTTTGTTGTTTTTGTTTTTTTTGAATTTTCAATTTTTATTTTTGTGTTTTTGTGGGCAGATTTTTTTGTTCGAGTAGGTAAGTAAAGGAGTGTTAAGTTTAACTAACCTAATAAATAACGATAGTGGGTTGACGTCGGCTGCCGGCGGAAAGAAAATTGTTGACGCTAAGCGGCTCTTTTTCTTTCTGCTGCCATCGATAGCATACCACTATCAACCCCCTACTAACACCATCTTTTAGGGCCTATGGGCCAGATAGCTTTTTTTAGTTTAGGTAGATTAGGGTAAAATGTTTAAATAAACATTTTACCTATACAATCACAGTCAGTTTTGCCCAAGCGATGGGCTGGTAGGCTAACCACTACTTCGGGGTCCGATACCCCACTTTTCCTTTTTTTTTATGTTTGTTTTTTTTAGATGCGGTTATCTAGGCCGTTACCGGTGCATCCCCATCCCCACGACCGATTAACCTCTCCCGACTGAGCTACGGGTTAATGCCGCTGGGGATGAATACAGGTAGCGGCAAAAATCTATGAAACTGGGTTAACTTTAGCAGTAGCTAAAGTTTAACCCGTTTCAACATTTTTCGGGGTCAAGACGACGTGGTGTGCAGAAAGGAAGTTGGCCTTCTGTCACAATTCTGTGAACTACGTGAACTACGAATAAACTGTTCCTGTAGTGATTATGATTGTTGTATGATTTATATTACAGGTGTTAATTAAAAATAGACTAAACTAATTTTAATATATTCATTTCTGGTATGCATTTTTTAAATCAGCTAACCTGTTGACTGCGAAGTGGTATCACAAACTGAAAATTTATATCGAAAGTGAAACGTACTTGCATTAAATAAAGTATCTTATCTTTCAATCATTTAGCGTAGCTCTTTTAATTATCTGTTACTTTTTTGTCAGTTTAGGTCATAATTCAATTACAGGTGATTGCAAAGTACTTTATTTTAACTTTTTAAGAAGTTATATTTGTACAAACTCGTAAATGAAAATTTATATTAGGACAACAACTACTTATATAAGTTAAGATCACATACCTGATCACGTTGCACAAACGTGCCCAACATCTCACATTTCATACAAACGCATTTTTGTGACGTTCCCATAAAACCACTGTGAAATATGAAGTTGCATATCCAACAAAATGTAAACGACCTAAATGGAAATTTCCATTTATGTCTCAAAATTGCATAGCATATAAGTCAGCAAGTTGTAAAGTATAAATATAAGTAGTTAATAAGTTAAAGCGTGTAATCTTAATATAGAAAATAAAGTACGTGGTTGTATAACCACCAAAAATATATTTTTTTAGTTTTTGCGAATTAAAATATATTAACTGGCGCCCGAGCAGGGACCGATTATTGTAAACGTGAGTGAAAAGTGTATGTGTAATAATAAGTGAAAAAACCGGAAAAAGTTGAAAATAATAAATGAGTGAATAATTATAAAACTTAACAGTTAGTTGCGTATAAAAAATTCGTTGAAAATAATAAATAAGTGAATAATAACGAAACTTACAAGCTAGTTGCATATAAAAATTTCGTGACCTCGATAAGTAATAAAATTAAAGCATAACATAGTGGAAACCCACGAAATAAATAATAATAATAATAAGTAAATCAACCCAAAAAGTACGGTTATAAAAAAAAACATACCACGAGAAATATAGCGCAATTTATATTTCTCAAATCCAATATAAAAAAATTCAATCACGAGCAAAAAGTCGCAAAGTAACGACTTAAAAAATCGTGAAGATCAATCAAAGGAAGATACGGGAAACGAGGCCCCGAAGTAACCAGAACCAAGGGTAAAACGGAGTTTGGATTGGACAAACAGCCGCCCGTGCAGTTTGATTGAGAGGCGACGACTCGGTCCCCACACGTTTAGGACATTTTTCACCGGGTTAACGTGTGTTCATCATCTATATTAAGGTTCACCGACAAGAGATGTTTGTCCTGCATCTTATAATACTGCTGTAAGTAGTACACATATTTTTTTATTATTTTATTAAATTCAAAAATTATTAAATCGAAATATTTAAGAAAACCAAAGAAAAAAAAGAGGAAAATAAATAAGTCAAAAGTTAAAGAAATTTAAGTGATAAAGTAAAGTAAATTAATTAAAATAAAGGAAAATTTAAAGTTACATATTTATTATTATTTAAATTGATTAATTTAAAAACGATACATGAATATTGAAAAAACAATAAAATTATCTATAAAGAAAAAAAAGATAAGATAAACGATAAAGAAAATAGGATTTATTCGATCATTAAAGAAAATTTTTGAAAATCTATTTAATTATAAAATAGAAAATTAAAATAGATATATTTAAATATAGCTATCTTTTTATTTTTTTAGTAAACGTAAAAAGGGTTTAAATTTATTTAATTATAAAAACGACATTTTTTAATTAATTTAATAATTAAATTAGAACTGATTCTCGTAAAGCAAATTAAAAATTTATCTATTCCTTAAAGAAAGTTCTGTGCGAATTCGATCTATTTTGTTTTGATCTCACCCTTCATAAAAATCAAATTCAAAATGTCACCTCCAACTCCCCCAACCAATTTCACGTTACGTACTTCCCAACTAACGCCATCAACCTCCAGCGATAGCGCGACTCAAAATAATAATCCTTTAGATCTCGCCAGTCTGTCGGCACAAATCACTCAGATAGTCAGAGAAGTTTTGACCAGAGATGGTCCACAAATCATATCTAGGATAGTTATCCCCAACTCTGATACAAGAGACGATGTTGATCAGACAATTGACATAGCGATGGATAGAAATTTGGGTGACTTAGACCGGAACCTCGGGAACCTCGGGAGAATTCAGTTCATGGAAGAAGAGCGTCGATAGGATACTGCAGATCTATGAACATTTAAAGGGTACACCGAAGTATTACGGAATACTGAGCATAGTGAGGAATAAAATAGTAGGGCATGCAGATATTGTTCTGGAATCGTACAATACCCCTTTAAATTGGGCAAAGATGTCCAAATGTCTAACTCTGCATTACGCAGACAAAAGGGATTTGGGAACCCTTGAGTACCAAATGACTAGCCTGGTGCAAGGAAACACCACGATATCCGAATTCTACCAAGTAGTCTATCAGCACCTTTCACTCATACTGAATAAACTATCAAGCATAGAAATGAGCAACGAGTCAATGAACAACATGACTCAAGCATATAGGGATAAGGCTCTAGACACCTTTGTCAGAGGACTGAAAGGCGACCTTCCCCGTTTACTCAGCATCAGGGAACCTATAGACTTACCACAAGCATTACATCTATGCTTGAAGCTTCAGAATGTAGATTTTAGATCGCAATACGCGCACAGCAGTCACCACAGCTTGCAGAGGAGACCCATTCTTCCTCCTGCCCTTCCTAAGAGAAATATGGTACCAGGTCCGCACTTCAGACAACCATATAATCAAACATTCTATCCTCAATTGTTACACTACCCACGCGGAGTACAAAATCCATTCACTAGACCTTTTCAACAATTCAATGGACCAATCACTCAACAACCAATGGGATTTCACAGACCATTCCCACCAGTTCAAAGAACATTCCAAAAGCCTGAGCCGATGGAGGTAGATCGTAGCATGCGATCTAACCGCATAAATTATAATAATCAACAACAAAATTCTCGCTTCCCACAGAAACGTAATTACGCGAATCCGTCACGACAATCTCACCCGCCAAATAAATTCCAACGGGTTTACTACATGGAACAAAATACTAACGAAACAGACGTAACTGACGAGAACAACGTACCTGACGAAACGAGCGTAGCCGTACAAGAACAAGAGTACACCGAAAATGACGATCACAATGAGCAGTCTCTCAGCGATTACTTAGAGACAATCGATAATGCAACTTACGAACGGACCGAAGAACTGGATGATATCTATTTTTTAGATTAAATCGCTCTTCGCTCCCCTTTTATGAACTTAAACTTAGGAACGGAGAGACATTAAAATTTTTAATAGACACTGGATCTAACAAAAATTATATTCAAACTAAACATATTAGAAACCCTATACCAAATGAAAAACCCTTCATGGCTAACTCCGTTGGAGGTAGCGTTAAAATAACACACCATTCCTATGTAAATTTATTCGGACCAAATACAAATAAACTTAAATTTTACATTCTTCCAAGTCTCAAATCATTTACTGGTATAATTGGAAATGACTCACTAAGAGAAATTAAAGCCATAATACACACCGACGAAAGCCACATGACCATTTTCCCAATATTAAGATTCCGTTAAAACAACATAATTCGGAATCCGTTAATCACATTAAACTCAGAATAGAACATTTGGATAAAGAACAAAAATCAAGACTACAAAATATAATAGGTAAATGTCCCAAGCTGTTTGCTGATCCGGACAAAAAACTTACCTATACATCCACAGTCAAAGGGGAAATTCGAACTACTACGGATACTCCAGTCTATTCAAGAGCCTACCCCTATCCTATGGCTTTGAAAGACGAAGTTGAAAAACAAGTCAAAGAACTGTTAAACGAGGGAATTATAAGACCTTCACGGTCTCCCTACAACTCCCCAGTTTGGATCGTCCCAAAAAAGGACGATGCATCCGGTGAGAAAAAATATCGGATGGTAATAGATTACCGAAAACTAAATACTATTACCATCCCCGACAGATATCCAATACCGGAAATAAATGAAGTTCTTTCAAATTTGGGAAAAAATAAATTTTTCACCACAATAGATCTCAAGAGTGGTTTCCACCAAATCCCACTCAGAAATTCTGATATAGAGAAAACAGCTTTCTCTATAAATAATGGGAAATATGAATTTGTCCGGTTACCATTTGGGCTCAAAAATGCGCCATCCATATTTCAAAGAACTTTGGATGACATTTTAAGGCAGCATATAGCCAAACGATGCTACGTCTATATTGACGACATCATTATCTTTGGTGAAAATCAAGAAGAACACTTCCAAAACTTGGAACTAGTATTCAAAACCTTAGAAGCTGCCAATATGAAGGTGCAGCTAGATAAGTGTGAATTTCTTCAGAAAGAAGTGGAATTTTTAGGATTTATTGTCGGGACAAACGGGATAAGACCAAACCCGAAGAAAATTAGTGCTATATTAAACCTTTCTCCACCAGAAAATCTTAAAGACCTAAGATCATTTCTGGGTATGTCAGGGTATTATCGCCGCTTCATCAAAGATTATGCAAAGCTGGCGAAACCCCTAACATCCCTTTTAAGGGGGGAAGACGGACGAGTGTCCAAAAAGGTTTCAAAAAACAAACTGATTCGTCTTGATAGAGACGCGTTATGCGCATTTGAAAAATTAAAAACCACACTTGTTTCCGAAGAAGTATTGTTAGTCCACCCAAATTTCGCCAAGGACTTTGAACTAACTACGGATGCTTCCGATTATGTGATTGGAGCAGTACTAATGCAAGAGAATAGACCAATAACTTTTATTTCAAGAACATTGAGTAAGACAGAAGAAAATTATGCCACCAACGAAAAAGAAATGCTGGCAATCATCTGGGCACTCAACTCTCTGTGGAATTTTTTGTATGGCTCACGCAAAGTGAAGATATTCACAGACCACCAGCCTCTAACGTATGCTCTCAGTAACAAAAATACGAATAGCAAAATGAAGCGTTGGAAAGCTATTCTCGAGGAGTACAATTACGAAATAGCATATAAACCAGGGAAATCGAATGTGGTAGCTGATTCACTCTCGAGACTACCAAATCCAGAGGAGATAAACGCATTAACGTCTACTCAACATAGCGACGATAGCTCCTCCCATAATCTGATCCCAATTGTAGAGGCTCCAATTAATGTTTTTCGTAATCAACTGGTGTTACGACTAGATGAATTCGAAACTAGTTATCAAATTAAAACCTTTTTTCCGTCTTGCTACACAAGACACATTTTTACACAGCCCAGCTTCACTGAACGTGAAATCACGAATATTTTCAAAAGGTATTTGAATCCATCTATCGTCAATGGACTCCACACTCCAGAAGTACTTATGGGTAAAATCCAGGAAATTTACACACTCCACTTCAATAGCTATAAAATCCGATTTACACGGAATATAGTAGAAGATCTTGAAGATGAGGGCCAACAAGAACAAATAATTTTAACCGAACACAAACGGGCTCATCGTAACCCCTTCGAAAATCGCATGCAGATTATTCGAAAATATTATTTTCCGAGAATGGCCTCAAAAATTACAAGTGTAGTAAAACTTTGCACAATATGTAAGGAAAATAAATACGATCGACACCCAAACAACCAAGAGATCCATAATACTCCCATACCAGAATACCCCGGTCATACCATACATTTAGATATTTTCTCAACCGAGAAATATCTAGTCCTAACAGCGATCGACAAATTCACCAAGTTCACGCAGGCAAAAATCATCGAATCACGAGCAGTGGAACATATCAAAAAACCTCTTCAAGATATTCTATTTTACTTCTGTGTTCCAGTGGCCGTTGTCGTAATAGATAATGAAAAGTCACTTACTTCGGCTTCAATTATTTCTATGATGAGCGATGACATGCATATCAAAGTATTCGTTACGCCACCTTACAAAAGCGAAGTAAATGGGCAAATAGAAAGGTTCCACTCCACATTAATCGAAATTATGAGATGTCTAAAAGCAGAAGGTCCACCTCGTTCATTTGAACAACTATTAGAACGAGCTGTTAATGAGTATAATCATACGATTCATTCCACTACCGGAAAAAAACCTGTGGAACTATTTTTTGGTCGTATACCCAACCTAGATCCCGAACAACTTGAACGTGCTCGGCTGAGCAATATAGATAGGTTAAAAGTTAAACAAGAAAAGGATCTAAAACAACACAATAAAAAGAGGAAACCGGTAAAACAATATTTGCCAGGCGAGGTTATTTACGTCAAATATAATAAAAGGTTAGGTTCCAAACTTACCATCCGTTATGTTAAAGAGACAGTCAAAGAAAACAAAAACACAACGGTTATCACAGAAGCTGGACGAGTAGTTCATAAAAGCAATATTCGTAACTAGTAACCCTAATCACAAAATCTATATTTTCAGATACATTCACTACCCCACAAAGGCCGAAATTCAAATATTAGACTTTACGAACTCATTGGTAATATCAGTACACACTGGACAGGCAAAACTACAGACAGGCACTTTTAAAATTATACATACAATTGACATAGACGAATATGAAAACGTAACATCCGGAATCCTTAACCTTATCAATACAAACGGTTGTACAAACCATCACCTTTTCCCATACATATCATACGAACTAGATCAAATTCGAAACTTGCTCGAAAATCTAAAGCCGCGAAAAACCAAAAGGTCGCTTAATTTTATCGGGAGTGCATGGAAGTGGATCGCGGGAAACCCCGACCACGAAGATTTCATCACCATTAAGCAGAAGACAAATAGCGTTTTGGAAAACAATAACAGACAGGTTGTCATAAATAATTTGCTTACGGAACGATTAAATAACCTAACAATTGTCAATAATGAGATAAATAAAATCCTAAAGAATAATGAAACCATTAGTAATAAGATTATATTAGATGTAGAATATAAGTTAAAAATTCTAAAAGAAGATTTGATAAACATAAACTATGCGATACATTGGGCAAAATTGGGCATGGTAAATTCATTAATATTATCGAAACAAGAGATAAAATTAGCTATAAGTACTTTTAAGAAAGAGAATTTACCATTTAATTTAATTGAAGAAGCATTAAATTTTTCGGAAATCAAGATTATTACAAATCACAATACTATATTATATATCGTAAATATTCCTATAACAATTCAAGATATTTTTCAGAAAATTATTCTAAGACCAGTAAAAAAAAATAAAGTAACAACGGAAATATTATACGATAATATTCTAAAAAAAGATAACGAAATTCTTGCCCTAAAAGAAAATTGTAAAACTTTTAATTTTATATCCATTTGTAATTCAAACAATGTTATAAATTTATCAAATACAACTTGTATACCAAATATTTTTAGAAGCACACCAGCGGATTGCAATATCATAAACAACCAACATATTCCAACTGTTGAGGAAATCACACCAGGAATGATCCTCCTGAATAATTTTAATGGATCAATTTTAGTGGACACACTACCACACAATTTAAATGGTACCTTTCTAATAAAATTTCATGGCGTATCGGTAAAAATTAATGAAAAATTATTCATTTCACAAGAAGTGTCCCATTTCCAAGCATTACCAGCAATTCTACACCCACTCCCAAAAGAAAAAGAAATCAAGAAAATTTTATCCCTAGAAATGATGGAGGAACTCCATATCAACAATACTGACGCAATAGAAATGTTGCAGTCAGAATCTAAGTCCAACCGATTTATAATTCATGGATTCGCATTTCCAGAACCATTCATGGATTCGCATTTCCATTCTAAGTCCAACCGATTTATAATTCATGGATTCGCATTTCCAGTAAGCGTAGTCATAATAGCAATAGCCCTCAAATCTTTGAAGGGAATCGTTCCCAAATACATTAAAGCTTTTAAAGAAAAACAAGATCAGGCCTCTAAAGATACCACGAAAATCGAAATCAACGTTGAATCTTCTAATAACCCAAAAGTTCAGGATCCAAAATCAAAAACCGATATAATTGAAACTCGGCAAGCCGAATCCTCCAAAACGTCAAATCCTAACTTTAACAACATACCATATTTTTGATCGATTGCGGACAATCGAATTTAAGTAGGGAAGAGTTAAGATCACAAACCTGATCACGTTGCACAAACGTGCCCAACATCTCACATTTCATGCAAACGCATTTTTGTGACGTTCCCATAAAACCACTGTGAAATATGAAGTTGCATATCCAACAAAATGTAAACGACCTAAATGGAAATTTCCATTTATGTCTCAAAATTGCATAGCATATAAGTCAGCAAGTTGTAAAGTATAAATATAAGTAGTTAATAAGTTAAAGCGTGTAATCTTAATATAGAAAATAAAGTACGTGGTTGTATAACCACCAAAAATATATTTTTTTAGTTTTTGCGAATTAAAATATATTAACTTATATACTTACTTTTACTACGTCCAATAGGAGTTTGTTTGGTTTTTTTGCAAATATATTGAAACGAAGAAAAACGATTAAAAACTTAAAGAATCTCAATTAATTTTGAAACAATAGGCGTATTTCTTGACGCTTGATCTGATCCAGTTCTGTTCAAATTTCAGGAAACAACGCTAGGGCGCCTACTAGATTTCATTTCAAAACTTGTGATCCAAAACATAATTTGGATCAAGTTTTCCATATAAAATTTGAACTGATCTGGATCAATGGATGTCAAGAAATTGATTAGGATGAAATTTCATACTTAAGGCTTTACCATAAAAGCTGGAGGTCTCACTGATCTTTATATGAAATCAGTCTACCGGAAGCGATAGCTACCATAGGTGTCTTTTCGTTTGCAAATATTTTGAAAAGTATATCATTTATGAGAAAAAACGATTACGAACTAGTACTAGTGACTGTAAATTAAGTTTACAACAATACCGGCCCAAATCAGTTTTCTCAAATTTAAGCAGAAATGATATTTTAGACTAAAAACCTTTTTCAATAAAAATTTGACCCCTGTTCACGGATTGATTGATTTGGGTAAATCTTCATACTTAAGCCTTTTCCAAAAATTGGAAGATTCCAGTGTTTTTTGATCAACATCGGCCAACCAGAAGTGGCAACTCTCAAAAGAGTATTTTTCGTTTTTGGATAATATTTTGAAAAATATATATGATTTACGAACAAACGATTAAGAACAAAATGATTGTAAATTAAGTTCCAAACAAAATTGTTTGGAAGTGTTAATAAAAAAACTCTATTTCACTTAAACTCGGCATCTCTACAGTCCAAGTGGACTGATTATTCGAAACAAAACTTTAAACGTGAAGTTTTTCCGTTAATTAAGAGAGCCGCCTTTATGGGAGCTTTAAAATTTTTGCAATGATGTTGAAAAATTTAGCATTTTCAAAAACGATAAAAAATTAAAATATTCAAATAAATTTAAAGATTAAATTTTCAACAATCGTTAGTCGTGTTGGTTTTCCGAAATTTAATTAGGCGTAATGATTTTCCAATATACAGAGTGGGCTATCTACGGGTTTGTTTTTAAATGATAAGCTATGGCACCACTTTTTTGAACGATTTGCTTGAAATTTTGACAGCTCGTCAGTCTGATATTCCGCGTCACGAAACAATCATATTTTCGCTTAAGAAGCGTTTCGAAAAATTGAGAACTTATTTTCAAAGCCTGTATTGTGTAGACGAATTCGTGCGAATTTTGAAAAGAAATATAGTTGTGAAAGAGCGTCAAGCGGAACGCTATTGTAAAATTGACGAAAAAATTTCGTCAGCAACGCTTGCTATTAGATGCCAGAAGTGATCCCGAGCTCGGCCAGTGTGCACGCCCGAGAATATTGCGGCTGTGGCCTATAGTGTAGGACTGAATCCGTCAACCTCAACTCGACGCCGATCGCAGCATCTGACCATTAGTCGAATCAGCCTGAAGAGAATGCTACACAAACACCTCGGATTGTTCGCCTACAAGGTCCAGATGACTCAGCAGTTGAAAACAAATGATTGTCCGCGAGCTCCATATTGACTTCGATTTTGTACGAAAAATCACCTTTTCAGACGAAGCGAATTTCCATTTCGTGGGCCATGTAAACAAGCAGAACTGCCGGATTTGAGGTTCGAAGTAGCCAGACATAAATCGACGCTATGAATGTGAACCAACAAGGGTTGGTTTCAACAAGATGGCGCCACGTTCCATACAGACCGACCCCCAATCGATATTTTGCGCGCCAAATTTAACAACCGAATAATCAGGCGTTTTGAAGATGTCAATTAGCCTCCGCGGTGCTGCGATTTGATGCCGTTGGTCTATTTTCTCTGGGGTTTTGTTAAGGATAGATGTTATGCGGATAATCCTGAGGCAATTCCAGCTTTAAAACATAACACTTTAAACATAATAACTGTTATTCAGTTATTCGCGAAATAGGCGCCGAAATTATCGAGAAAGTTATTAAAAACTGGACTCACAGGAGGAAGGCTTACTGTAAGGCCAACAGAGGGAGTCCCATGATCGACATTGTTTTTCATTCTTAAATCGGAGACTCCAACCTACATAATAAAAAAGTTTCCACAAAATAAAGATGTATACTCATTTTATAGCGTTTTTAAAAACAAACTTTTAAATGGCCCACTCTATAAAAGACAGTCTAAGTCAGTATAAAAGATTAATTTTTCGCTTTAGAAATCAAGTGTGCTGTATTCGAGATTTATGTATATAGCTCAAAACAGAACAAGAGCGAAGGTGGCGAGCGAAATCGCTTGTCATAGTACAAAACACCGAAAACATGCAATACAAACACAACCATCGACAATGTTACCAACTGTTTTTTATATTATTTAAGTTGGTAATCCTATAACTGTCATATTATTAACCATTTTTTTCAATCGATTTCCATTTATTTCATTTCTATGCTTCGTCGAAAAAAATCTGTTATGGTTTCTTATAAGTTTAGTGGCCTAACACACCAACGTCATGTGCCAAAAACACAAAAGATAAACCATTTTTATAAAAAATGGTTATGTCGTTTGTGGTTGTTTTTCATCGCTATATGCTGACGCTATTGTTTTGTTAGCTAGGCGATATCACAGCGATATTTTTTATTTATTCGTCGACGCTCGTCGTTGTCGTTCTTGTTCTGTTTTGAGCTTATATTCATGCTAAAACAAAGTCGGGCTTTGGTCACAACATATTCAACCCTCCATTTTTATTGTAGTTTTAGAATCATTAGCTTTTTGAAATTTAACATTGATCATAAATGAAAAAGTTCATTATTAAAATTAAATAATCACTAATTCATTGTTCTTTACGAATTTTATCACCTTGTTAAGTGCATTGAGATAAGAAATAATTTAACCGGTGTTATCTTTTTAAATTGTTTGAGTTTATACATATATCTTTAGTGCAATAAATGAAACAAGGTATTGTATATGAGAGAATCAATCAAATACGAGTATATAAATATTTTTTTTTTAACAACTTTATTGATATGGCTACTACAATCTTAAACATTATTAATTCATTAGTAAGGTTGACATTAGTACTTATGAGATAAGCATAAACTTGTGTGGGTCTGCTGGACCAGTGTCCAGTTCCCTTGCTTTATAATTTTCATACGGTTAGCTCATGTGGTTTGATTCGTTTGAGCCGTCTTACTTCGTTTGTACTGTCCAGTAGTTGTACGGCCTCAAGATTGGTGTGGGTAAGAAGTCTCTTCTCATGTTTTATGGCACATTCGCGGATAACATCGTCTATCAATTGTATTTCTAAATCATTGTGGATTTCCTTGTTAGTCACAAATCGGTAGGCGTTGGTGACCATTCGAAGAAATTTATTTTGGCTTCGTTGTATAATGTCTCTATTGGATTTATGTGTACAACCCCATAGCTGTGCACCATACATCCATATTGGTTTGAAGATAGTCTGGTATACCAGTCTTTTGCAATACACGTTCATTTTGGAATGACGTCCAATTAACCAGTACAATTGACGTTGTTTCAATCGTATATGTTCAGCTTTTTGGCTCACGTGATGTTTCCAGTTGAGCCTGGAATCTAAATGTAGACCAAGGTATTTTGCCGATTCAGCCTGCGGCACTTGCACTCCTTTGAGGTGTATATGAAGAGTGTTATTTTTATGTCGGAGCGTAAATGTCACATATGTTGATTTGAGCTCATTCAGTGCGATTTTCCAGTCAATTGTCCATTTAGTAACGTTGTCCATTGCTCGTTGAAGATTTTCCACTGCTCTTGGTTGAGATTCGTCTACTGACATAATTACAGTGTCGTCAGCGAACGTGCCGATGAATGTTTTATTCGTTGTAGGTATGTCCGCAGTATAAAGAAGGTAGAGGAGGGGACCCAATACGCTTCCCTGCGGAACTACCGCAATCGCTGGATAAAAGTCAGAACATGTTTCTTCATGAATGACTCTGAATTGGCGATCAGAGAGGTATGATTCAAGCAGCTGGCAATAGTTTTGTGGTAGAATTCTGCTCATTTTGAATGTCAATCCCTCATGCCAAACCCTATCGAAGGCCTGGGATACATCCAGAAATACGGCGGGGCAATATTTCTTTTCTTCTAACGCTTGCTCTATTACCGCAGTTATTCGATGGACTTGATCTATGGTGGAGTGGTTATTCCTGAATCCAAATTGGAAATCAGGAACGTTTACCATTGGCTTTAGACGTTTTAGTAGCAGTTTCTCGAACAGCTTTGATAAGGTCGGAAGCAGTGAGATTGGTCTGTATGATGTTACTTCTTCATCTGGTTTGCCTGGTTTCTTTAGCATAATTATTTGGGCCATTTTGAAGCATTTGGGTACATACTTCAATCTCATACAGGCATTAAATAAGTATGTGATCAAGATGATTGCTTTACGTGGAAGTTCCTTGAATAGACCCGGTGATATTTCATCAATTCCTGGTGCTTTTTTATGATTAAGATTTTTGTCGATTTCTTTAGCAATTTCCATTGGCGTGACCCTTTTAAAGTCCTGATTTGGTTGATAAACAGGTGTTACATCAATGTTGGATTGAATGTCATGGGGTTCAACTGCCTTGAGCATTCCTTAAAGGTGGTACTCGAACTACAGGTCGTTTAAATCTCCTGGTTGCTTTCCATAACGAGTAGTTTTTATCCATTTCTGGAGTATATAAATATGGCAAAATAGGTTGATTAAATTTGTAGCGATACTATAATGTTGATAATATTGAGTTGCATTCGGCGCCAAAAGAGGTTTATGGTGGTCGACATAATATTAAGTTTATTCGTTCGGTCGAGTTTATGAAGCTAATAAGAGTTTCGAGGAGGTTCTTTCGTTTATCCTGAGAAGTTCTTCTAAGTGGGCATCTCTTTTCACCAGTGTAGTATACAGTGTGGCCCAAAAGTCACAACAAAATTTTAAAAATGGAATAACTTTTTTATTTTGAAGTAATATTGTCTGAGTTAAGCTGTAATTCTAGGACTAGTCTAATAAAACTAAATAAATATTTCTAAAATGTATTATTCGACGATATGACGTTTCATTTATAAATAAATTCTTACTTTTAAAAATAGTTTTTTGAAAGAAAAACTGAAAATCAACAAATATTTTAAAATACTGGAGCGTCAGAAAAGCTAGTTGAAGGAAACTGCATTAATATTATAGCACTCGTGCTCGATACCTCAATATACTACTAATCTTCTATTAAGTAGACCACTATGTGACTCAATAAACCAGTTTTAAGATGTAATAATTTTAAATTATAAAAACGCCTATAAATTTCTCAGGATTCAATATTTCAAACAACTACTTGCTTCTTTCATATATTAAGTATCGTGCATAAAAATTGCATTTTAGCGAACAAATGGGAACCTGCTTTTATTTTTTATTTTTATTTAGTAAAATGTACATAATTAAAAAATGAAAGCAGGTTCCCATTTGTTCGCTAAAATGCAATTTTTATGCACGATACTTAATATATGAAAAAAATAGTAGTTGTTTGAAATATTGAATCCTGAGAAATTTATAGGCGTTTTTATAATTTAAAATTTTTACATCTTAAAACTGGTTTATTGAGTTACATAGTGGTCTACTTAGTAGAAGATGAGTTTGTGCCGCCAGCGAGGTGTAACCTAACGAGGGAGATGTGGAGCGTGCTGCGCTCTATCTGATGGACGCGAATCGCTGCTAGTCCACATATTACGCCTTTTTCTTCATTGTCCGCAGATAGCGGAACTACATACAGGTTATGACAGTTTAATTTCAATAATTATAACTTTATTTTATAAGGTTAAAGGAAGTATGTAAAGTAATAGAGAAATTTTTTGTAAATTTTAGTTGTTTTATAGTAATCATTTGCTATTACGTTCATGATCTTATCTGTTATCTTTGGTACATAAGTGAATGACCCTTTTAACCCTTTAACTATAATTTTGGTTCAAAAAACTTTCTCCCTGCATAATTATTTTTCAGCGCCGAAAACAGAGTAAAATTTTACACAAAGAAACACAAACAAAAAAGAAATAAAAAAAATTCAAGGCCATTTTTAACATGTTGTTTTTAGTTTAAACTTGATTTTCGGGAGTGCATTAATAAAAAAATAAAAAAATTTAAAGTCTAAAATAAAATAAAGGTTTTAAAGTAGTAACATTGAGCAGGAGTGGTAATAAAAAAATTTCATGTTCATTTTTGACCTGTATGTTTTAGTTATAATTAATTATTTTTATTTATAAACTGTGTAAATTTTTCCATCTACGTATTAACATATTTTTGGGTAAATTATTTTCGATAAATTATTTTGTGAACTATGCGAAATCATTTCAAAAATAATTTATTTTTTTACACATGACACTTATCGATGACGACTTAGTTTGAAGCAAGAAGCAGTGCTTCAAAGAATCAGTGCTTCAGAGAAGCCTCGTGTGGAACCGGTGATTTGCGGAAAGGAAAAAACATTACAGTTGATTCGTTCAATACATTATGCGAACAGTTTTGGTTTCGTTCTGATGAGTATTATTATCTCCAATTACATGCAATCCCAAGGATTATTTTGAATTATCTCTTATTTTGGTTTTTGTAAATTTACTATAATGCCGTTAGAGGATACTACTACCTTAAGTTCCTTTTGGATTTTTGGAATTATTTAAAAAAATATAGTAAGGTGGAAATATGTGGCTGCGGTATAATGGAGCTCGAGCTCACTATACACAAGTAGTGAGACAACACCTGAACGTAAATTATCCAAGCCTCTGGATTCGAAGGGGAGGGTCCTTTGCATGGCCAACGCGGTCTCTTTAGATTATTCTCTGTGGGGTTATTGTAAAGAGCTGGTTTATGATAGAGTAAACCAGACCGATCAGGAGATGAGGTAACGTATAATCGGAACGTCGAATATTATTAAAAGAAACGAACTTGCGTTTCGACGGATTAAGCAAAATTTTATACGGTGATGCGGATTATGTATTTTGCCAAATAATGGATACTTCAAACACTTATTATAATATTTAAAATTAATAAAAAAAATGTATTTTATTCATTTTGTTTTATTTCTGACAAAGCATCGACTTTAGAAATCGTAATATTGCTAAGTGCATTTTTCACTTAAACATCAATAAAAAAAATTTGAGAAACAAAGATACTTTATAAAACCATTGTTTTTATTTGACAGCAGATAATATAGCTCGCAGAAATGATGTTATTGGAAAGGCACACTCTTTTAGAACGTATTAAAACAGAAAGTTAAACAAAAGAACTCTTGGTTTTTTAAATTAATTTTTTGGCGGGTGCGTATGCGATTTCTCTAAAAAACACTAAAAATGGAATAACTTTTGCACCATCAACAGTTCCAAAACACGTTTGTTGGCTGTTTTTGTTGAAAGTGAGCTCCCCTACCACCCTGCTTTGTTTGATCGGCCAATTCTGGGTACCCATTTTATTGCTGCACGAACAGCAAGGGAAAATGTTTCAATGATTAATACATAATCAATACATATATATTATTATATCAATACTAATAAATAAATCAATACTCAATAATAACACAATAAAAATATTTAAATTAAATGACCTATTTCATTAAAGGAGAGACAAAACCACGTATTTCTCCTACGAGGACCCATCGCCGACCATAAAAACTTATCGTCCATGTATTTAATGCAGAAAAACATGTATTTTCTGAAAATGCTTGTCAAAAAATGTTAAGACTGAAGTCTTAAATTGAATCAATTTGTAAAATTACTGGAGTAAATTTTTATTAATTAGGTGTTATAACTGAAAAACTAAAAATATGTTTGAACATCTGATACAATTGGCCACCAATCTGTGTCTTCTTTCAAACATTTTAGTAACCGATGTTTACCATTATCCAGCGCCAAAATGAAGTCTTGGCTGTTATTAAATGTTGATTAAAAATTAACTTCTTAACAGAGTTAAAAATAACATTTTGAAATGTTTTATATGCATTTTAATAGTACTGGGAAAAGCAAGCAAAACATATACATTCTGAAACAAAGAATCCGATTTGCATTTGCCAATTTAAAAGTAGAAAATATTCTTTATAATATTATTAATTTCGCATCTTTCCATAGTATCTGTATTTCACTCTTTAATTTTGTTTAATAAACAATTCATGAATGAATTTTGTCTCAAACAGAATTTTTGACATCTGTATTTTATTAACAATAAAGTGGTACACGAAATCATAAACTAATAACTGTTGTAATCTTAATAAATTAACTAAACTTACAATTTTTCTGTTGTTAACATAGCACATAGTATGTATTTTGATACCATTGCTTGAATGCATCATACGCATTGCATGTAAACCTTCATTGTGTAGAACTTTTTTGATTCCAAAGGATGCATAAGATAAGTGTAATACTGTAGGCAAAAAATAGTATGACTTTGTTCATAATTTTAAAATTCTTTATTTATTTCTCCAAATCTATTTCGTCCCCCCCACCAAAGCAACCCCCCCCCCCCCGGTCTCAATACACTTGTGCCAACGTTTATTCCAATCCTCGAAACAGTTGTTAAAGTCAATTTCCGGAATAGCCTCCAATGCGCGTAGCGATTCACGTTTAATGACTTCAATTGACTCAAAACGGTTTCCCCGGAGTGGTCGTTTGAGCTTGTTGAACAGCCAGAAGTCACACGGAGCTAAATCAGACGAATACGGTGGTTGCGGAACGATATGGGTGGAATTTTTGGCGAAAAAATCACGTAAAAACAATGTAGTAGAAGAAGGTGCATTATCGTGGTGCAAAAACCAAGAGTTGTTGGCCCATAATGCAGGCCTCTTTTTACGAAAAGCGTCGCGCAAACGACGCATAACACTCAAATAGTATTTCTTGTTGACAGTTTGGCCGGTCGGAAGGAATTCGGAGTGGCACCACACTTCGATAATCGAAGAAAACTGTCAACATCACCTTGATTTTTGTCTTGCTTTGACGTTATTTTTTCGGCTTCGGCTCACCTTTGGCACGATATTCAGCCGATTGATCGTCTGTTTCCGAGTCGTAAACATAGATCCAAGACTCATCACCAGTTATAATACGTTTCATGACAGCCTTCGGAAAGCATTGTTTTACAGACGTCAACCAATCGTGGTTTCACTTTTCTTAGGCCCAAATGATCTTTCAAAATGGTTTTCACTGATCCTTCCGATATTTCAACGATGCCAGTAAGGTCTCTGACTGTTAATCGCCGATTCTCGAGCACCAATTCCTTGATTTTATTAACGTGTTGATCATCAGTTGATGTTGGTGGCCGCCATAGACGTGGTTCGTCGTCAACAGGTTCTCGACCCTCTTTGAACAATTTGTACCAATCAAAAACACTTGCTCGCGACATATAATTATCACCGAAGGCCTTTTGCAACATTCTGAACGTTTCGGCACCACAAAATTGATTCCGCACACAAAATTTAATGGAACTTCTTTGTTGAATAATTTCACTCATTGTAAAAATCGCCGAATAGACTTTTTGTACTTCAGAAAGACAAGCGTATACTAAACACTAATGATTATTTTGATGTGACATTTGGCACAGATGTCACTGACAGTCATACCAACATAGAAGAGAAATTATTTCGACGAATGGTTTTCCGCGCGAAATTTAAATTTAAAAAGTCTTACTACTTTTTGCCCACAGTATTTTTCATTGTTTTAATACACATTTTAATACATATTGACACATATTTGTTCCAATTTTAAGTATATAAACATATTTTGTAGTGGATCGTATAGTGGGTTATACGAGTATTGTCTACGAGAAAAGGGGTTTTTCATTTCTGCTGTTCTGTTTAGTTACAGGTGCTAACATTTTTTGTTGTTGTTTTGCTATGGAGAGTATGCATGTTTGGTGATCGACGATTATTTTTCGTTTTTTCTGATTTTCGTAATTTTGCAACCTATCTTTCGTTTTATATATGTACAGAAGTATTTACTCGAACATAATTTCTATTGTAAAATGGTTTTTCTATGTGTGTGTATGATGAGTGCCAAAATTTACTTAAATATTTCAGTAGATTTTGTGATCACACAAGAATGAATATATAATAATCGATGAACCTGTGCCTATACATGTGGTTTCGGCCGTCTCGCAATGTATGGACTTTGTATATACATACGTATATAAAGCGTAGACACGGGAAAGAGCTTTGACTGTGCGTTTGTGCTTGCGGAAATTGGTGCGGCACTGGTATGTCGCACTCGCTCCGCAGGTATGTATGAATATATACCTGGTTTCCGCAGTTATAAACGCACAGTAATATAGCACAGTGATATGGATTTTTTGAAGATTTTTTTGAATGATTTTATTGGTTTGTTTTTTGTGGGTGCGGTGAAGAGATAGATTTAACATTCTCCTGAGCGTGAACTTTATTTATCTTTGGTTTTGGATAATTGTTTCTTTTATTTTGTGGTAGTTTTCGTTTAGAGATTCACCATTTTCAGCGGTGATACCTTTGATTTGGTGATCTCGTATAAAGTGTGTAGAGTGTGGTTGTCGTATGCATGAAGAGTGGGGTTTCGTTCGTTTTTCTTCTCGAGGTCATCCACTCTACGTGCATATACACAAATTTTGTTTTATATATTGTTCGGTGATCACTGGATTAGGGACGTCATAGTGAGGAATGGTGAAGTTCTGAATGAGGATGGATTTGAAGGTGAAAGCAGTTTGTCGGGATTGTGGGTGGATAGGCAAAGTTTATGCTTGGGTGACTGGGGGTTTTTCTCTCCTCCGCATGTGCAGGATGTGGATGGGCAGGGTCGGGGAAGATCTTAACAAAAGATAATTTCCATGGCATTTGTGTGAGGGTGTCTTTCCGCATGCATACAAACCGTATTTTTTATTTGTCTTTTACTTGCCGTATTTTTATTTCAGAGAATAACTAATTTTATTATTATTCCTCTACCCAATTATTCAGCTTCTGAGTAATAAATTATTATTGTTAAATTAAATTAATTATAAATTAGGCTAATAAGAACTAGATTTAATTTTGCATGGTATGAGTAATTAGATTATAATTATAATAATATTATTTTCTAGAGTTGGGTGGAGGAACTGGTTAATCACTCATAATAATGAAGTTTTGTTTCAGGAAATTTACCAATTAAAATTTTTTTTAGGATCTTGATTGCTGATTGTTTGTATCCAGAGGGCGGACTTATTGTGCCATCTTGTGCTTTATTAACTGTTGACTGGTCTGTCATGTCTGGTATTCTTTCCTGTCCCTTTCCTGTCTCTCCATCTTGTTATGTGTATGGGGGTGTACGGTGGGCCCGGCGTATCCGGGATCCTTGCTTACTCTTGGCCGTACATTCTGACCAATCACTCAATCAAATAATTGGTGTTGTTTTTATTTATAGTTATTTTAATATTTCTCGTTCCTTACTTTAAACAATTCTATAAATTGAAATTTTGTCGAAAGTCCTGACCTAAAAGAATAAAGTTTTCGGCAAATATAATTCAATTTATTTTTATTATTATTAAAAAAAATATTTCAACATACCGGAAGTTCAGGAAAGATTGTGATTGCAACAATCTTGATCAGGGGGTCTATTTAATTACTTACGCTTTGAGCAGAAACTTAATACAATCAATTATATTAACGATCCAAAGACTTTTTGCTATGTAATGTTGTTTATCGCCGATCTCTTCTGGTTGATTTCAGGTTATGTTTTAGTGAAGTTGTGTGAACGTTACATATAAATTAACCCTGCTTTTAGTTGGATGAATTTAAATATAGGTAGCTGAATGACAATACCGAATTTAATTTTTTTTAAAACTTCAACGGAATATTAAGGTCATCATATGTATGATAATACTGCCGAGTCTTTTCGAACGTGACGTCCCTCGGTTAGATGGTTTTGGATGGGAAGTTAGGGAAAAATAATGTTACAAGCAGTATATGATGAGATGACCCGTAGATGATCAATCTCTAAATCTTTTTGAATGTTCAGCAATTGAAGTGCCGTAATGTATCTATTGCCTGGCTCAGCCACAAAACCGGCAACAATTATACTTTTATTTGACGGAAATTTCTATTTGATCTACACCACGCCATGCACTCCATTAGAATGAGCAGCTGCTGCTCAAAATGGGGCGTGTGAATGGAGGGAGGATTGAAGAGAACAAAATTAGTTATATGTTGTGTGTGTGTGTGTGTGTAATAAATAAATAAATAAATAAATGTGAATTAAATAACCTAGCCAGTCTTTACTGACTGATGCTGAATACATATGATGAATATTAGTATCCTTTACCTCCACCACAACTAACCCAAATTAATAAACTAACAAAATCTAATCTAGAGTGTGAATATAATTAAGACTAACATTTTAATATATTTTAGTAGTTAGAAAATGATTTTGCTGCGGTTCGCTCTAGTTGTTTCTGTGACTAACATCCTTTCCTAATTAACCTTATCTGTTAAGGATAAGGATTATGATAACGTACCTAGGGTCGCAGATATGGCTGGCCTGTACGCCTCTATCATATCATATCATATCATATCAATTTGTAACTTTGGCAACTTAGCTAAATCTATAAACCAAAATTTGTTTAATTAAATAATATATATTTCGGGGTTTAATAATTTTTATTAGCACCGACCTGAGATATTCTTTTTTCTATATACGTAATAAGTTTTTGTATTACGATTTTGGATTTAAAATAGAATGTCTTAAAAGAATCTGGAGAGAAGGCTGCAGACACATACTAGGATACAGCAATCAACTTTCGTTAAATCATAAGAGTTAGTTTCAGCTGTTATATTAATGAAATATGCGAATTAAATAAAGATCGGTTTGCGTCCGTTTTACTTTCACTTACGTATTAAAATAAAGCATATTAATCTTGAAAATTTTCAATCTCCAGATAGAAGTAACGGATTCCATAAGAGCTTTTCAGTTTTTACAAATATTTAGAAAAGCAAAATGTTTATGAGAAAAATTGATAAATTCTAAAATTCTAATAAAATTTGTTCATTTCTTTAGAATATTAGCGGAAATGACTATTTTTAATAAAAAAAAATTTTGTTTGACCAAGATCAAAGAAAACCCATATCCAGAGTAACGAGACAGAATCAAAAATGTCATACAAAAATTCTTGGGTTATACAATCGAAATGGGTCATGCAATTTCACAAACGCAATATAATGTTATGCTATACTAAATAAAAAAACTAAATAAAAAAATATGTTTGTATAGATATGACATTTCGGTTACGCATGTACAATGCATACGTATTCGTTTTGTTTTTATTCTTCATTCGTTTTTCTGGTATTACTTTTAAAAGGAAAACAGGTTTAGCATTACTCAACATAAACAAAAAAAAACTAAAAATACAAGAGGTGTGATTTTCTTCTTAACTTCGTATATTCATCGTATTTTATCGGAAGAGATTGTCTTTAGTTTTCCCAAATAAACATGAATATAAGAAATACATAAATGTATGTGATAAATGTATATGATATAGAGCTGTGTTGAAAATGTTGTCCTTTACCATCGCTAAATCAAAAATTTAATATTTAAGTGCAATCGGCGTTATGCTTCCTCCTTCATATTGCTCTTAGATGAATAATAAGATAAAACGTATTTGTAGTTTGAAAAGAGACCTCGAACCATTAAGAGGCAAACAGATTTTGCTATTGTGTTCTGTCTTTGACTACCTAAATCAGCAAACCCGTCTATATGATCGTAATAACAATTATAATCTAAACCACGTTTTATATCAATCTCATCAAAAACGAGGATTGTATGTTTCGAATTAGGGTCCATTTGTTTACATTTTTCCTTTAAATTTAAAAAATGTCGTGATTTATTCCGGGTTTTAGATGTTTGACTGGCATCCAAGCTTGAATTGATGACACAGCTGGCATTCTACATTTTAAAGCCTTTTTTAAATATCTGTATAACCTTGCTGATCGAAACAATAGATTTTGTGCTAAAAACCTTTGAGATTGACTCCATTTAGAGGTTCTGGCTTTTCGAATGAAGAGCATTTTACCTAGCTCTTTTGCTTGGTCCTCTACATAATTTAATTTATTAATCATATCTTTTAATTTAATTTTACATTTTAATTTTAATGACTTATTGGTTTTTCGTAGATATTTTCGTGGATTGCCGCTTTCATCTTAACTAACTCCCGTTTTATTTCGTTGGCTTTGGTTCGATACTAAACGCAATTTTTAGTTTGTGTCTAACAATTACTGCAGACATTTTCGTTTAGTAAAGCCGATTTTTTAGTTGGAGGTTCACATCTTTCGAACCCTTCTAGTGATTGTGAGCAAATATGATAAATGTTTCGAACTTGGTTTGGAACATGAAAAAATCTTCTTCGTCTTGAAATAAATTTAAAGATTGAATCGTGCCCCGTTTAAGTCGATTTTGAAGTTTGGAATCATCAGTAAAGTGATCTTCACACACTCTTAAACATTTCTTTAAATTAATTACATTTAAACTGCATTTATGTATCCAATCGTTATATAAAGAAGAAGTAGGAGAAGGAAAACCAAAAAACATTTTATCTGGAAATGCTCGCTTTGTTGCATTGCAATTTGTAACTGCACAAACCACTCCAGATGGAAGAATTTTTAAATTTGAATTATCGTTCGAAAATTCCATGATTTTATGAAATTGTATATGGCATAAACAGTTATTTAAAATGAAAATTTGAAAATGTGAGGCAAAAAACGCAAACGAACGAAAAATTGTCTGTGAAGAACAATTAATAAACCGATAAAAAATGACAAAAATGTACTTAAATTATATCACTTCGCGTTTCGAACGATTTTAATTATTATATTATTGTCTAAGAACAACAAAACTTTATCACACAATACACACTGTTTCATTAATTTTTTCCTTCCACCATGCACGACGTGCGCTATAAATACACAACTATATATAACAAATCGTTGTTGCTAAATCAAAAATAAAACTAATGAAAAATAGTGTTATGCGCCGATTGCACTTAAATATTAAATTTTTGATTTAGCGATGGTAAAGGACAACATTTTCAACACAGCTCTATATCATATACATTTATCACATACATTTATGTATTTCTTATATTCTTGTTTATTTGGGAAAACTAAAGACAATCTCTTCCGATAAAATACGATGAATATACGAAGTCAAGAAGAAAATCACGCCTCTTGTATTTTTAGTTTTTTTTGTTTATGTTGAGTAATGCTAAACCTTTTTTTCCTTTTGAAAGTAATACCAGAAAAACGGATGAAGAATAAAAACAAAACGAATACGTATGCATTGTACATGCGTAACCGAAATGTCATATCTATACAAACATATTTTTTATTTAGTATAGCATAACATTAAATTGCGTTTGTAAAATTGCATGACCCATTTCGATTGTATAACCCAAGAATTTTTGTATGAAATTTTTGATTGTGTTTCGTTACTCTGGATATGGATTCTCTTTGTTTTAACACCTAACGTTTAACAAAAGATATTTGAAACTGTTGATATCACCATTTTATTCAGGGTTATTACATAAAAGGGTTTGCACTTTAGTCACATGTTTAGAAGTTCAAATCTACTTGTTATTGTTTTTATTATTAATACCTTTGTTATATTATTGTTATATTTTTATCTTATTTATCCTTTTTTATTATAAATAAATAAATAAATAAATAAAAACAATAAAATAATAATGTGACTGAAATCACCTGTGTACCAAAATGGTACCTTATGGTTTTTGCGAAAATTTTGAAAAAAAGTAAAATTTACTAAACAACAATTAAGCATAAAAGAATCTAATTAATTTAAAAATTCAATGTTCAACAAAGGGTTGACCCTTTTGGCATTCTGTAGTTTAAGCGGCAATTACTAGTTTTGATTTAAAAAAATTATATTTTCTAAAATAATTAAATTTTATTTACCGCTTTAGAAATCTAGTGTGGTATATTCGAGATTTACGTGCATTCGAGGTAAAAGAGGACCATATATTGTACGCTCTATTTTTTTCTGTAGTGCCCATCAACGCAAATAAAAGTTTCGGTATGTGTATTTTGTTAATTTTGAAAAACATTAATTTGTATCAAGTATTCAATATCGGTAACGTAAATTACTGAACAGTAATACTACTGATAAATTATTATCTATAACTTACTTTTATTGATGTGTTAACGGAAAGCGTTTATAGTACAAAAATTATAAATAATATTTAATTACACAGGGAAGAATGAAAATATAAGATTGTTACATTATCTATAAGTCGTGAAACAATGATTGATTACGTACGATTATAATAAATTTGTCAAATTGAATACGTTCAAGAACGTGTGTAAAATATATATTTATTCATATAGATAATTCCTGAATCACGAGTACTCTGAGTAATGTTGATGACGGTATTCATTACAATGACCTACAAAAGTTATAATGGTCGATTGATTTGAATCGTAAAATTAAACCTAATTTTAAACTGTCGCCGGTTCGATCCAAACAACTATTTTACGCAAGGCAATACGAACTTAGTTAGTGGTACACAACCACGGTTACAGTATGCCACAATATTTGAAATTTTTACTGGGGAGCTAGATGCGAACTATCAGTTAGATGCAAAGAAATTTCAATTGTTTTACGAGTGAATAAGTACCATTAATTTCGTACGATTGTATTAATGACATTTCTCGCATACTAGTATCATTTTTTCGCTAAGGAAATATTTTTGGGGAATTGTGATCGGTCACGAAAGTATATATTATACACATTAATGAGATTAGTTACTTTTATAGTATTAAAAGTTGTATTTTATAGTATAGTAAGATTATATTTGAGAATTTGTACAAGTAATAATTTTACATTTTATATCTTCAAAAAATGCAAGCCAATTTTTTAATATAATTAATTTTAGTTTAACAAAATAAAAAATTACAAAATTTCTTAAAATACGAGAAGAGTGTTTCTTAATACCAAAATACGGTTTCGCTTGCAATTGCGATTTGCTTCGATTCAAGAGATTGAGGTTCAAGACAAACACCAGAAAATATTATTTATTTTAATCTGCCTGTTGTATCGGGCAGATACACTAGTTGGGGGGTGGTGACTTACCTAATAAACTCCGGTACGTTACCTTTGGGAGGCTTACTTAAAAATAAAATTTCATGATATCAAACACTAGATTTTACAGTTTACTTTAATAAAATATTTCAATTTTAGCCAGTATAAAAACCAAGTCCCAAAGAAATAAACACGCTTGACATTTGGTGCAATTATTCAAGATTAAAATTCGTAACGAAGAAAAACAGTTTCATAATACCTATAATGTGTTTTTCGATCATCGATTAAAATGGACTAATACAATTATGCTACAGATTATATTGGTAAATGAAACCATTAGAAGACTAGACATATCAAGCGCGGCGCGACAAATTTTAAACTATTCATATACTACTCGACGCGCATATCCGTTCACACCAAGAACAGCGCGGGGATTTTTTTTGTTTTGATTAATTTTAAAAATTTTGAACTTGTGTTTAATCTTGAATATTGGTAAATAATATGAATGCATACATGAATACAGAATGAGAAATATATGAACCACAAATGAAGTATCATTATTTGTAGGTTAGGCGGCGATGGACCAAATTAATTTATCCGTTTGGTGTGGGACATAATTTCGCTGCTGAGGATGCAACTCATTTGATACAATTTCTAAAAAATTAGTATTTTTCTATTAAAAATTTGTAATGATTTTTTATAAATAATTGGTATATATATATATATTTGTTTATACTATTTTATATATTAATACTCTTAATTTGTTCATACTCAATGACCTCTAAACATGATCTGATCCGTTAGATTTTTTCAGGGTAGGTCGACATAAATATTGCGCTGTGCGTAGGCTAGAAAAATCGGAAAAATTCCACCGGAAAGTACCCAAAACGGGTACCTCAGGTGGTTTCAGAAAATTGCCTAGCGCTAGGAAAAAATATGCTAGGAAAATATATGAATTTACTTATTTTTTGACAAAAGTGCATCAAATTTACATCTTAAAAAATCTTCTTAATTATTTCTTAATTAAAAATTCAATAAAATGTATTCACGTGACTGATTATTCAGTCACAGGTCAACTAGTATTATTAATTAAATATAAACAAATTAACGCATAGTATAATTCACCGCTCGCCGTCGACGCTAGATGTGTTTAATTCTTAAAACTTTGCAGTTAGTGTTTTTTCAAATCATAGGTGTAAGGAAATTACATTGACTGATTCATTCTGTAGCTGTACACTTCCATTGAAAACAAATTTTCCCTCTTTAGTAATGAAAAACTCCAAAACGTTATCTTACGGCTCTAGCATCGAAAGTAAATTCACACATATAAAAACATGTTAATAGTCTGGTTTTACTTGTATATTTGAAATTTA
This sequence comes from Nephrotoma guestfalica, assembly GCA_963691935.1. Lineage (NCBI taxonomy): Eukaryota > Metazoa > Arthropoda > Insecta > Diptera > Tipulidae > Nephrotoma > Nephrotoma guestfalica. Next base: position 171,629,604 of record OY829913.1, read on the forward strand.
ATGTATTTCATTTATTATTCAATTCTGTTAGTTCATACAATTTAATGTAATCTTTGTATAACTCTTAATCGTTTTAACCATGCCAATAGCGTTACCTGACGTGGTTATGATGAAGTTGTTCCCTCTTTTTCTCTGCTTCTCGTCTACAGAGCAAAATATTATAAATGAATAAACAAATGAATAAGTACAAATACATATTAAAATTAATAATTAATTTCGTATTACAATCTAAACCTGCTTGTAACTTCAAAAATTCATGTCTCATCTGTAAGTAAAAAATAACGAAATAGGTATAATATTAAATTCTCGTACACAATAAATATTCATATATACATATATACCTTAAAAGATCATATATAGATTTGTAGACAAAGGTCTATAACATAAGCATAAAATAAAAAACGTGCTTGTGCAAAGGGAGTTCAAAGATTACTTCAAAACTCGATGCAAAACTGAGTCGATCAGATTCCTTAGAAGGGAATTTTCGATTCGCAAATACAGTTTTAATAACCAATTTCAATTTAATAAATTGTGAACAAACGTTTACGTGGAAGAAAACCAAAAACGTATCTAACTAATTGCTTTTGTTGTCGATAATCAAAATATATTTAAAATCATAAAAATTGCAAATAACCCAAATTTTGGCCCAATTTGCTAGGGGATTTCATATCGACCTCAGACCAGTTAAGGTCCCTTTTGTTCACACTTTTACTGCAAAAGCATCGAAATATACAGTGATAGCAACAAATTCTTGCAAATATGGAACATTTTAAACAATCTGAATTTATGCAGCAAAAATCCTAAACTATACGCTAGGAAAAAATGTCTGAAATTTTGCAGTGGAGTGGTTACTGAGATATTTTTATATTCGAAGGTTTTTTATACAGACATCTGTCGCTCAAAATTTATTAACGAGTTTTTACTATAGAGTGAAAGGCTAACACATTAAATTTTTAATATTATACAATTACAAATGTGGTAGGTTCGTCTGTGAGAGTGAGAATCTTGAAAGCTACGAATATATTTTTTGAAGCAGATGAAAGTCTTCGTGAAATTGAGATATATGTATATGTGCCTGTTGTGAGCCATGTGGGGCAGGTTTTTAGAAACACGCCGTCTAAACGGTGACAGTCATTTTCAGGATTCAGACTACCAAGAAATAGTACACCTCGAGAAGATCATGTTTTTTTATTTATTTGGCTCTAGCTCCAAATTTCGTGTCATTTGGCCCAGTTTCAAATTACAATTTTTACAATTTTCTTCTTAATTTTTCAATCATTCACCTTTCACTCATCGATCCCCTTTCATACTTCTATCTGATAAGTATATCGGCTCTTTCATTACCTTCAATCTGTAAGTGTGAAGCTATCCATTGAAGAATGACCATACTCCCATACGATTGAAGGTACTCATACAACATTTTCACATACACATTACCATGAGTTCCCCCACCCCTACTAATTAATTCCAATCCAATCCGGGAGTCGGAGAATAGTACTATTCTCCTCTTCCCTTGTGTCATTGCCAACTTGATCCCTTCCATAATTCCAATCTACTCTGCATTCATTTTACAGATGCTGGCATTCACTCGTAGTATTTTCTCTTTTCTTATTGACGGAATAAAAATTCCTACACCAACTCGATCATCATTCACACTAGCATCTGTATACACTTCCACACGGGCAAAATAATTCATTCGCATTTTTAAAAACTCACACTTAACCGACAACTCATTCATCATCGCTTATGTTGTATCAACAAACTTTAAACACACAATTAGATTGCTCGGAGAGCACTTCGGATTTACAAGTCGAATTTTGGAAAATACATTAATACTTTCCAAAATCACCCGTGATCTTTGTGTCTTTTGGTAGCCCGTCCCCCTTTGCAATCTCTCTTTCATTTCATTCACCAATTTATTGTCCTTAGTCAACATTCGCACCGTCTATCGCACGGTGATCCACTCGGTCTTATAATTAAGAGGTGAATCACCCAATTCAGACCACAAAGTGTGTATTGGGGTTGAATTAATCGCGCCCAATACCACCGTGGCACAGGCATTCTCCACATTCATCAACTTTTTAAAACCGACTTTGGATCCAGATCGTGCTCTCGCACGTTTTACTAACAATCATAGAAGCCTCTATTAAGAAATTCGAATTAACGCACTAGTATACAACCAGGTATCAAAAGAGACGATAATAGATCAGTTGAAACTTTGTTATCACGTTGTAATATGTCAACGTGATCTTTATGAACAAATCTTTATGAGTAATCTTTATGTGTCAAATACGGTGACTGATAATTATAGTCGTTAACGAAGATATTATATTATGCATTGCATTATAGAAACTAAACTTAGCAAGTTTCCGTGTTGTAAAGTTCTTAGAACGCAGAATATTTTAAATAAACTAAAACACATTTATGAAGCAATGCGTGCTAGAGGAGGAAACACATAAGTTTGAAATTTAATTTTGTTTGTAAATTTTAGTGATTATTTATTGCAAAATACTATTTAAAAAGTATAATATGTAATTTCTTTGTGAAAATATATATTCTCCTTTTACTTTATGCCTAATATGCTTGACTCATTTTTTGATCACTTATATCTCCAAAACAGCACTAACTTGACAACGAGTTGCCGGAAGAAATTTCTACAGTTCAAGGTATCAAGTCTTATTTTTCTATAAAACAGCTAATTTGATTTACAAAAAACAGAAAGAAAAAGTTCGTTGACATTGGCTTAATTGGCTATTTTTATTTTATTCAAAAAATCATAAAAAACAAAATAACAATAAAATAAAGCGGGATTTCAGCAAGCTCATAAATACAAAATGTATAACATTAACCAACTCTTATGGACGGTAAATTTAAAAAAAATTGTTGCATTATTTGCAACGATTTATATTAGTTATTAATCGTTGAACCTCCGTTAGCCTATAATTGCAAACAGAATTTCTCAAAAAATTATTTTCAGCAAATGTTTAACAGGTGTTTGAGCAGCACCCAAAATGTTTATCTGAAATACTGCTTAAGGTATACAGATCAAAGCCAGAGAAAGAGCTACAGGCGATGACGCCTGTAAAATTAAAACACACATAAACCATAGGCTAATACGACCAATGTCGCTGGAAAGAAAGAAAACCTCAAATTATGTTCCACTCAAATTTACTAACATATTTATTGAGTTTTTCTAAACTGTTTATAAAGCAGATGACATTAATAATTAGAAAGATCCAACCGCTAGTGAATATAGTACATTCATATTTACTCCAGAAATCGAGCCAGAAGACATCCAGTGGGCACTGGTAGGATTCGGATAAGGATGTGATCCTGATGGTATTCCTGCTTCTTTTTGAAAAATTCTGGAAATTTGGCACTTCCTCTAAGCGCTTTGTTTAATCAATCATTAATATTTACAACTTGTCCATAAAAATGGTAAATAACTAGAGTGACGCCTATTTTCAAAACTGGTTGTAGAAATGTTGCTTCGTGCTACTGGGATATTACATCTCTATCTGCTATACCTAAGCTATTTGAACTGGTAATATGCAAACCATTCAAAATATCGTCCGAAAGATCACTATCTACCAATCTCATAGAATTTACCAGCTGAAACTAAACACCTAGATGTTACTTTCGTTGATAACATGAACTTTTACTTGGAAAGAAGGATGAGTCAAGGATGATCAAGATCTATCACACCACGTAAACATACAGCGACAACCACCACATTTAACTGGATGTAAGTTTTGCAACTTAAACACGATAGATCACAGGTGCAAATTGCTAAAAAGTACTTTTATTGATAATCTCATACTAGGCCTAATCGACGCACGGGAATTACTCAATTCAATTAAAATAAAGGTTTCTAGTAGACAACTAAAGGACCATGACTTCCTACACTTAGACAGACACAGAACCAACTATGGCGATAATGTAACCAGTGAAAATTTTGTGTAAGAGTTTCAATAAAATTAACTATTTGTTTGATTTTTCCTTAACTAAAGATAATTTTATAAGGAGATTTAGGAACTTTTATGCTCTCCAGTTATTTTATTATTGTTACTATTATTTTTATATTTTTAATTTTCAAATCCAAAGCGGATTTATTTTATTTTGTATTTTCACATTAATAATTTTTCAACTCAAATTTGGAGACTTATTTTTATCTAAATAAATAAATAAATGACGGCGACGATATTGTCTCCTAATTTTTGTTAGAATCTATTTCTTATATTGTCATCGTTGCAGCAGTACTACCAACTGGTTTGTGATTGTTACATTGGTATCAATTTCTTTTGAACTGTTATTAAACGATGAATTTCAACCAAAAATGTTGTACACAATGGTTTTCGTAAAGAGTTAACAATAATCGATAAAAAGGTAAGTGAATTATTTTAGGCTAATTTTGGCATTTGTTTTGTTTCCTTGCTTGAACGCTGACGCTATTGTTTGGTAAACAAAGCGGCATCACCGGCACACAAATGTATTTTGTATTTTTTGTTGCCGATGCATCTTGTCGCTGTATCTCTCGTTCTGTTTATACTTTTAATTCTATTCAATAAACTCGATCGTTCTCGTCGTTTAAGGAAATACCCAAACCTGATAGTTCGAGTTCCGATCACTTGCAATTTTATTTATAGACGTCTATTTATTGATGACTTACTTAGTTTTAGTAAATACTCATAACAAGAAAATAAATGACTTGTGTCAAAATAATAAATACAATTTTTCAAACAATAGTTTATGTATTTTAAGATTAAAGGCTGATGCAAACTGGGAAAATTAATTTGTACCAAACTTGGATCACATTTTATGGGATGAAATTTAAGGTAAGCATCATTTATTTATATGAATAATTGACGAATAGCTAAAGTGAGTTTTGCGTTGTATGCGAAACTTGCTGAAGCTAGATTTTGAAACAAACAAAGCGAGCATCGCTTTTACTTTATGAATAAAATGTGGTATCTTGGATATATTTTGAACATTTGTTGCTTTCAGTGGCACTATTCTGGTAATTCTCCGGGAATAGAGTACTGGGGAAAGATTTTATATGTAATTTGTATTTAAATATTTTTTTTTCTGGCATGCTGAGGTAAAAAGTTAGTGTTTTGAAAACAAAAGTTTTTTGAAAACAAAATTAAATGGGGAATAATTTTCCATGTCAATTTAGGATATGGAAAAATTATTCCCAATTTATAAATATTTACATCAAACTTTTCTCTTTAGTAGGGCGGAAAAAAAATATTTGAACAGAAACTACATTTAAATTCTCTCCCCAGTTCCCTATTCCCGGGGAATTACCCGAATAGTGCCACAGGACACCCAACAGTTTTGAACATGTTGAGTAAAATCGCGGCAAACGTTATGAAAATGTTTAGGACTATGAAATTTACAAATCAAATTGACGATGGTTTCACTAATCAAGATGAGAGACCTGAAAGCGCCCATTGATTTATAGGTATAACATGTTTCTCTACTAAAGCGTTACCGTAAATTGACCCTTTAGAAATTTTGCTATTAAAAAACGATAAATAAAACCTTTTAGCAAGACACTAACAAAGAACTCACCTATACGAGTTCAACTTAGATAATATTTGGAAACAAGTTTATTAATAACTATATAATATAGTCAACAAGTATTTAAATAAATTTTATAAGATAACAAAAAATATAAAATTGTATTTCGCTATATAGAGACATCAATTGATAACGACGTCTTAGGAAATAAATAGGCAAAACAAATAGATTTACCGTTCAGTTTTGATGGATAGTTTCTTGAAAACAGTGAATAAAACAATTCATACAGGTAAGATTTGTCTGTAATTAACTGTAATCAGTGCGTCACAAATTTGGGAGCAAAAAAAATTCTTTTTAAATAATGTGATAAGTACAATCAAGATATTTATAAAAATATAATAAATATGTGTAAATATTTCTTCTAAATTAGTGAAATAAATTTAAAAAGTTTAATCTTTAGTCATGTGATTTAATATTTGGAAATAATAATTTAATTAAATGACAAACATAATGTATGACATAAATTTACTGTTCAAGCGATCTAACTCTAACTGAATGAATATAGTGGCCTTAAAGGTGGTACATAAATAATGCACGATCGTTCTGCCAAAATCGTTAAATGTTTTTAGTTAAAATAGCTCACAGGATATATTATGGGAATTATTACTAGGTTTCTTAAACATTACAACATTGCAACAAACTCTAAATACACTATTCGAAAAGCTGGGGTCAGAAAGTGGTGTTCGGTGATTATCACCAATAATTTTCTATAATATTTCGGGAGAAGTCACGATTTTTATGGCGCTTCTAGCGATGAAATTTTAGTGCTAACTATCATGAAAGTATGATTCTAAATATTAATATTATGGAGCTCTTAGGCAAGTACTTATGAGAAATAGTAACACTCATCGATCACCTTTCGCAATTCAATTTTGGTGTGTATAGCCTATAGTTAAAATTATTTTACCCAACAGTGGGACAAAATATCAAAATGTGTTTCAGGATAAATAATAATAAAGGTTTTACATTATGTGTTGTGTTACAAGTACACTAATAAAACTATAAATCCTTATCATTAATAGACACTACGCTCTTATAATCAATATTCCACTTTATGTACGTATATATGCTTGATTGTGATCATATGTATATTCATTTAAACAGTTTAACTAAAATTCGTCGAGTTGAAAATAATTGAAATTTTATGTTCTAAGTTTAATGAATACACGCCATTTTTTTCCAGCAGGATGCAAAAACTGATTTTGTTAGTCATACTAATAAGTATGGCTTATTCCAATCCAATCGATGGAAAAGCAGATGATGAAATTCAGTATAGGTTAGAAGGGACAACCTTCCCAGAACATTATAATCTGACAATAACACCATTTTTAGAAGACGATAATGAATACGAGGAACCAAAATTTACATTTCATGGAGAGGTTTGCATACAAATATGGTCGAGTGTGACGAAAAACTCGTTATGGATTCACTCTAAGAATTTAGTAATTGAAGAGCAATCAATTGTTGAGGAAGGACAAAGTGAACCTACAATTAACATAACAAGCAGTTACGTAGATAAAGCAGAAATTTTAGTGTTAACATTTAGTGAAGATTTAGTAAAAGATAAAAGATATTATTTGACATTTGTATATACCGGACAAATGGATAATGATATGCAAGGATTTTACCGGAGTTATTACAAGGAAAATGATAACACAGTGTATGCAAAATTAAATTACTTTGTTACCTAACTAGAATAAAGTTAAATGTTACTACTTTCATTTTGTAGGTGGATGGGATCCACACAAATGCAGCAAACCCATGCGCGTCGCGTGTTCCCAGGATTCGATGAACCCCTTTATAAAGCTTCATTCCAATTGACAATTAACAAGCCAAAAGCATATACTGTTTACTCAAATACGAATCCAGAGAATGCTGTTCCCATTGATATAGAGTAATTTAATGATTTCGATTTAAAGATATACGAGTAATTATTCTGAAACCTTTAACTTTATTTCAGTGGAAAAACAACCTACGACCAAGTGGTTTTCAAGAAAACTCCAACTATGTCATCATATTTGTTGGCATTTGTAGTATCAACATTTACAAGGCGTACCGCAGAAAACGGTAAATTTGGTGTAATAGCTAGAGAATCACAAAACGCTCTTAGCGAATACGCTTACGACTTTGGGGTGAAAGGATTAGATATTTTAGGAAAATTCATCGGATACGATTATTATACGATGACAGATGCAAATGGTGAAGTGCTACAAAAAATGGATATGGCTGCTATTCCAGATTTTTCAGCAGGCGCTATGGAGAATTGGGGCCTATTAACTTACCGTGAGACAAATTTACTTTATCATAAAGATTATACAACCGACATAACAAGGCAAAGAATAGCTGCCGTTATTATTCATGAACAAGCTCATATGTGGTTTGGTGATTTAGTAACATGCGCTTGGTGGGGAGATACCTGGTTAAATGAAGGTTTTGCTAGATTTTTCCAGTATCACGCAACATCAATTGCCGAACCATTGTGGGAGCTTGACAAACAATTCACAGTTGAACAAGTGCAAACAGCTTTGCTGTATGATTCTTCAGAAACCACACACCCAATGAGTCATGTCGTAAATACACCAGCCGAGGCTTCTTCAATTTTTAATAATATTTCATATAACAAAGGCGCTAGTATTTTACGAATGATTCAACATTTGATTGGCAACACTAAATTTGTCCAGGCGATCCGCACTTATATAAAGACTTATGAATACAAGGCCACCGTGCCAGACAACTTATTTGATGAATTTGTAACAGTTGCAAACAGCGACTATTCTAATTTACTAGAAATTATTAAACCATGGACAACACAAGCCAATTATCCATTAATAACTGTTGAATATAATGCTGCGGCTAAAACGGCCACGATTACCCAGAAAGTATTTCTCTTAAAAGCAGACGCATCCAATACAAAAACTTGGCATGTTCCGCTAACATACACAACTAGAGACCAGGGATTTACAACAACTAAGCCTTCTCTAATTTTAACCGGCACATCAGGTACAATTTCAATTGATACTGATGGATCATGGCTTATATTCAATATACAACAAACCGGGTATTATCGCGTAAATTACGATGAAAATAACTGGAAATTAATTAAGTCAGCACTTTTAAGTGAAAATCACGATGGCATTCATGAAATTAATCGAGCTCAAATTATTGATGATGTATTTAATTTTGCTCGATCTGGCGAAAAATCATTTGAATTTGCTTACGAAATGTTTGATTACTTGAAGACCGAAACCCATTATTTGCCATGGCTTTCAGCCTTCACGACATTTAATTTCCTTACAAGTAAAATGACCAATGAAGAATTGGTTCAGTTTAAAGAGTATGTAATTTTACTTCTTACTAAATCATACGAATCTGTTGGTTGGGAACAGTCTGAGGAAGACACTCAATTAACCATCTATCATCGCTCAAATGTAATTAATTGGTTATGTAAATCGGGACATGCCGAATGTATTACTAGAGCAAAATCATTATTTGATACCTATAAAGCTGATGCCAAGTAAGAGTAATTTGATTTTGCCTCCAGATTATTATAATAATAAATATTCTTTTAATTTTAAATAGAGAATTAGTTCCCATTAATATTCGAGCCGCAGTCTATTGTAGCGCAATACGGCATGGCAGCATTGAAGATCTTGCCTATTTGTGGGAGAAGTATGAAGCCCAAGAAATTGCCACTGAACAACTTACTATTTTGACGGCAATTGGATGTGCTAGTGACAAAACGGTTCTCGAAAAAGCCATTGATAATATTTTATCATTATCAGTTCGCGATCAGGATCGACGAACGGCCTTAACTAACACATACGCCCAAACTGAAGAAAACGTACAACATGTTCTCGATTATGTTATAGAAAAACCAAACAACATTAAAATAAGGTACATATTTTTGGTTTATCACAGATAAGCTAATAAAGAACAAACTGTAATTTTTCATTCTAGATTTGGTGACGATTTGCAAGCAGTAGTGACCACGTTTACTTCATTAGCATCACGTTTTACAACCGACGCACAAGTTGAGCAATTGCAACAATTCTGGGAAGTTAATGCAGTTGAATATGCCGAATATGAATCAGAATTTACAAAGGCTATCAATTCAGCTAAAACACAAATTGAATGGAATAGGGCAAATATTGAAAAAGTCCTTACTCAAATTAAAGTTAATACTGCAATCCCAGATGATGATGGCGCCGGTACAACTCATATAGGAAGCTTGCTAACTGTGTCGCTCCTATCACTTGCTGCATATTTATTATACTATTAATATGTATAAAATAATGTATTATTAAGGGCATTGTGCTAGACTGATTGTTTGATTACATGCATACCGTTTCTCTATTGCGGTACACTAATTTCATTTTATTTATGCCTTAAAAAACAAAAAATATAAACTATTATGTTCCTTGTTTTATAGTTTGTACATTATTAATTTGATCTCTTCATGTAAAGGACAACAACAAAAAAATGTATCTAGTAAAAACACATGTTCTTGTATCCACTAAGGCAACTATAAATTAATACGGATGATCTGTATAAGGTTGTAACATATTTTCATGTTACAGGCTATGTAGATTGAAGTTTAAACCGTTACTTGTGAATCGCCGGCAACGCATTTTATTTAAATATTTTAAACACATTAAATTATCAGTCAGGATTACCTAGTTTAACAATCCATTTTCCTTTTTCGGTAGTGTCCATTTTAACTCCAAGAAAAAAAGGAACTTCACCATAAAGACCTCTAATTACAACCAAATTATTGTCAAAAATATCGAAACGCATCTTAAATCGGTTAACCTTCCATAATTACATGTTGCACTGAATTCGTCAAAATTCAATTAATCTGAAGTAGAGACAAATGAAATCATTTATACTTGTTATTCTGTTGAAAACTGGAAGATTCACAAATTTTAAATATCTACAGTTAAGACTTATGCATGTTTTGAATTTCCAATAATCCCTGTAAACCTTGAAAATTTTGCGAGTTTCTTTTTTCAATGTAATTCAACTAGGAAATTCATTATGTAAATTATGTTAGGCCTGTGTGTTCGAAATCATCCATTAATATTTCACCAGTTAATTAGATGAAACAGAAATCAAAACCATAAAATAATCTTCAGTAAAAAATTCAAGTGTAATAGAGTATAGTTTGATGGATTCCACATTTAGTTTCTTTCTAAAATTTTATTTTAATCGTAAATTTAAATTTTTTTTTTTTTTTTTTTTCAAATTATACCGTAGTGACGTTTTCGACAAACTAAAATTGACAAAATCCGTTACAACAGCCCAACAAGTGTAAAACTACATTTTCAGAAAGAAATTAAAATGCAAAACGAAATAATTGTTAAAAACAGTAATTTCGTAATAACACAGATATTTACAGATCACAGATTCACAGATATTTAATTTTAAAATTTCGCTAGAGTAAAAAGTGTAGTTGCGATTCGATGGCCAATGACAGGACATCGTACAGATGTCTACGGTTAGCATGTGGCGCCAACTTACTTATTCGAATGGTAGGTTGGCTGTGGGTTACATCGTTCGATTGAGAGTTCATTTTAAATTGGAATTTGCGCCAAGGTTGTATAACCAAAAACAAAAAATCCGGGCCTGTAAAAAATGTACTTAGTAAAAATTATGTAAGACTCCATGACTCATCGTACTTCCCGTCTCTTTGCAACCTCATCGATCAAAAAATTACGAACAAAAGAAAGAATATAGCAAATAGGAAAGTTTATACCGAAACCTACCCTCAATCAGATACTAAGGTACTACATTCTCCTGCATTCGGTTATTCAACAAAATTTATACTTGATTAGTTTATTTAATAGTTGTGTTATGTGGTCCAATAATAAATTAAATGGTTAAATAAGATAGTGCAAACCTTTCAAATTTACTAAATTAACTTCAATCAATCGGTACTGACTTACTGCACGCCTGTACTGTGAACTGAACTAAAATCGCCCATACAGTAACTTGCACACGTGCACACTCAAAAATTATCCTTAGCAAATTTTGAACGGAAACTTCTATTGGAGGGGTACATCGGGTTATACATTCTGTCAAAAAATTGACAGGGATTGGTCATTTAAAAAGCCCGCTTAAAAGGATTGTTAAATTTACGTCGCTAAGTTGGCAAATTTGAGCGCGATCTGTCATTTAGTTTGTTTACAGTGCTCTATTGTGTCAGTTCATCTCAAGTGTGTTTTACGATTTTTATAATGAATAAAAATATCGAACAGAGAAAAGAGAAAGGGAAAGAGAAAAAGGAAATAGTCCACCGGAGCCGTATCAGGTGAATACCGTGGTTGTTCGATGATATTTGTTGAGTTTTTGGCCAGAAATTTGTTCACAATGATAGCCTTGTGATATGGTGCGTTGTCGTGGTGCAAAACCCATGAGTTTTCTTTCCACAAACCTGGTCTTTTTCGACGAATTTGGTATCTCAAACACCGCATAACATTTTGGCCAGAAATTTGTTCACAATGATAGCCTTGTGATATGGTGCGTTGTCGTGGTGCAAAACCCATGAGTTTTTTTTCCACAAACCTGGTCTTTTTCGACGAATTTGGTATCTCAAACACCGCATAACGCACAGATAATATTCTTTATTTACTGTCTGACCTGACAAGACCAGAGCGAGGAAAATTGTCCACCACAACTCGACCGCTTTGGAATGCATTGTGTCACTCATACGCACGTGTTTTTGATAAAGCCGATTCACCGCAAGACTTATGTAACATTTTCAGCGATCGGAATACGGAATTGCATTTGCAATACAAAATTAGGGACAAATTCTTGAGACACACTTGACTACACACTTGAGATGAACTGACAAAATATAGCACTGTAAACTTCACTCAAACTTGTACCAACTTAGCGACAATAGAAATTTTTACAATCCCGTTAAGCGGGCTTTTAAATTACCAATTCCCGTTACTTTTTTGCAAGGTATATAGCATTTTATATGTTTTCTGCTGTGTCTCTATGTATAGGTATACGAAGGACGCACAATATGTACGAGTATGTAATTTCTATAAGGGGATATCTTGTTTTCATTTTATTTTATTTTTATTTTACATAATTATTATATATTTACTTTTTGTGTCTGTATGTGAAAATGTTTTACCAGTACCCCTAGAATACAGGACGTCATTTTATGTCGTCGGTTCCAATCTTTGGTTATCGGCAGCGCTAAAATTAAATAAAATATTGTTTTGATTTTTTTGTGTTTAAGCTGTCATATTTGTAAAAAAATTGGAAGTAAATAAAAAGAAACTTATTTTAGAAATTTAATAAAAAGCTATTGGTAAGTATTTTTTCATAATATTATTATAAGATGATGCAATCTAAAATGTGTACAAGTGAAAATATTTCGCTAGAAAAATAACGCCCTCACTCTGTGATTTTTCGAATCAAACACATATTTTCGTGATATTTTTTTTTTGTAAAAGAGTACAGTACAAATATTATATAAATTATTTATTTGCATTACGTGAGAGTTTTGGTCGACATGGACGTGCTACTGAGCGTGCAATTGGCAAAATTATTGATCGTTTTGAAGAAACTGGTTCAGTGGAAGGTCGTAGACCGTATCAATATGTTCATCCAGTTCGTACTCCTGATACAGTGGCAGCTGTTAGCGAAAGTGTTCGCAATGAACCAAGCATATAAACCAGGCGTCGTTTACAAGAACTAAACATTTCACAAACCACATTACAGCGCATTTTGCATGTTAATCTTCATTTGCATTCAAACAAAATTCACCTAACTCAAAAATTGAAGCCTCAGACCATTTAAATCGCCGTCTTTTTGTTAATTGCATGCTTGAACGAAATGAAGGTTTTTCATCAAAAATCATCTTTAGCGATGAAGCTCATTTTCATCTTATTATGTACGCCAATAAGCAAAATTGTTGAATTTGGGGAGCGGAGAATTCTCATGTTGTTCACGAAGCAGAAGTTCATCCTCCAAGAGTCACTGTTTGGTGTGGTTTATGGGCTGGTGGCATCATTGGGCCGTTTTTCTTTTAAAATGAACATGAAAATGCCCTTACAGGGAATGTTCTCGCAACATGTTAATTGGGTTTTTGTAGCCCAAAATGAATGAATTGCGTGTCAACGACTTTTAGTTTCAACAAGACGGAGCGACATGCCACGCAGGCCGCACAACAATCCATTTATTGAATTGCGTGTCAACGACTTTTAGTTTCAACAAGACGGAGCGACATTCCACGCAGGCCGCACAACAATCCATTTATTGTCAACAAAATTTACTGATCGCAAAATTTCAAGAAATTGTGAAGTTCCTTGGCCACCAAGAAGCCCAGATTTAATACCACTTCATTATTTTTTGTGGAGTTATTTGAAAGGTAAGGTGTATGCTAATCATCCACAAACAATTCAAAAACAACATTCGAGCTGAAATTGAGGCCATTAATCCGATTTTATTAGAAAACGTCATCGAAAATTTTGATGTTCGGATGCAGGCCTATAGACGAAGCCGTGGTGGGCATATGAACGATATTGTTTTTCATACATAAATGGCATAGAGTCACCTTTCCATATCAATAAAAAAATTTGACTTTTCAACCCAAAACGTGTGTTTTATTTACAAATGAAAAAAGCACTCACAGATGGCCCACACTGTACATCCTGTAAACGAGTTAACGGGTATTTATCATCTATGATTTTTTTATTCAGTTGTCTATAATCGTGAACTAATCGACATTTCTTATTGCCATCTGAAGTTTTCTTTGGCACGACTAATAAGGGAGAATCATACGGACTTATGGAAAGAAGGTTCAATTATATCGTTTATTTTAAAAAAAATTAAAACCAATCGGAGTAATTTTCATATAAAGTTAATTTGCAATAGAAACATGTTTGTGCTTTCTTATTTCTACTGAACATGGATTCCGGTTTAATGGAATTTTTAGTGCAATGGAATTTTGGGCTAAATTGGATTTTTAATTTCCTGTTCGGTGAAATGGAAAAATGATTCTGTTATGCGGAATTAAATGCCAAACTATCTCATCACAGAATTTGGAAGTGAAGAAATGGAATATTTATGTTTATTTTAACACGACAAGTTATGACTTTTATTATTGAAATATCGAAAATGATTTTAAAAGTTTTGTAACCAAAATCATCAACATAGACTAACATAACTGAACGTTACAATCAAAAATATTGAGGCTTGAATCTAATCAGAAATCATTTCATCATTTCAATTTCATCATTTCATTCAGTAGAAATACAGAAACTATTAAAATTAAATTGTGATTATCACTCTAAATTATCTTAACTCTTGTAACGATTTTTATAGTATAATGTTATGGTAGAATATCATATTTATCGATTAACGATATAATTGACCAATAAAATTATTTTTGGTAGTATTACCGTATGGCCCTCCGTGGCAATTTTTTTCTGTTGTTGTAAATGACCGAAAAAAAAAACGAAAAAAAAGAGCAGAATTCAGTTGATCATGAGCCGATAAGCTTAAGTCACAAACAATAAAATATAAAAAAAAGGTTTTTAAAACAAAATAATTAAAATTAGATAAAAACAAAATATATTTTGCGTGTACAATAAAAAAAAGTAAACAGGAATTTCTTTTGGTAAATCATAAGTTAAGTAATAACCGTGTAAAAACATAATTAAAATAAAATTACACGTAAATGTGAATAAATCTAAAATTTCAAGATAAAAATTATAAATTCTAAAAATTAATGAATTAAAAACCGATTATAAAATAATATGAAATATATTTTATGTAATTGAAAATAAATTGGTGATTTCAAAATAAAAACAAATGATTTGTTAAATCTTAAGTAACATTTGGACAATATTCGCAAAGTATTTTATACAAACATTATATCGCCAAAACCGCAGTTTGTGTTATATACGTTCCAGCTGCACCATTAGCTGTAATATCGTATCAAAGTGGATAAGCAAAACCGCAGTTTGTGTTATATACGTTCCAGCTGCACCACTAGCTGTAATATCGTATCAAAGTGGATAAGCATAAGTGAGGTCGGATTGGGTCCTGGGTACAGCAGTGTGGAGGTACACGGCATAGAGGACCAATGCTTACATGGAATGTAACATGGGCAGCGTAGTATAGGTAATTCTATATCGTGAATTATATTTTATATTTATCCAACCTAACATTAAATCCTAGATATATCAAAATTTCTTCCTAATACGTTTAATAATTTTTTTAAGTTTTTGCAAAATTTTTCGTGTAGCTAGAATGGTTAGGTGTTAACTTTTGCTCTTGTAATATATGTACAGGCAAAATATATGAACCAGTGCTGTTATCGTGCTACCATAGGGCTCTATTTCTCTAACTATTTGTTTCTTTTTGCATTCTTTTGTGGCCAAGTGAATATATCGGTTAATATGGTAAACTAAATTTATTACTTCTAGTGATGTGAGTGATTGCAAGGTACATCAACGTATCTATGTCAGGTACAAATATAGTGCTCCGCCAAGAATGTGCTAATGACCAATGAACCCCCCATCCGACGAGTGGAACCGAAATTACCTGACGGGTCAAAGGCAGACGAAGCTTACAAAATGGCGTAAACCCGTAATATAATTTTGCCCGTTGCAAACAGCATGCCCATATTATACAACCATTTATCTTTGGCTCCATAATCCGTTGACTATTCGAGAAAATTCGAAATCCGGTTTATCGTGTGAAATATATCTCGCAATTACATTATATTAATTTTTTTTGTGGGTCTCATTTAAATAAATAAACCTTCTGTAATTTCGGTCAATATAGCCCGCGCCATCGGTCATGCTAATTTATATCACGTGTTTGTTATATAGCTTAACCACACGCAGACAATCCATCAATTGACGGTTGGATTATAACGATTTCTTTCTGAATTGCTGCATACGGTTAATAACGGTCATCGCAAATTACCGAAATTACCTGACGGGTCAAAGGCAGGCGAAGCTTACACTCTATTGGCAGTAAGGTAAAGAAACACTTAAACTGTTGAAAAATATTTCATTTTCGATATTTTTCTCGATTTAGAACTTTTTTTAATAAGACTATCTCGTAAAATGAACAAGAATTCAAATTAGTATTAGTAGAATGGATTTATTCAGTGGGAAAACAAAAATCGAGATTAAAAATAATTCTATTCCGTTTTATTCTATCTCGTATAATCGGAATCCGTGTATAGCTCTGGGTAACCATTGCATAAATTAGTTAATTTTTTCTGTATGGTAAAAATTTAGAAAATCTTAATGTCCCGAACAAAACATTTTAGTCACCTACCACTGTCATCGACGCATACGTTACGCATATCGCTATATTGATTTCCCGTTAGCATTTTATCATTTAAACTAAACTGTAATCAATACAATAAATAAATAAAAATTGAATTATTTTGACTTTACGCATATAAGAGGGTTTAAATCATAGAATTATAAACTATAGAATCAATGTAAAATTTTTCCCATATAAAATTTGCTATTTCATGTGTCACAAGTCAGAGCAGAATGGTTATATAAAAATGGATATGACGGTCGCATATCTCAAAATAAAAACCAGTCAAACAAGTTTTTGTTTTTGTTTAAAGTGACGCGTTTAATTTTGTGCTCTTAAAAAATCTTGAAAATATTAATTAAAATAATCAAAAAAATAATTAAAATATTATAAAGCAGTTAGTGGATTGTGTGTAGTGCATCATTTGCTAATTTAAATAACAAACTTTTAATAAAATGAAGTGTTTTGTGAAAAACTGCAAAATTACGCCTAATAAATTTCAGGAAGGAATTTCATAGCATCAGTAAGTGTTTATATAAAATAAAATGTAAATTATGTTAAGAAAAAAGTGATTTGTGGTAAAATTATCCTTAATTTAAGTTATAAATCAGAAAAAATAAGAAAATAATTTTGTTCGTTGGCGTTGGTTTTTATCGTTTTGTAAACAAATGTTTTTACCAGTGCCGCATTTTTCGTATTACTATGGTTCGAAAAGATGGTGTTGATTGTTTCATGTGCTATGTGCTTTTCTTTTCATAATTTCTTTTTATTTCGGAATATGTACTGTAAATACAATTTTTTACAGAAATAATAATGTAAACATTTGTTTTTAGTTTGTGGGGCTGCGCTTGGTTAGTGGTGATGACTGCAATACGAAAGCGCGTGGTCGCCTTTTACCATTCCTTTTCCACAAGCGCAAACCACATAAAATTCTTGAATAAATAACGCGGGGTTTTGTTTGTTAGATTTATTTTATTTATTTCACTTATTTTTAATCCAATTAATTTTGTTACACAGTTTTAATTCAACTCGTTAACCTTTTTTTTTACACGTCACGTTGATAAAAGTTTTTAGGTTAATCTGTCAGCAAAACAAAAAGCGCCATGACGTCGCGAGAGAAAAACAACAAGAACCCTGTGAACGCCACATCACCCCCCCACCAGTGCATCGCAGATTCACGATTACATGTAGCGAGCTGGCAGTCTAGTCTGTCGACCTGCTCGCGTAGTTGGTGGTGGCGGTTCGTTGGTGCGTGGTTCTGCGAATCTCACGTGAGGCCTCTGTCGACGGCCTGTATTAATGGTTTTACTGACCGGGGGCGAGGACGGCGTTTGATTCTCTGAATCGTGATGGGCCCATGTCGCCTGTTCATAGTCCGCTGCGTCCACGGGCGCCCTGCTCGAGGGGGTGGTAGTGCGATTTGTGTCAGCGCGAAGCAGTTCTGCTTCGGTGTGCTTGCTCTCCAAGAAACACGGTTTCACCCGATCGATTGACACTCTAGTGTGTTTGCCTTTGATGTCGAGCCTGAATGTTTTTTCCTGTCTGCTCAAGATGGGATATGGTCCCTCATACGGTGGTTGAAGTGACTTCCTGACCGAGTCGGTGCGGATGAAAACGTGGGAGCAAGTATTTAATTCTTGCGAGACGAAGATTTTGTCTGAGCAATGCCGCGACGGTGGGGTTGGGCGTATTCCAGCGAAGTGGTTCCGCAGTTCTTTCACGAAATCGGATTGCGAGATAGGACCTTGGCTATCCTCGAGCAATTGACCAGGTACTCTCAGTTGTTCGCCGAATACCAACTCTGCCGACGTTGTCTTAAAATCCTCCCGATACGTCGTTCGGAGGCCCAACAGGATGGATGGAAGGATTCGTGTCCAGCTATTGTTCGTGTGGCACATAATCGCGGCTTTTAACGTACGGTGGGATCGTTCTATGAATCCGTTGCACCTAGGGTTGTATGAAGTTGTGCGCCTGTGCTGGAATCCCAACAATTTTGAAAACTCCCTGAAAAGTTCCGATTCAAATTGGGATCCCTGGTCGGTGACGATGGCTATAGGGACCCCAAAACGGGCTATCCAATTGCTGTATACTGCCACGGTGACAGTTTCGGCTCTGATATCGGGGACCGGAATTACCTCGGTTCATCTTGTGAAACGGTCGATCAGCGTTACGCAGAAACGTTCTCCCTCGGAGATCGGCAAAGGGCCGATGATGTCCAGGTGAACATATGTGTGAATCGTCTTGTTGTTGGTGCGAAATTACCGATAGGGCTCTGTGTGTGTCGGCTCACTTTGGCACGTTGGCAGGCTAAACAACACTGGACCATTCGCTTCACATCATTTTTGATCCCGTTCCATACAAACTGATCCGTTACTGCCTTGATTGTAGCCCGAACGCCTGGGTGTGATAGGTTGTGGATCGCTTCAAAAACTGTTTTCCGGAACTCGCCTGGAATGTATGGGCGGTTTCTTCCGGTGGATATGTCGCAGTAAATTAGTTTGCGTGTATTGTCAGCGGTGGGCACTTTCTTGAATTTCAGGCTTGTAGTTGATGCTCGGAGCTCTCTGAATTCGTCATCGTTTTGTTGGGCGTCAGCTATTGCGGTGAAATCGATCGATTCAGGAATGACTATGGTCTCCACGCGTGATAGTGCGTCGGCCACGACATTGTTACACCCAGAAATATGCCTGATGTCCGTCGTGAATTGACCTATGAAATCCAAGTAGCGAAACTGCCGGGGAGATGCTTTTGCTGGGTTCTGGGCGAGTGCAAAAATCAGCGGCTTGTGATCCGTGAACAAAATAAAAGTCCTCCCTTCGACAAAGTGGCGAAAACGTTTTACTGCCGTATATGCGGCCAACAATTCGCGGTCGTATGCGCTATATCTTTGTTGCGTCGCTGTGAGCTTGGCCGCGTCTACCATTATGGCGAGCTTGGCTGATGACGATGGGTGACTTAGCATTGTAGCTTCGCAGAGCTGTTTCTTTGATAGCTTAAACGCTTCGTGCGCTTCGGGTGTCCACTCGATCAGGCGAGAATCGTTTTTCTTACTGCCCTTCAGGTACTCGTTCAGAATGGCTGCATGCGGAATGAATGTCCTATAGAAATTAAGCATTCCGAGGAATCGGCGAAGTTGTTTAACTGTTTTGGGTTGGCTGAAATTTGTGATGTGCTCGACGCGTTCTTGCAGTGGTTTAATACCATCAGCGGAGACTTTGTGTCCCAAAAATATAACTTTTGACTTGTTAAATTGACACTTGTCGGTGTTGATAATCAAGCCGGCTTCGCTTAACCTGGCGAACAAGATCTCGATGTGTTTCAGATGTTCGGACTTTGATTTAGATGCTACCAGTATATCATCTAGATATACGAAGCAGAAACCGAGGCCCTGGAGAGTCGAGTGCATAAATCGCTGGAATGTGTTGCCGGCGTTCCTCAACCCGAACGTCATTCTTGTGAACTCGTATAACCCGAATGGAGTTGATATTGCGGTTTTGGCGATGTCGGACTCCTCGATTGGGATCTGATGATACGCTCTGACCAGGTCAATGGTCGAGAAACATGATGTTCCATGAAGCTGGTGAGTGAAATCATGGATGTATGGGATCGGGTACCTGTCTGGCAACGTTACGTTGTTGAGAGCGCGGTAATCCCCACACGGCCTCCAACTGCCATTTTTTTTGGGAGCCAAATGCAATGGGCTCGCCCACGGACTGTCGGAGCGTCTGCAGATCACGTGCTCGACCATGAACTCGAATTCTTTCTGAGCGATGGCCAGTTTTTCCGTGCTCAGCCGACGTGGTTTAGCGAAGGTTGGTGGTCCACGAGTTATGATGTGGTGGGTCACATTATGTTTGACCGGTTTGGGCGATTGAGTATCGCATATGACGTTCCGAAATTTTTCTAGCAGCACGAGTATTTGTGGGTCGATGGTACTCGAGTTCATCACTCGAATTGTAGGTACAGGATTGACGGACGCGGTCGCTAAAGCGAATAACGATGTTAACGGATCGATTAGGCGACTGTTTTGGATATCCACCAGCAACCCGGATTGTTTTAGGAAATCCGATCCAATGATAGGGATGGTAACGTCCGCTATTGTGAACGTCCACGAAAACTTTCTCCTGAAGCCGAGGTCGAGGTTGATCAAACGTTTACCGAATGTCTTGATGGTTGATCCATTTGCGGCGTGTAAGTTAAGGCCAGGGTTATGGTTTTGTCGATTCGCGACCGTTGGCGGAATGACGGAAATGTCGGCGCCTGTATCGATGAGATAGGTGCGATGGGATAGCTTGTCGTAAATTTTTAGGCGACAGTGTAGTGGTGCCTCGTTGAAGGTCGCCATCTGCAACGAAGGAGTTAGTTTTCCGCTTTGAAGGCTGCCCACTTGGGACAGTCTGGTCTGCAATTGCGAGCCGCGTCGCGAAAACGATTGTGGTAATAGCATACTCTCTGTGCGTCGATGTCCTGGTCTCCTGAGCGACGCGAGTGCACGGGCGAAGGCGAGCGGCTTTGATTTCGCGGATTGTTCCGCGGACGCTCTCGGCCACGCGGGTTACGTGGAGCACCGTTCGACTTGAGCGAGAGGTCGACGTTGTCTAATCGTTTGATGATCTCGCTAATTTGGGTTGCCAAGGAGGTCTCCGTCGATGGAGCTGACGGGCATGGTGTGATCGTGCTTAGGGGTGGGTGCTGTAGCGATGGCATTGACGTGCGACTGTGTCATTGTTTCCAACAGTCGGTCGGCGAGTTCCGCCAATCGCGCAAGTTCCAGTGAGTCTGCCGTTGGTGTTAGGATTTCTTGGGCTCGAATAGGAAGCCGTTTGAGCCAAATTTCTTTAAGGAATTTGTCTGAGATGTTCGTTCCACCATACCTTTTTAATTTACGTAATAATTGCGAAGGTTTCATGTCTCCCAGTTCGGCCCCGTGAAGTAGCTGGTGAATTCGGGCGCCATCTGATTCGCAGAATCGTTCTACTATTGCCTTCGACAGGTCGGAATACGGTGTTACGGATTTAGGGCCGGTTACTACGTCGATCACGTCATTCGCAATGCGATCGGATAACGCGCTTACTAGATGGTGGAATTTGGTGATCTCCTTTGTAATTCCAGCGGTTGCAAACTGTGACTCGGCTAACTGCAACCAGACTCGTGGGTCTTGTGTATTCAAAGTTGGTAACTTCACGGCGATATGCGCGACTGAAGCACTCGGTATTTGACCGGCATTAGGCGGAGTTTGATTGGTAATGTATCCGAGTAACGTTTTATTTACCCTGTCTTGAATGATTGATTCAAGGTCGCGCGGGGGCTCCTCATTCGCCTTTGTCGCTGCGTTTTCAGTCGGGAACCAGTCGGGATCGGTTATCTTTTCCGTTGACCATTGTACTGTGTGAAAATGGTGGTGTGGATGTTTCGATGCACGATGACTAAATCGGGAATCCCGTTGCCTCGCAATAATTGAGGAGGGTATATATACTGTACGTTTTTTATTTGATTCAGCAATTATAATTTATTTTGTCATAATCCCTAATTAGGGTTGTCGTAGGTCACCAATATGTGGGGCTGCGCTTGGTTAGTGGTGATGACTGCAATACGAAAGCGCGTGGTCGCCTTTTACCATTCCTTTTCCACAAGCGCAAACCACATAAAATTCTTGAATAAATAACGCGGGGTTTTGTTTGTTAGATTTATTTTGTTACACAGTTTTAATCCAACTCGTTAACCTTTTTTTTTACACGTCACGTTGATAAAAGTTTTTAGGTTAATCTATCAGCAAAACAAAAAGCGCCATGACGTCGCGAGAGAAAAACAACAAGAACCCTGTGAACGCCACAAGTTTACCAAAATATGGAGAATTGAAAAAGCAATGGTTGAAGCCTCATCAGATGATTTTTCAATTGGCCAAGGAATTTCTAAAGTAGACGAATCTACCCAACTATACTAATTGAATTTTCAATTAATGTTATTGAATACATAGGGGGATTTATAGTCCTTACAAATCGCTAATCTATTTAAAAAATAGGGGCCACTTTTAATTCCTTCGCCGTAGGTATTAAAGATTTATAAATATTATTTGGCTACTGCGGACTAGAAAAACATAACGCAACTACAATCTAGTTCTAAATTATTTAAACAAATTTGTTATAACGATCTCCACAACCTAATAAGTGTAAATATTTTCAATGATGAAGATCAATATAGTTATTCTCAAGAACACGTTAATTTGTTAGAGCATTCTATCATAGAAAAATATTATGACATTCGGTTGAATTATTTTTGTAACCAATGGTCATATAAATTAACAAAATGAAACAAGGTTGTTTCTTTATTACATTTTAAAGGAATGTGAAATAAATAAGCGTAGTGGTTTTATAATTAGTAATTTTTATATACATAATATTATATTTAAATAAAAATAATTAATGTACTTGTATTAAAGAAATCAAAATGTAATTAAATTTAAATAATTTTTTAATTTTAACGTCCTAACTTCATTACGTTCGCTCGAAAAAATGCTAAATACGGCCCTGTTAATTTATATGCTTTCTCTTTTACCCTCCGGAATTGACTCACTTGACAGCTCATTACATTCATTCTATATAATCTATTTCTATGGTTTAAATTTATTATTAAAAAAATTAAAATGATAAGCTATCTTTATCACTGTAAAGTGATCAAAACAATTGTAATGGCCCGTTTATCATTATTAATTTAATGATTAATGATTAATTTAATCGGTAAATAACTCTAAAGATAGAATTGGTCAAATGATAGGCGAAAGTCGCATTTTGCAGCATTTTGGCACATCTGCTATTGTAAACCCACCTAATACATCTGTATCTTTTGAGCGTCCACTTCACGTTATCTATTATTAATAAATATAAATTCATAGCTGTACATAATATTTTTTTAACGGTTTTATCAATGTTTAAGATATAAAAAGCCATCAGTTTACTTACCTACGCAGATACTTGTTGATCAAAAATATATAGGTAATTAAAATATAATTATTAGTAGTACTTCTGAAGTGAAATGAAGCTGATTTATAACTTGTGATTTATAATTATTTATATATTATAATGAAACTATTGATTACATTCTTGGTTTCGGCAATAAGTTTAACCGCATCATTTCCATTTAATAAAGCTGATAGCATTTATAGATTAGACGATACAGTTATTCCAATCCACTACGACATAGAAATTACACCATATTTTTATGCCGATAATGAATTTGGTAAGGAGCAATATACTTTCGATGGCATAGTGTCAATTAAAATCGAGGCAATGACGATGAATACAAAACAATTAAGGCTACATACATTAGACTTAGATGTGCTTAAAATATTTATTTTACCGACGAGTGACGAAGGCAGTTCTTTCCAGATTTTAACAAATTATAGTCACGATAGTCAAACCGAAATATTAACAATAGTTTGTGAGAATGAAATATTAAAGGATATGTCGTATATTTTAACAATTGAATATACCGGAAAAATGGTACCGAATCTACCAGGGTTTCATCCTGGCTCATTCTATCTCGAGGGTAGGGAAATGTACGTTTAATTGAAGTGTTAACCTCAAAATTATTTCATTTATTACATACTCGTATTTTAATAATGATTTTTTTTGTAGGATTTATGGCGGTACTCACTCTCAACCAACGTTTGCTCGCAAAATATTCCCATGTTTTGATGAGCCGGCATTTAAAGCCTCATTTCAATTAACGATTAATAAACCAAAAGAATATTCTGCTTATTCAAACACAGAATTTATAAGTGTCACAAATATTCCGTAAATGCCCATGATAGAAATTCGAATTTGAGAGAATAATTTTTATTTTATGTTTTAGAAAAATCAACACTTACGACAAAATTAAGTTTAAGCCTACACCTTATATGTCGACATATTTACTCGCATTTGTTATTGGACGTTTCACAAAAGTCTCAACTTATGTTGACGAAAGCGAGCAAGATTCATTCGGATTAATAATACGGCCTGATATGCTTGAATTGGTATACTATTCACTTAACACTGGTCAGGAAATTATTCTCGCAATGGGAGAGTACTTAGACTACTACTATTATGATATGGTTACTACAGAGGAGCCAATTCGAAAATTAGATATCGTAGCACTACCCGATTTCGGAGGCACTGCTATGGAAAACTGGGGTCTAGTTATTGGTCGCGAAGACTTGTTACTGTATAGGGAAAGATTTACATCATTATATAATCAACAAAAAATCTTTCATGTTTTAGCCCATGAAATTACACATCAATGGTTTGGCAATTTAGTCACATGTAACTGGTGGAGCGATACGTGGATGAACGAAGCTTTCGCTACTTATTTTCAATATTATATTGGTTATGAATTGCAACCATTATGGGAATTAGAAAAACAATTTCAAGTCGAAATAGTACAATTAGCATTATTGGCTGATTCAAATATAAACAGTAAACCTTTGACAAGACAAGTTGAAACTCAAGCAGAAAGTACATCGAGCTTTGATTCAATTTCGTACAACAAAGGAGCAGCTTTCTTGAGAATGGTTTGTCATTTAATTGGAGAAGTACAATTCAGAAATGCACTAAAACGATACATCAGACTTCATAAGTATTCCACAACCACTCCGGATGATTTATTTAACAAATGGATATCAGAAGCTGAAGATAATCTGGACTACATTACTTTGTTTAAAACGTGGACAACGCAAAACAATTATCCACTCGTTACGGTAACTTATAATTCAAATACCAAGGAAGCATTAATTATCCAAAAACCTTTCCGGTTGGATTCAATGAATTTACCATCAGATCAGTTATGGTATATTCCGCTAACGTTTTCAAAGGCTACCGATGCATTTTTAGATTCTGAAGTGAAAGCTATAATGACAACTGGTTCAATGACAATTCCAATTGACACAGAAAATTCGTGGCTCATTTTCAATATAAGACAAGTTGGATTTTATCGGGTAAATTATGATACCAATACTTGGAACCTAATTAGGTGCGCCCTATTAAGCGACAATCATGGTGGAATTGCTGAAGAAAATCGTGCGCAAATTATTGATGACTTATTTAATTTGGCACTAGCCAGCGAAATTTCATATGAATTTGCCTTTTCAATTTTGGAATATCTCAAAACTGAAAAATATTATTTACCTTGGTATTCAGCATTTGCCAGTTTTTCATTTCTATTTAGTAAAATGGATGAAACTCAAAGGGCGGATTTTAAAGGATATACCCTTAAACTTTTGAATGAATCGTTTAAAGAAGTAGGGTGGCTTAAATCGGATGACGATGACTCAACACTCAAAATTTATCATCGGGCAAATGTGCTTAATTGGTTAACAAAATTTGGCCATCAAAATAGTATGATCCAGTCAAAAAGTTTATATGACGTATATAAAGCCGACCAAAGCTACGAAATACATGTAAATATTCGAAGTTTGGTTTTTTGTTCTGGGGTACGCAATGGTGATGTTTATGACGTGCTTTTCATGTGGAATAAATACTTAAGTGAAAATGACCCAAGCTTAAAACAAACCATGTTGGGTGCAATTGTTTGTGCTAGTAAACAAGAGGCTATCTACCTAGCACTAGATAATATATTATCAACGGAGGTGCCTGATCAAGATCGTCAACATATATTCTCGCTTGCCTATTCTCAAACTGAAGAAAATGTTCAAAATGTTCTTGATTACTACATAAAATATCATGATAAGGTTAGAGCTGGGTAAGTGTAAAATTTTATTTTATTTTGAAATTGTAATGTCACAGCAACAACATTCTTGTGTATTTTCAGATTTAGAGAAAAAGCTTCAATAATTATAACTGTTCTAGTTGCACTATCCGCTAAATTTACAAAAGTAAATCAAATTGAACAAATGGAAGAATTCTATGAAGACAACAAAAGTTCGTACGAGCAATATGGAACAATGATTTATGACGCCTTAGCCAGTGCTCGTCAAAATATCGAATGGAATCAAGCAAATCTTCCAAATATATTACGGATAATCAAAATTAGTTACCGACTAGACGAAGACATCATTCCACAGCGTTATGATTTAAAAATAATTCCATATGTAAACTCAGAAAATGAATTTAATCGTGATCAATTTACTTTTGATGGTATAGTTAAAATACACCTAGTACCTGAAATATCTAGTCGAAAATCGCTAAGATTAAATTTAAAGGAATTGCATATAACGAAAATGACTATTGTTGAGGACGACAATGGCACTTCTGACATTTTGGTAATAAGCAGTATGCATGACATAGACACCGAAATTGTAACACTGGTTTTCGATAAAGAATTAAAAATTGATCAAAAATACATACTGACTATTGAATATAATGGATACATCAGAGATGATATGAGAGGATTTTACCGCAGTCGCTATAAAGAAAATGGAGATGAAAAGTGGATGTTTACTACAAATTTCCAACCAACCATGGCAAGGCTTGCTTTTCCATGCTTCGATGAACCGCATTACAAAGCGTCATTTTTATTAACCATTGTAAAACCAGTCGAATATTTAGTTTACTCGAACACACAACCTAAGACTACAGAAGGTTACAGGTAAATTTATTGCTAGCGTATTCTAATTACATTATTATGTTTATTTTACCAAACTCTCTATCGTATATTTATAGTGCGACATACGACAAATTGGAATTCAAGGAAACTTCAAAAATGTCAACATATTTGCTTTCATTTGTCATTGCAGAATTTACATCCCGTTCAGAAATTAATAATGAAAAATTTGGTATAATAGCACGA
This sequence comes from Nephrotoma guestfalica, assembly GCA_963691935.1. Taxonomy (NCBI): domain Eukaryota; kingdom Metazoa; phylum Arthropoda; class Insecta; order Diptera; family Tipulidae; genus Nephrotoma; species Nephrotoma guestfalica. The sequence goes on from OY829913.1 coordinate 171,657,270, forward strand.
CCTGATCAATACGATCAAAGTAGCTATGCACTGCTGAACGGGTGGAGGGTCTTAGAAACAATGGGAACTTATTTAGATTATGACTACTTTGATATGGAAACGATCGATGGAAAATTAGACAAAATTCAAATGATTGCTGTTCCGGACTTTATTAATGATGTTTCTGAGAGTTGGGGTTTAATATCTTATCGCGAATCTAATTTGCTGTACGACCAAGAATTTACAACATTAAAGGACAAACAAAGAATAATTATGATGATTTCACGTGCAGTAGCACAGTTATGGTTTGGTAATTTAGTAACATGTCACTGGTGGAACTATTTATGGTTGAATGGAGGATTTGGGAATTTCTTTCAATATTATTTGACCGCATTTATTGAACCTACTTGGGAACTTGAAGACCAGTATGTCATTGACGTAGTTCAATCTGCGCTCCTGCTTGATTCTGAACACGATATACACTCATTAAACGGTAATGTGAACACATCATTAGAAACATCTGAGATATTTCACCTTATCTCATATAATAAAGGAGGATCTATATTACGAATGATACAACATTTAATAGGAAAAACTAAATTTGCAACAGCACTCGGATTATATGTTAAAAAATATGAGTATCAAGCTGTGAAGCCTGGATTATTATTAAACGAGTTTCATGGAATTGCGAGTGATAAATATCCCAAATTGAATGAAATAATTGAACCATGGATATTGCAATCTAATTATCCAGTAATTTATGTGGATTTTGACCCAACGTACAAACAGGTGACAGTAAGTCAAAAAGAATTTTTATTGGATCCTTTGAAAACTCGTTCCGACAAAAAATGGCATATTCCATTAACTTGGACAGCTAAAGGAAAAGGGTTTTCAGAAACTACACCAAAACACATACTTTCTCTTAAATCAACCAATTTTGCGATTGAAACTACCAACTCTTGGGTAATATTTAATATCCAACAAACAGGATTTTATCGTGTTAATTATGATATGAATAACTGGGCAATGATAAAAAAAGCATTGCTTAGCCCAGATCATGACGGCATTCACGAAATAAACCGTGCTCAAATCATAGATGATTTATTCAATTTTGCTCGCGCTGAAGAATTATCATGGGAATTTGCATTTTCAATGCTTGATTATCTAAAAACTGAAATTCACTACATACCATGGGCCGCCGCATTTAGAAATCTACAGTTTTTGGAAAATAAAATTGTAGAAAACGATGATTTTAGAGATTATATTAGGAAGCTTTTAAACGCAACTTATTTAACTACCGGTTTTACGGAAACATCTTCAGATAGTCAATTAACTATTTATCAACGGAGTAATATTTTCAGATGGTTCTGTAAAATAATGGATTTGGACTCGATTCTACATTCGCGAGATTTGTTCCTCGAATTTAAAAACGGCAATCAAAAAATTCCTGTAAATATTCGGGAACAGGTGTATTGTTGTGCTATGCGTTATGGAGATTTAGACGATTTCAATTTTCTATGGGACAAATTTGAAACCGAAACGATACAAACAGAACAAAATGCTATTTTAAATGGATTAACTTGCGCAATTGAGAAAGAAGTATTGTATAAAGTTTTGGATAAAATATTATCGCCAATGGTCCGCGATCACGACAAATTCCCTGCTATTATTAAAACGTTTACAGAAACTCCAACTAATTTGGACAACGTTCAGACCTATCTATTCGAGAATTTTGAAAACATTCGATCATGGTAAGTAGTTAGTCTGTAATCAATTGAATCAATCTATACAATTTAATTAAACTTATTTAATTTTAGCTTCAAAAATGATATAAAAATAATTAGCTCCATATTTATGTCGTTAACATTAAAATTTACAACCGGTAAACAAATTTCAAACATGGAAGATTATTTGTTAGAGTTTTACGAGTCGTTCGGTGAATATTTTTACACTGCCTTAGATACTTTATCAATTGCCGAGGCCAATATGAAATGGAGTAGTACCAATATGCCAAAAATTCTCAGTCAAATCGCAGAAAATCTTAAAATAGATGACGAAACTGATCCGGAAGGAAGTGGAGAGGGAGAAGATGAAGAGAGTAGTCAGGAGGAAAATCAAGAGAAAGACGATGACGATGGAGGGAGTATTGCACAGAAAACTAATATTATTTTTTGGACGTGTTTCACAATAATGTTCTTTTATTATTTTTAAGTAATTTCATTATGAACTTCGGAATAATACCTAATTAAAATTTGAAATTATAACTTGTATTAGTGTGAAAGATACTTACAAGAATCCCCTTAATAATAAAATAAAAGTAAATTGTCACATTAACTAAGGTAAATTTGTACTTTCTGATGGACACCAACCAATAAACTGGAGGCCTCTCACTGAAGAAGAAGTGATGTAGCTGCCTTTTTCTTCTACTGCGAGAAACACCGCACAATATGATCAATTACAAACGGACAAATTCTCCGTAGACTTCATTATTTATCGATGGACCAATCTCCATAAAAATAATCATTTTAAAAGAATGTATAAAACCTTCCATAAAGTGGATAGACACATCTCCAGTTGCTGAGAACGACGTCGAATTGATTGATTTGGGTCTTCCTTAATGCTGCGCTGTACAGCGTATATTGCTTGTTCGGTACGCACTGTTTGACGTCTTACTGGATGCGTATTATCATTTAGAGTATACGTGGTGACAAAACGATCCATAGTTAACCTAATTACCCGTTCTGATGGACGATTATGACGACCGTAAAATGGACGTAGTGCACGATGAGTTTCACGAACAGAACCATTATTTTGATAAAAAAATTCAACAATTTGCAAGCATTGCTCTGTCGTGAGTCTATTCATTATGAAATGGTAAATCAAACTAATGACAAAGCAAATGTCAGCTGTCAAATCGGTTGTCAAACAAAACAATGTTGCCAACTTAAAGATGTGAACCTCTAAAAAACACCCTTTATTATAAATATATAATACATAATTATACGACGAACACATTTAACGTGAGGAGGTGAATTTCAAGCATATTTAATGTTAAAAATTCACCTCGCGTCAATTATGTTTAATATATAATAAGTGTAAAATTGTAAATTGAATTTTGTGTTGTTGCACCTCTGTGTTTTGTTTCATGTACATATTTTAAATGTTTGATCAATTATTGCAGGTTGGTTCAAAAATCAGTTAAATTGAATTCATAGACATTAAATTTGGTAAGAAATACTAAAAATGCTCTCCAGACGATAAAGTTCAAATCAATTCAATTCGAATAACACACCCTGAATAAATATTTTAAAATTTTCATTAGTTTTCATTTTTTTCTAACCTAAGCGCACTAAAATAATTTATAAGATATAATGAATTATTATTATTATGATTATAGTTTTAACCTTTATTTTGTGATACTTTAACCAGAACGGTTTGGTGATTATTCATAATCTCCGGTAAAGGTAGGTAATTATGCATGTTAAGCGGTAATTGTGTATAATAAACAATGTCTCACTTCGACCGTAACATATTAAATAAAATAGTCGAAACAAAAATTCTGAAAAAAACATTTTTAATTAAGTGAACGCCTTTTCACAATCAAAAAGCTTATACATTTAAACAGCAGTCAACAGGACCCTTACGTTACATTCCTTTCTATAAAGAACTATTCGTTATTATTATGCATAATAAAATATTTTAATGGCAACACTGCGTATTATTTTTTGACATTTCTTATGTCATTTGTGTTCAGTAGATTATGCCATTTAATCATGGAAAGATACACGCTTCAACAACGTTCAGAAATTGTTTTATCAAAATCAGTGCTCATTTGTGAATACTGAGAGAATTCATGGACGATACTATTCAGTTAATCGACCCACTATTCGTCGTATTGTAGACAAATTTGAAAGTGAATTTTCTTTACAAGACACAAGAGTACCTGTACGACAAAGAAATGCACGCACACAAGAGAATATTGATTTAGTGGCATCACTTATAAGAGAAAATTTTGCTCTTGAACAACTTGAAAATGATGAACATTTTTATCGAAAATTTTTATTCAGTGATGAAGCTCATTTTTGGTTAAATGGTTATGTAAACAAACAGAATTGCAGAATTTGGAGTGATGAAACACGAAACTATTCAAACACCATCACATCCAGATAAAGTCACTGTGTGGTGTGCAATTCATGCTAGTGGAGTGATTGGTCCATATTTCTTTGGAGGAAATAGTCGAAGAGTAATAGTCAATGTAAAACGATATAGAACAATGTTAAATGATTTTTTTCTTCTGCTGTTGTTGAGAATAATCTGGAAGATATGTGGTTTCAACAAGACGGTGCCACCTGCTACACAGCTATCTTAACAATCGATTTATTAAAATGAAAATTTGGTGATGAAATTCTCTCAAGATTTGGCCCAGTTAATTATCCTTCCAGATCGAGTGATTTAACCCTTGTGATTTCTTTCTTTGCGGATATGTTAAGTCACAAGTCTATGCGAATAATCTAACAACAATTGAGCAATTAAACAACACATTGAACGTGCTATTGATGGAATACAGCCAAAAATATGTGAAAAAGTGATGATGAATTGGGCTGACAGAATGCAGTACGTACGGCATTATGTACATAATGGCATTATGTAACCTTTCAAATAAAAAAAATTTTGGTCTCACTGAATAATTTATGTGTTTTTTTTTAATTTTTAAATTGTACTATTCCTATTGGAAAACCCTTTATAACAAATTTTCAATCATAACCTATAAACTTTACGTCAAAATCGCTAGTAAGAAGCTTAAAGATTAAATCATAATCGAATGTCAACCAATAATCAATTCGTAATAAATATATATACGTAGTATAGCATTATAGTACTTAAAAAATGACAACACGATTGAAATGGATTGCCTGTCAAAATAGACGTCAAACTAAATCTAGATAACAGTGAATTAAGAAACTTTACAATGTATTTTAAAATTCATATTACAAGGCTACTACATAGTAAATAGAAGAATCGCGATCATGTAACAGAATATTTCAATATAGCTAGATTATATTGATAATATTAAAGAATATACAAATAACAATCAAATAATAAAGAAGTGGCACGTTTTAATCGATTATTTTAATTCAAGTAAACCTTGAAAATTGTAGATACAATAGCGGCCGAATAGCGGGCGATTTTAGGTTCAGTTTTCGTTCGCTAATGGTAAGCTTAGCTTTATTATTGTTTTACTAGACTTGTACAACTCCATAAAGTATAAATATTTTTATAATAAACCACCAGTAAATTAACAATGCTTTAATTTAACTGTGCAAAGAATGGGTTGTAGCGTTGTAACAGAAACAGAAAACCCAAACCTTCCAAATCTCTAGGCTATGGGCTGAAACGTGTTCAAGATACGGCTGGGTGTTTTTAATATGTATTACTGTGATATTACATTTCTGTTTTATTTTAACAATTTAAAAACTTCTTGTTCTGTCTGATGTTTAACTTAATTTGATTATTCTTTATTTAATTGAAATATACATTATGTCGCGTATATGCACAATCAACATACATAATACTACATATATCTGAACCACATCCCACAAATCTTGTATTAGCTGAGCAAGAACAACGACCAACGCGTTGCCGAACTAGCTATAATGTGTAACCTAGTCGTATCGAGTACGTTCCTGCAACATAAGAAAATCCACAAATGGTGCTCGAATGATGGAAAAACGGAAAATCAAATTGATCTTATCATGATCTCGAAGAGACATTCCACCAGTATAACTGACATTAGATCATATAGAGACACCGATATTGACACAAAATATCATCCATATTTAATAAACAAGCAAAGAAGAACATGCGCTCGAATATCGAGGCATTAAAAAATCAAGTCTACGTGGCAAGCTATCCAGTCAGCTAAAATTGCGGCAGCGACAAATACAGTTGGTAGAAGAATACTAAGATCACATAATGATTGGTTCGATAATCAGTACCGTTAAATGGTTAGGTCACAACACTAGGAGCTCTCAGCCGGAATACTCTGCACCAGGTAAATAATCACAACTGATTTCATGCGACAAAGAAAGTGCGAATATATGAGCAAATGCATCGTAAACATCAACTTTCACGCGGAAATCGAAATTTCGCCAGAAATATTACTAAAGACTTCCATCCAAGATGAACATTTATCAAAACACTCATGTAGAACTGAGAACAAACGAGTCTGATGTTCTCTCAGTATACCAAACCTACTTTCATAATCTGCTAAATTGGACTAACGAAGTTACCCAATTCAAGCAGGACCATTCGAGGTATCTGTCTCCTTCGAAATAACATCTGGTGTGCGATAGGGAGATGCGTCGCGTCTTTTCTGTTAAATCTGGCGCTGGAGTACGTAACTAGGAAAAGTTGTATTGGAACTTTGCGTTACATATTCAATGAGTCAGGTTATATTCTTGGAAACCCAGATGATAATCCTGCTTCTTGGCTGGATGATATCAAATGATATCAAAAACAGTTTAATACCGCTTGATCGTAATGAAAAACAATTTGGTTTGAAAATCAGCAACAGCAATACAAAATTGTTGTCCACATCACGGAGTATCCCCGTAGGGCAAAGCATCCTTATATAAGGCAAATCTCCAAATAAACGACCGGAACTTTGACAACGTGGAAGATTTTAAATATCTCGGGTTATAATTGATGTTATAATTAACATCAATGGATGATGAACAGGTAGTAGTCGCTGGGAGTCAGATCCGAAGCAATTGGTGGAATCAATTGAAACTTCAATTCATGCAATTTTGCCATTGTCTTGGTGAACGAGCACTTTTTTCTTCATTGGGGCCGATTTTTACAACATTTTTCTTCAAATACCTCAATAACGCTATGTAATATTCGCATCATTGTGTCTTAGTTGCTTTTTCAGCCGGAACTTTATAAAGCCAGCCGCAAAAATAATTGTGGCGCTTGCACAATGGTCGCAGCGCAATTTGGGTGATAGTGCAACACATGAGATTTTCGGACCGATTAAAACGTTATGCACTACACTGCCATATGGTTAATGGTCATTGTGAACATTGGAAAATTATCTGCGGCGAGATTTACAATTATCTTAATGAATTACTAAGAGAACGTTTTGTCAAATCTAGCAACTATAGCTTAAACGATCGTGTCACTCTCGTTGATAGTAAATCATCAATTGGAATATGTTTCGCAGATTTATGCATTTTTAACGACGATGTTATTTCCAGTGTCAATATTCAAAAAATTTGTGATAAATGAGGAACTAAACTCGAAAGAAAGGTGGCATTACTTTCAACAGACATAAATCAACTAAATTTGAAAAATGTGAGCAACTCAATAAACATACATATTCGGGAATCTTACTGTAGCTGTGGCAACTTACATTATGTAAATAAAGTGTATAATAGTGTAATATCATTGGAGGTCGAGCAATTAGAACCACTGGAAAAACAGCAAAAGGCCCCTTTAAGTGCCATAACGAAATTGCTAAATTTAAGTAATAAATTATTTAATTTGCGCGGTGTAACTGAGTACGGCAGATTAAATGAGCATTTCGATGCATTTAGAAATGGTTGCATATGGAAAACTTACGACTATTTACAAAAGGCCCAGACCAACACCAACACCTCACGAAAAATGCTTGGCTACATGTTGTTCTATTTTCAAGTATCCAAACCAAACAAAGAAGATATATCTGCAAGTAACATTTCTTCTGTAAACGATGAAATATAAAATAAAATCTATAAATTATTAGAAAATAAAATGTTATTTCCACGAATAAACGATTTTACCTATATTTTGCTCTTTTTTTGTTAAAATTTTTAATTAATTAACACTTTTGTCGGCTCAGGAATTATTATAGCGTGCCCAAATAATTCCAATTGAAATTTTACCTAGTTCACAAGGATCATCAACTATGGTTATTATTTATTGCTCTGAATGGTTCACACCGACTTCATGGTTCGGGCTGGTCGTGCTGGTTCTGCGGTTGGGTTGGCATTGTAGTGCATAATGTTTTAATCGTTCCGAAAACCTCATATGTTACACTATCGTCCAAATTGGCGAGCATTGTGAAAGCGCCACAATGCGCTTATTTATTTTTGTAAACATTTTGTTTTGGCTGGATTTTTATGGTTCATTAGAATTCCGGCTGCAAAATCATAAAATCATATAGTGTACAATGATTCAAAATCCATTATGTTACTGGTGGCATAGTTAGTTTGGCTAGAGGATATGGTTCCAATTGGCTTTATTATGTTCCGGCTGGATTAATAACATTCACATTATTCACATCTATTGAAATTAATAAATTACATTTATTACGCCATGTAACGTAAAAAATTTCGCGTAATTAATACAATTATTTACGTGTAAATAATAGCGTAATTAATCTGCACAACACTCATAGTGCACAATGATGCACAATTAATTGTGATTCGGTTCGAGTCTTGTGTCTTCTTGTGTGTGTATATAACCATACCATCGGTTCCGGCTGGAATTATAAGGTTTCTGCCGAAAAACCATATAGTGCAGGATTTACAAGGTTCCGGCTGAAAAGTTATATGCCGCACAATGTGCACAATGCATCGCGCTACTTGTGCCATAGTTGGTTTGGCTGCAGTATGGTTCTGGCTGGCTGTATCAGGTTTTGACTGAAATTATAAGGTTCCGGCTGAAAAAGCATACAGTGCACAATGATCCATGTGCAAAAGAAGATATGATTAATCATCCAATTTTTACCTTAACGCTATAATTTTTTTACACGATATTGATATTAAATTAGTTTTTAGTAGTTTCGATTAATTAGATTATTTTTATTACCAATTCAATGCAGAATATAGTCTACAGACCTACTGTAAATTAAATTTAAATATTAGAATGGATCATGAGTCAATTTCATTTGTCAGGATTTGTTTACATTTGTAACATTTGTTAGAAGTTTAATAGGATTTATAAGGTTTGCCAGAAAGTTTCCAGAAACTTCATGCTCGTATAATTAATAATTTTAGGAGTGAAACCTGACAGTATTGCACATATTTGAATTTATTTTTGTTATTATGTTGGTACGACCAAGACTGTTTGCTCAATAGATGAATACTTTTTAACTAAACCTGATTTAAAATGGGCAGGACTAAGTTGAATATAAAAATTTTACTGGCACTGTCAATTATCCAAAACAAATTATTTGGTGATATAAATGGAGAATAAATATCCCAATATCCCTGTTTGCAGGATCCCTATCGGGATTCGAGCCCGGCACCTCACGAACAAAACGCCAAAGCTTTAGCTGCTATGCCGTTTGGTCGGTAAAAAACCGTCACCATATATTGGATCAGATGACTCTCTGAGCTTTGCAGGTGGCAGATCAACTATATCCATGTGTGTAGTAAATTACTTTCGTTTCAGATTGGACGCTTTTTAAGATAAACCTAAACTTATCCTAAACCACCAAAAACAAACGAAATTGTCTAGGATTTAGGTTTGCTTGGTTACATTGATTCAGCTTACATTTTGGAAAACATATCAATCCATTTGTCTTGCAGAACATTTCGAAACCATGAGTTTCTAGCACTAGAACACCATTCCACAAACTATGGAAAAAATAACACCATTAATAGGTTGCCTAAATCATTCAACATAGTCGACGACCTATTTGACTTTAATTTATCAAAGGACAATTTCAAAAATATCCTTAAAAATTATTTTTTAAATTTTTAATTGTTAAATCAAACTTTGATCTATATTTTTGTGTTTTAAAGTTCTTTATTTGAATTTGTAATATTTTTGTTTTAAATTAAATTATCTGAAATCATACATGTAAATCATAGAATAGATTTCTTTAAATAAATAAACTTGGCAAAAATTAAACAAAAATGACATTTAAGCAAAATATTAAATTATTTAATAATTTTTCGATTCAATATCTTAATTAAAGAAAAAAATTTCTCAGGAGAATGACCATGACTGAATAACGTAGTTAACAAATGGTTTCCTAACCTTTTGTATCCAAAGAATTTAGAATTTTATTAAGAAATTGAAAAAATTGATTTTATTAAGAAACTGAGAGGTTGGACTATTGGCCTCTGAAACCATTTGGCAAGCTAATGCGATCTGCGTGATCAATTAAATACTTTATTAACCAACGCTACACTAAGAATCGAGGATATTTCTTAAGAAATTGAATATTTTGAGATTCAATATGTTTATCACCTAGGTTAATATGATTTTCTGAAAGGTCTAGGTTAGGAGTATCATTCTTCTAAATATTTGAGAAGTTAATGAGATTCACGTGGTCAAATAAATACTGTTACAAATTTCGGGCATTCGATACGGATTCGTACTCGATTTTGCAAATAAACACTCGGCTTTTAAGTTCCAAACTTTATACTACCAACAACACTCATTTGCTTGTAATTGTAATTGCGAACATCCTACGTCATCAATTTCCCTATTTTGATGATTAACGCCGTTGTTAATTCCAGTATTTTTCGTGATGATGATGACTGTCGCCACCTTTTACAATTGCTTTCGTTGTTACTATATTCCCCTCCACATGGAATGCCATTGTAAAACCCAATTTCCAATCAGTATCGGAGGAATACTTGATCCAACAACATCGATGCGTGTTAAGAATAATAATCGCGTCACTAAATTTATGGACTTTGACTATGTTCGAACTCGCGATCTTTGGGTTGGCAACATTTGGTGGTGTTATAACTTAACCACTCGACAAATGAAGATTAAATTTTCAAGAAAGGTTGAACTTGTTGATTTTATAAAATTTAAGCAGGAATAATGATTTTTAATTATACAAGACAATTTTTATAACAAATACGGTAGGTCCAATTTTTCGCTTTAGAAATTAAGTGTGGTGTATTCGAGATCAATGTACATTTTCATGAAAGAAGCCACTTTAAAACTTCCGCCATTCAGTTTTTTACAAATTAACGGTAGAAGGTTGATCATTGGTCAAAATGAGTTCAATTTCCCTTCAAAATAGTATTAAAATAATTAAAATCCATTTGGAAATTTGAGTCCACTGGTTCAGTACCAAACATACCATACATACTATAGGCCGGAAACATCATTCGCTACATGATAAATTTGTTTTATGGTCAATATTTGATGATATCAGTATTAAACACTTGTGGTTTCAACAGGACGGCGCTACACGCCATACAGCTTAATTTCTCTAACGAACGAGTGTTCGTTAGTTTATTTTTTGTGGGGTTATGTGAAAAATAAGATTTATGAGAACAACCCACAATCAATCGAAGGTTTCAAAACCAATATCGAACGCGTTGTTCGTGAGATAGAGATCCAATTATCTAGAAATGTGATCCCAATTTCGACCAAAGGATCAACGTGTTCATTTACCAGATATTATTTTTCTTTCATTAATTTGTTTAACAAAACATGGTCGGCGATTGATCAACGTCGTAGTAGGGCGAGTTTTGTCTTTATATGTACTAAATAAAAGAAATAATAAATTAAATAAATTTTGTATTTTATTTTTTGTTTTGTTTTGTTTTATGTATTAATAATGAAAACTAAATAAATAAATTATAATTATAAGTTACAATAAATAATAAAAGTGATAATAGTGAATTTGGGAATTATTTATACATGGAAAGGTGTATTGGAAATGAAATGTGATATATTTTTTAAAAGGATGCATTTACCTACTTAAGATAAGCCTTTTTGTTTTATATTCATTTTATTCCACACATTTGTATTTACACAATATACATACATAGTATACATATTAGATATTTTTATACAGGGGTTGCCACTCAAAGTGTTACCAATTAAAAATGCTGTAAATTTGTCAATTTTTATTTTTTTTTATTTCAAAACTTCAGTATACCGGGTGTTTCTTTTAAACTGAGACGATCAAATATCTCGAAAAATAGCCACTCTACGGAAAAAATGTCCATAATCAAAATTTAATCATACCGCGGGGGAATTACATTAGTGCAAAAAAATAGTCCCCCACCCCCCGCTTTGTAGGTGGGGCGGGGGTAACTTTTAAACTAAGATAGGAAGCCATATTTTTTATTGCAGATACGGATTCTACGACTAAAAGTACGTATGATTTGAATGAAATATTTTGTTCGGTTCATGATAGATGGCGTTGTAATCAACGAAATTCAATTTTTTCAATTTCTCCTTCTTAGAACACACGCATTCGATTCTGCAATACGTTTGAAATAAAAAACATCACGTTTTCATTGGAAATACTCGAAATTCGTCATCAAAACAATTTATTAATGTAAATGGCAGGTGAATAAAATAATTTTAGCTTAAAATAAGTGTTCAAAATGATGGCCTGCGACTTCAATGCACTTATTAATACGCATTTCAAATGATTGTACACAACTGAGAAGTGTGTCTGGTTGAATTTCAGCACACGCATTTCTGATTCGTTCAACCATGTTTTCACGTGGTGTTGGTTCTTGTTTGTAAACTTTGTCTTTGAGATAGCCCCACAAAAAGAAATCTGGCGAAGTAAGATCTGGTGATCTGGCAAGCCAATCTACCGGACCAGCTCTACCAATCCAGCGACCATTGAAATTACGATCAAGTATTTCACGTGCCACCACCGAGTAGTGTGCAGGACAACAATCGCACTTCTAAGCTCAAATTTTCAAGTAATATTGGCAGTTCATTTTCCAAAATGTGTCGGTACATTTGACCATTCAAGTTGCCTTCAATAATGTGGGGGCCTATGAGTTTGTTGCCAATTATTCCACACCACACGTTGACAGTCCAAGGACGCTGATGTTCAACTTGACGAAGCCAGTGCGGATTTGTAACACTCCAATAATGCATGTTGTGTCGATTAACCGTTCCTTGGTTTGTAAAAGACGATTCGTCAGAGAACATTACGCAACGAAAAAAATTGGGGTTTTGTTGTATTTGTTCACTTGCCCATTGACAAAAAGTTACCCGATTTTGGAAATCAGCACCATGAAGATCTTGGTGTAAAGACACATGATATGGATGACACTTGTGCCGTTTTAAAATTCTCCAAACACTGGTGAGGGACAATCTGGAATCGTGAACTATTTCTCGTGTACTAACGTTAGGATTATGAGCCACTGCTGCCAATACAGCAATTTCATTATTGCTCCAATGACTGTTGCTATACGGGTCCTCTTTTTCGGTTGAACATTTCCATCAGTAACAAATTGTTTGATAGTACGGCCAAATGAAGCACGTGAACGAATCCTATCCGGAAAACGTTGAGCGTAAATAGCAACAGCATTTTCAAGATTTCTGCCAGCTTCTCCATAGACCAGAACCATTTCAATTTTCTCTGGCACAGTTAAACGCTCCATTCTAAAGTATTTTATCGTTTATTTTCCAATTACGAAAAACATGAAGATAAGAAATAACACAAACGTTAAATGTGATTTACAAAACTGAATAAATTGTTTTGATGACGAATTTTGAGTATTTCCAATGAAAACGTGATGTTTTTTATTTCAAACGTATTGCAGAATCGAATGCGTGTGTTTTAAGGAGGAGAAATTGAAAAAATTGAATTTCGTCGATTACAACGCCATCTATCATGAACCGAACAAAATATTTCATTCAAATCATACGTACTTTTAGTCGTAGAATCCGTATCTGCAATAAAAAATATGGCTTCCTATCTTAGTTTAAAAGTTACCCCCGCCCCACCTACAAAGCGGGGGGTGGGGGATTATTTTTTTTGCACTAATGTATTTCCCCCGCGGTATGATTAAATTTTGATTATGGACATTTTTTCCGTAGAGTGGCTATTTTTCGAGATATTTGATCGTCTCAGTTTAAAAGAAACACCCGGTATAGTAAAAACATTTCAAATTTAATACAAAATATGTTATTGTTTGATGTAGCTACCTTTAGCGCGGATAATAGCATCGAGTCTTTCTGAGAAGGCTTTACACGCTGCACGAATGAGGTCTGGTTGTATTTTGTCGCATTCTCTGCGAAGAGCAATCTTTAAGGCGGCGATCGTCTTATATTTTTTAGTTAATACTTTAGCCTCCAGAGCGCACCATATGGCAAAACCCATTGGGTTTAAGTCCGGGGACTATGGTGGCTATTGTTTTCAAGAAAGGAAGCTGGGAACTTTTTCTTGTAAAAAACCTTGGATTTCACTGGCTCTATGGGATGGTGCTGAGTCTTGTTGAAACGTCCAATAATTTCTACGGAATTGTTTAAACATCGTTTAAAATCTTTTCACGGTCGATTTGTTGATTTACCTTTACGCCCTGTTCAATGAAAACGAGTGTTGAGTGTCCTGTGACAGTTACCGCGGCACACACCATTACTGATGCAGGCATTTGCTTTCGCAGAACAATTCGCTAGTCTAAATTGTCTGTTGATTTGCATTCTAACCAAACACTATCATCTCGTTTGTTTACATATTGCTGAATAGTAAAAATTTTTCCTTCAGAAAAGGCCAAATTGGCCAAATTGCTCGCCACCAACTGTCTTTCGTCCGAGTGTTAAATTTTGTACTTTTTGTATTTTGTAGGGCTTCAATCGTAGTTCATTTTTTAATATGCGCCACATGCTACGAGCAGATACATTGAGATTTTTCGCCAATTGAACTGCGTTTTGTCGTGGATTACGTTATATATATTCTGGCCTTCATTTGCTGTTTTTGGATGCCCACCTCCATAGCGTTTTTTAATGCTACTAGTATCATTGTAACGTGTAATGGTCCGATACACAAACATTTTATTCACATGTAAATGTCGTAACTCATTACAATGGCTGGTTGCAATTTTCCAGTCAAATACAAAGCAATAACACTGTTGCGTTTGAATTTCATTTCGATAACTTTTTTTAACTGCGAAGTAATGGTACTATTCCACTAGGAAACAGACAAATTTTACAAAAATTTTGCAGAAAACATGACAAAGACAAGAACTAAAATTTGCATTAGCGCGACTGAGATAAAACATTTTTATTTTATGCTATAAAAAGTTGGGGAAATTTTGACATCATCGAAAACTAACCTATAAAGTATTTAAAAGATATAAAAATTCTTTATTTTTGATGTTTGACAATAATTTCATATCCCAAAACTTACTAAAAAAAATTATTATTATTTTTTCGAAGAAAAAACATATGCATTTTAATTATTTTGAATAATTTACGAAACTATCGAAAAATTGGTTTACTATAAATCATGTGAGGGGAAATTTTTGACAAGTTCATATTAACCTAAAAAAATCATTCAGCAGCCGAAAAAAAATCAAACAAAAATCGAAGTGTCAGATTTTTTAACCCAAAAAAATATAGTAAAAGTCAGTTCAGTGTTCAGTCTTATATTTGTATCAAAATACTTGTATAAAACTGTGTATCGATTATTGAAACCGGATATAACAGCAGTGATGTGGAAGTGGATGATTTGGATTGTGAAGAAAAGGATAATACGATTACATTAATCATTTGAGTGCTATCGAACGGACATTGAAATTTTGATAATGTTGAATGATGCCGATCTTATACAATTTGTCTCAGCTAACCGATCAATTTCTATTTGACTGTTTCTGAATACATGTAGAATGGAAAATAACAGAATCATTCCGACTGTGTAAGCAAATGTACCAAATTGGTATTTTATATTTTTACTTTCAGTGCGAGAACAATTAAAAGATTTAACGAAACAGTTCGATAAATTAGAAAATGATTGCAAAATGTTGGGCAAATTGTCGGGGAGGTACACAATTGAATGAGGATAAATGTAAGTACATACCTCCAATATGTCGGTGATTCAGTGAAATGATGTTTTATGTTATCTATATTTTTATAGTGATTTTGAAGGCAACAAACGGGCCACGATATGTTGTTGGATGTCGACGTCAGACAGGACAAAATTGAAGGCTGGAACTAAAGTAGCTTTAGATATAAAGTGCTCGTTTAATAAGTGAAGTGTTTAATTACACTCGTGATCATCAACCGTGCATTATATTACTGGATGAAATGAAATTGATGCAATTGGAAATCGTTGTTTTTCCGAAGCTACATCAGTCGATCGTAAAATTCAACGTACTCTAATGGAATTGCTTAACCAAATGGATGGTTTCGATTCGTTGGATTAGGTTAAAATGATCATGGCTACAAACCGTCCGGATACGCTACATAAGGCATTATTACGTCCCGGACGGTTAGATCGTAAAATAAATGTAAGTACATACCTCCAATATGTCAGTGATTCAGTGAAACGATATTTTATGTTACTTATATTTTTATAGTTATTGTGAAGACAACAAATTGGCCATGATATGTTGTTGGATATCGACGTCAGTTAGACAAGGCAAAATTGAAGGCTGGAACTAGGGTAGCTCTAGATATGAAGTGCTCGGTTAATAAGTAAAATGTTTAACTACGCTCGTGATCATCAGCCGTGCATTATATTAATGGATGAAATGGAATTAATGCAATTGGAGGTTGTCGTTTTTCGGAAGGTACATCAGCCGATCGTAAAATTCAACCGCACTCTAATGGAATTGCTTAATCAAATGGTTTCGATTTTCGATTCGTTGGATTAGGTTAAAATGATTATGGCTACAAACCGTCCGGATACGCTAGATCCGGCATTATTACGTCCCGGACGTTTAGATCGTAAAATCGAAATTCTGCTTCCTAATGAACAGTCACGTTCGGAAATTTTAAAAATGCATGAAATTTATTATGAAACCATTGTTAAATGGTCGGATAGTTATTTAACGAATGTTTCGAATGGCGGTTTATGAATACAAGTAAGTCTTTCAATAAAAAATGGTAAAGTTTTTAACTAACAACAATTTCGTTTTACTTTAGATTACTATATGTTGGCGTTCAAGCCATCTTTCGTGAAAACATTGTGGTTTAATCTCACTCGTTTTGGCCAAAATTAATTTTCGTCTCCAATCTCGATGCTGTTAATTTCGTTGAGTACAACGCTGAAATAGATTTGTTTGGGTTTTGCCTAACTAGCATTTCCAGAGACTCATTCATTAAGTGGGGTGGTAGCAGTTCACAATGCAGATGTGATGGTATGCAACGAGGCCCACGACGATTTCAACCTATTCAAGATTTTACCCGCGAAGATATTGAGGTTGGGCCACCATTATCGATCAAACAAATTTGATCGATTACGATATTTGGATACGAACATTTTCTCGTTGAGCTTCCATTGGCCGGATTCATCTTATCAAAATTGGCCGGTAAGCATTCGGATTTCGATAGACATCAACTGACATCACTGGATCCCGTATGGGATGTATCAGAATTAGGTTTATATTTTACTGTTGTCTGCCGTGTGTCTGTGGTGATTTAGGAATAACGCGAGTTGAAGAGCTGCGACAAAACGCTTCTAATATAATGGTCAACTCATCCAATCGCATTGAATATATCCAATTAATGGTCGACTTTATAATTGACTTTAAATAAACAAATTCAAATAAATTTTAATAAATAAATTTTAATTTTAATGATAAATTTTAATAAAATATTTCTCATCTGAAAATCCTGTGTTTTTAATATTTTGTGTACGCAATATGATACCTAGGTAGGGTGTTTTTTTTATAGTCGAAGGAACTATTTTGGCCTAGTTACCTAGTTCAGCAGTCGGTATTATTTTTAAATTTTGAATTAAAAATTTTTTAATAGAATAACCTAAAAAAATTAAATGCAAAGTGAAATTTCAAGAAGGCTAAAAAATATTATTTAACATGTAGTGTGAATTCCTCCAATATTTTTTTCAATTTTTTCCAAAAAAAAAATTAAATTTTATTGTGTCGACACACCAAGCACAAAAAATTTATGTTTCTACCATAAAAAAATCAAAAAAATAAAAGTTTGCTGAGAGTGGTAGTAATATCAAATACTTTTTTTGATATTTTTTATTTATAATTATGGCAACCAACTCAACAACAACAAAACAGTTTAGAAAAAAAAAATACTGATGTACGGGTCACACACAGAGAGAATCTATATTTTTATCTCGTTCTAGTTTTCTGCAAAATAAAACGCTGTGTAGTGGAATAGACTCATAAAGGCGCAATTCCATTACTGCGGCTTTTTTATGCAGAAAACCAGAAAGAGATAAAATCACAAAACCGTATGTGTGTGAGCGGTGAAACAGTAAAATTTTGTATACTTAAATTTGTTGTTGTTGTTGCGTTTTGGTTGCCATAAATATAAATAAAAAATACAAAATGAAGTATTTTTTATGGCATCCAAAATGAAAAATACTCCCCACTCTCAGCAAATTTTAGTTTAGTAATATTTTTATGGTGAGCACTTGGCTCAGACGTTTTATATGTTTGGTGGAGTGTGATATAAATCGCGTTTTCATGATAAATTTATATTAATGTTCACATTAAAATATTTTATAATTTTTAATTATTATTATTTACTCTGTATTACATAATTTTAATGCATGCGATATTATTTAGGTTATGTTATAAATGCGGTGCAAATATTCCCCTAACTTTTTTTTATAGTAAAGCGTTTTTATAGTTTTTAATTATTGAAAGGAAATAATTAAAAAACATAATAAAATGATGCCTACAAATAATATTTAGAATTTTTAGTAATTTGGAGATAGATGTAAAATTAATTGAACAATAATTTTCACCTTTTAACTAATTTATTGGTTACAATTTAGTAGTTGTCAAATATTCCCCTTAAAATTTCGCTATAAAATAAAAATTATCTGTCTTTGTCGGATTTTTGATTTTATCTCTTTCTGTTTTTCTGCAAAAAAAAAAAGCCGCAGTAATGGAATTCCGCCTTAAAGGCGGAATTCCATTACTACGGCTTTTTTTTGTGCAGAAAACCAGAAAGAGATAAAATCAAAAATCCGTATGTGTGTGAGCGGTGAAACAGTAAAATTTTGTATACTTAAATTTGTTGTTGTTGTTGCGTTTTGGTTGCCATAAATATAAATAAAAAATACAAAATGAAGTATTTATGGCAACCAAAATGAAAAATACTCCCCACTCTCAGCAAATTTTAGTTTAGTAATATTTTTATGGTGAGCACTTGGCTCAGACGTTTTATATGTTTGGTGGAGTGTGGTATAAATCGCGTTTTCATGATAAATTTATATTAATGTTCACATTAAAATATTTTATAATTTTTAATTTTTATTATTTACTCTGTATTACATAATTTTAATGCATGCGATATTATTTAGGTTATGTTATAAATGCGGTGCAAATATTCCCCTAACTTTTTTTTATTGTAAAGCGTTTTTATAGTTTTTAATTATTGAAAGGAAATAATTAAAAAACATAATAAAATGATGCCTACAAATAATATTTAGAATTTTTAGTAATTTGGAGATAGATGTAAAATTAATTATACTATTAAAGTTAGCCGAAAGTTTCCAGCCGAAAGGTAATGCAGATAGTGTCTTTACTATCCCAGCCGAAAGATGATAATGCAGATATTGTTCTTGCTATCCCAGCCGAAAAAATATTTTATAGCCGAAAGATATATTACATAATAAACTTAGTCCTAGTATCATTTCCAAATAACCAAAAAACCGCAAAAAAATTCTGGAAATGTAATTTACAATAAATATACAAACGTTTTGTAAACGTTTCTCTATCACCTTATGT